>VZRI01012541.1:50179-106637 GCA_013397515.1 Upupa epops | reverse complement strand
TTTCTGCACAGTGCTTTCACACTTCAATGTGTCGTGTTCCCTCTGATCCTAAAGCGAAATGAATTTCTAAATCATGTGGAAGTGAGATGATATGTGATACCTTGTAGAAGGTTTCCAGAGATGGCTGGACAGCGTGAACCATTGTCCTTGTGCATTACTCAGATTAGCAGGCAGCAGAAAGAATTTTAGTTTGTGATCTGACCAAGAGAAAATTAATCAGCTTTCCTGAAAGGAATTGAAAAATCTGTGAAAAATTGTAATTTATACACAAGGGGAAAAAGGCAGAGCCTTATGTTGTTTCATACAGCCCATAGCTTTAGATTGACTTAGTTTTGTGATATGAATCCTTTTGTATCACTGCTGAGTGCAGTCATATCTGTACTCCTTGAGTAGCCTGATATGCTGTGTTATAAAAACAGTACACATAGTTATGATTTAAGGTCATGACTGTTAAGCTAGGAAAACAAAATATACTGCAGTACCTAATGACCTGATCAAGAGACAAAATGAAAGAAGCATCAAGCATTTGGCAGAAGAGTAGGAAACCTCCATTTGCCTGACATACTTTTCATCAAGAATGTGCTCTTTAAACCTGGTGTCTGCTAGAGGAAGTTTCTTTTGCTTTCTACTGTCCCCTTGAAAATGCAGCTTTCAAAAAAGAGGCTGCATTGCCTGTTATGTGTGGATAGTTTGCCAGCAAGATAGTATTGGATAGAATGATTCTGGTTAAGGCAAATTTGGAACATCTTAGCCCATGTGCCTAGACGGAGATCCCTTTAGAAAGAATGTTCTTCATTTTTATTAGTATTTTTCCAGGAAGAAGTACAGTTATAGTACACCAATACTTTATGGAGTCATGAAAAGTATTTTCAAAAATGAGAAATTGAATGTTTAAAGATAACTATATTAAAAAAACAACAATAAAGACACCCAATTGACCTCTCCCCAGCCCCCCCCAACTCCTCTAATTCTAACAATTCCCTCTACTGGACACTGGTGAGGCCTCACCTTGAGTCCTGGGTCCAGCTCTGGGCCCCTCGCTTCAAGAAAAGGATTGAGGTGTTCGAGTGAGTCCAGAGGAGCAATGAGGCTGGTGAGGGGCCTGGAGGGAGAGTCTTATAAAGTGAGGCTGAGGGAGGTGCAGGTGTTTAGCCTGGGGAAGACTGAGGGGGACCTTGGCACTCTAACTACCTGAAGGGAAGCTGTAGTCAGGTGGGGTCAGGCTCTTCTCCCAGGCAGCTAGTGATGGGACTAGAGGGCAGGGCCTGAAGCTGCCAGAGGAGGGTTAGGTTGGATGTTAGGAAGCCCTTCCTCACAGAAAAGGATGATTAGACCCTGGAATGGACTGCCCATGGATGTGGTGGAGTCCCCATCCCTGGAGGTGTTTAAGGACAGACTGTCTGTGGCACTTAGTGCCCTGGTCTAGCTTATTGTGGTGGTGTTAGGTCATGGGTTGGGCTGGATGAGCTCAGGTCTTTCCCAGCCTCAATAATACAGTGATTCTAAATACTCATACTACCTTTTATTCTTTGCCTTGTGAAGACTTTTTTTTTCCATTAAATGACATGGTAATGATTATATTGTCTAAGAATAAATGGCAATGCATTAAGATGTTTTTGGCTCATTAACAAAATTTTTGAGGTTAGATGACACATATCTACTGCAGCCACTTTGTAACCTTCAGAGTAGTCTGTGAAGTGTCCTTTCTGCTTGTTATCTCTACTGTGGTTTCAAGAAACTCTAGAATGACAAACTACAACAGTGCGAAGTACAGCCAGTCATACAAAGAACTTGTCTAGTTAGGATGGGGGCATTCTGTTTGACTTAATTTCTGGTATATTCTAACATAGTGAGTTTGAGTTGGATGCTGGTGCATGCATGTCTTGCTTTGCCATGTCAAACCAACCACTTGGCATGGGTGTGTGTGCAGATAAGATGTCTACAAAAAAAGCATTACAATGTAATAAAATTCAGTATCTGATGAATCTTGTAGAGTAGATTATTTCTGTTCACATATCAGTTTACTCGTCTTCAAATTTGAAGTTTGCAGGGGATAATGTGCTTGGAAGGCATGTTCGTACTTCATTACGAAGAAGGCATATGCTAAAATGCCAAGCAGTTGTCATATACAAATTGTTATTGCTGCTGGTGCTGTTCCTTTGCTATGAAGGAAGGACAGGAAAAGTAAGCAAAAGTCAGAAAAGGTCTCAATTTAGTGAAACAAAGTAATCCTAGCAACTGTTTACAAAGGTCTATCCAATAGAATACAGTGATAAATAAAACTGTGCGTTAATTAGTACTGACTTTCTTTTAGCTTTCTCTTCCTCAGATCAGGTTGAACAGGCTGCTAACCATGGATACAGATCTACTAGAGCAGCAAGATATTGACCTGAGCCCTGACCTTCAGGACCACATGCAACCTCAAGAGGAAGCAGCTCAAAAAGTCAAGCAGTACTATCGCTTTTGGATCCTGCCTAAGCTTTGGATTAGCATCAATTTTGATAGATTAACTCTTCTGGCTTTATTTGATAGGTGAGATTTTCATGGTACTAGACCACAGCAAGTGGTACTGAACTCTGAGTAATCCAGATAAAGCTATCTGTAGAGGATTATACTTCTTGTACTCGAAAATAGGAAGGAGTGGTACAAAATACAGTTTTTCTAAAATAATGAAGGCTGTTCTCGCTTATTCTCTGTCAGTGCCAAGGAAAATACTCCATCATTTTGCATCGGTGGGGCAACAACATATTTGAGTGGGCAAAAAGAGAGATTAGTTGCTTATATTTAAACATACAAAATAACCTTTGCCAGAAATTCATTGAAACCGTGTAGAACCATGTAGAGGTTCTGAATCTGTGAAAATGTGCATAGGTTGTGTACAGACCATGCTGCTTGTTGAGCATTTTGAGTTTTTTCTGAAGTTATCCCCTGCTGTTCAAAGTGTGTTCCATAAGGTACTGATTGATTTCAGCTGTCACTGAAATCCTAGGAGCTCCTAGGTTTGCTGGGCAGTGTGCTAAATAGTCTACACTGTTTCAACTCTACTGTTCATTAACCCAGCAGCAGTATCACTCGTGTTACTGTCTGACCCTAATTGTTCCTTTGCAGGAACAGTTTCTCTAAACATTTTTTCTATTTTTTTTTCCTCTCCTAATACAGGAATCGTGAGATCCTTGAAAATGTGTTGGCTGTCATCTTGGCTATTCTAGTTGCATTTCTGGGCTCTGTACTTCTCATAGAGGGCTTTTTCAAGGATATTTGGGTCTTCCAGTTCTGCCTGGTAATAGCCAGTTGTCAGTACTCGCTGTTGAAGGTATTTTAATTCCTGTCTTAACTTTCTCTAAACAATGGAAATAATTTAGAGTTTTACAGGTTAGTTAGAGCTTTAGGATAAAAACCCTGGATGTTTATCACTGAGAAAGAAAGACATAAACTTGAGTTTCATGGAAAGCTTGATAAATGTTCATACAAGGTCACTTCACTGGAATGGCTCTGCGTGTGTTTGTTAAACAACCCTTTGTTTTCTCATGTACTTTTTGTTTTCCTAAAGAGGAGCGCTTTTTAACTGATTCAAAACAACCTACAAACTACGCTTGAAGTTTTGTTGTTTGGGCTTATTTTGGAGTTGTGTTGAGTGGTGGTTTTGTTGTGTTGTGGATACACATCAGTGTGTTCATGTGAAGCAATTATATCTAAGCATATTTTTAATCAGAAGCTTAGTTTTCAATTGATGATTCTTAATTCTTATTATTAAACTGTTAGTCTGTACATTTAGAATTAAAAGCCACAATGCATTTTGTGTTCAAAAAGAGTGTTGCAGAAGTGAGGGGTTAAAAAAACAAACAACCCTTTGGCTGCAGACATACATTCTTTGAACAGATTTTATTGTTTAATACATTGTATTATTTGAGGACTGCAGAGCAGCTTGCCAGTTAACTCTGTATGTTATTTTAAAAACTTAAGGAAGTAGCAGAGGGAAGGTAAATGCACTTACATGTCATTTTGGTAACTTAATTCCATTTTGATTTCAGAGTGTTCAGCCAGATTCTTCTTCCCCTCGACATGTAAGTTACTGACTTATGTCACATTACTTAACCCTAGAGATGCAGAACTTTCTCATTGAATCTTTACAGTGTCACTTTTGTGTGCTTTCTCAGAGGGCACAAGAGAAGTGTGTGAGAAGTGAGCAGATGCTGTTCTATTTTCTTGTCCCCATACACTTTGTTTGTATTTAGTGACTCATGTCCTCTTTGCCTAGCTTTTGCTATAGAGCCATATCCTAAATTTTTTTTATAAATCTTTAGTATTCAAGCAATTATAGTGAAAAAACTGAGATGTATTCTTAATGCTGTAATCTGCTGTGCTGGTAAAAACTGACACAGCTTTGATGTTCTATTCTGGTCTTGCTGATCACTCAGTTGTCATAGTGTGCACACAGCCTCATTTTTGAATTCTGTGAAGCTGAGTAGGCAATGCTCTAGTGAGCATTAATATTCCAGCATGGCAATGTTAATGTGCTAGTGTTGCACAATATGTTTGGATGCTATTGTGCATCTGCTAGATTGCCAAGAAGAAATACCATTGTGTCCTAAATAACAGATGAAAAAGCATTATTCCTTTGCAGCAAGAAGTTTGTATTCCTGTAGGTAATAAGTTGTATGCTTTGGTGAACACATATAGAGATTCTTTTCACTTCTTACCAGCAGTGTCTGAGTAATAAACTTGAACCTTATTTTCTTCTAAACTGGGCACCTCAGTTCCAGAAGAAACTGCAGAACTGCTGGAGAGAGTCCAGTGCAGAACCACAAGGGTGATGGCAGCAGTGGAGCATCTCCCTGATGAGGAAAGGCTGAAGGAGTTTGGTCTCTTTAGCCTGGAAAAGGAGACTGAGGGGTGACCTCATTAATGTTGATCACTATGGAAAGGGTGGATATCAGGAGAAAGGAGCCACGCTCTTCTCAGTGTCATCCAGTGATAGGACAAGGGGCAATGGATGTAAGCTGGAACACAGGAAGTTCCACTTAAATATGAGAAGAAACCTCTTCCTGGTGAGGATGCCAGAGAACTGGAAGGGCCTGCCCAAGGAGGTTGTGGAGTCTCCTTCTCTATAGAAGTTTAAAACCTGCCTGGATGTGTTCCTGTGCAACTGGATCTAGGGGATCCTGATGTGGCAGGGGGATTGGACTGGATGATCTTTCAAGGTCCCTTCTAATCCCAAACATTCTGTGATTTGGTGATTCTTTTGTTTATGAAGCCAATATTCTCCAACATTTAATATTGCAAAGAACATTACAACTTGGTGGAGAATAAGGGTAAATATAACTTAGTCTAACTTAATCTAACTTGTGTCATCATTGTATCAAAGCCACAAACTAAAGGATGTGATGAGGTGACAGTACGTTACTTGATGAGCAATTTGATTATGTTTCCGAAATTAGTTGTAGCAGAAGAGTAACAAAGAGTTTTGCTGTTGATAATGAAATTTTGTGAATTTTTTTTTTTTTTAAACAGGGTCATAATCGTATCATAGCCTATAGTAGGCCTGTATATTTTTGTTTATGTTGTGGTCTTATTTGGCTGTTGGATTATGGCAGCAGAAACATATCTACAACAAGATTCAGGTTGTATGGAATGGCTTTCACCAACCCATTGCTGCTGCTGTCAGCCAGGGACTTAGTTATAGGTGAGTGGCTTTTTCATGGATTTGAACTATTTGCTTCAGCACAGTAGAAATTCTGCTCTGCATCTTGTTATGACACTATATCATCACCTTTTAAAACCAATTGATTTAGTTTCCTTTGAAGGGCTTAGGTTTTCTGGTGTTTGTGGGAATGTTTCTTCTGTAGCTGAACTGTAACAGACTGCAGAGGTGTCAGCTAGTGTGGTGCCAGTAAGTTGGGGAGGAAAATGATACCTTAATCCTCATACCTGATCTCCTATAATTGTCCTGATTGATTGATTGGTCTAAATCTGTTCCACATTTATAACTTTTTCTGTTTTATGTAAGTGATTCCTTTTTAGAGAACAACTTTTATTACAGAGTTTAAAAGAAATACCGTTTTTTTTCCTCAACTACTATAAATGGTATACTCCTACCTCTAATTTGTAATTTGTTTTCAATGCACCTATGATTTAAAAAACTGTCTCTGAACGGTGCAATTTTGTCAGTCAGCAAGGGTTATTTTAATGGCTTGATCCTCCTATCTCTCAAAATCTAGATTCTATGATATCTAAGCCATATAGCAGTTGTGCAAGAGTTGTAGAAATAACAACCTTACATTCCTTAAGATGGAAAGTAAATGGTAGGTGCACATTAGGGCATACCATTCTCTGTATTAAAATGAAGTGGCCTTTGTTTATCTTTGCATTCTGTAGTGTTCTATAATACGCAGGACTTTTCATGGTTCATACAGTTAGCCTTTAATAAAAGATATTTGGGATTGGAACTTCTCACAAAGCAGTGTGGGAACCTGAGTGAAATTGTCAGACATCATTAGTATCAGAAAACGCAGAGGTGAAATGCTTGGCCTGTTTTATGTCAGTTTGGCTGGTGTTAGCTTGCTCCTTGAACTCCAGAAAGGCAGTTAATAAGCCTCATTTGCAGTGAGTGGAAAACAAATCTTCTCATCTGAAAAAGCTCTTAGCTGCTCTTTGCTAAATAAAAATGCAAAGCCTGGTTTGGCTTGTGGCCGTTTCTATAGTGATTAAAACAGAAGTGCAAGTGATATTCTGACTAGTGTTCTACTGAACTCTTGTATTTGGTCAGTTCCAGGTCTTTCAAGTAGGGGTTTATATGATGTCTGTTTTCTTTAGAAATAATAGTAGAAACACTAAAACAATGTTGAGTTGAATGGTGTGTGTGATACCATAAGCTTAAGCTGAAGAATACATTGTCATGTTTCGTTTACCACTCTTTCAATCTGTTGTGTTGGTTTTCCCTCTGCAGTGTTTACACTATGTTTCCCTATAGTGTTCTTCATTGGTCTCCTGCCTCAGGTGAATACATTTGTGATGTATCTCTGTGAACAGCTGGATATTCATGTCTTTGGTGGTAATGGTGAGTGGCATTTATGTCAGTGCCAAAAGCATTTGATTAGAAGGGGCCATCAGATTAGTGGGCAGTTTATTAAATTTAATTATTATGCTATTTGCATGTCTACCTTTTAAGCACGGAATGCTAATTGTGTTTTTAAAAAGGCTAAGATCTTCTAATCATTGAGAAATAGAAATAGTAAGTTTGTCAAAAAGTATATACTGCCTTCCTCTGCTGGTTTCTGTTGCAGTTGTTTAGCATTCCTGTGGTGATACTGCTAAATAAATGATGAGGTAAATAAAGCCTCATAAATTACTGTATTGAAAATAATTTCCAGGGGAAAATATAAATAGTTGATGTGGGTTGCATTTTATTTGTTTGTGTCACAGGGGTGTTTCAGCTAGGGGGCTGATACCTATCTTAATTTGAGGTATTTTGTATTCTAACCTCCTTACATAATACTGTTTAATTTTCTTTTCTTTCTACAATAATACTCAGCTACCACAAGCCTGCTTGCAGCACTTTACAGTTTTATCTGTAGCATTGTGGCAGTAGCGTTGTTGTATGGACTGTGCTATGGTGCCCTGAAGGTGAGCAAACCTGTATACCTAACGAGTGAATATTTTGGAGTATTGTAGATACTCAATTATACTGAAAATGAATGAGAAATATCAGTCTGATTTGGTAGGGTTTTATGTTTGTTTTACTCTTTTGTCATTAAAGCAGATGCAGGAATAAAGCAATTTTTTGATTTTAAAAGCTGTATGATTTATGCCTGCACTATCAGACTATTTTCTTGTGTCAGAAAACCACATGACATTCACTGTCAGTTTCATTCTGCCCTGGTCTTGCAAAAATAAAATGACACAGTGCCTTGTTTATAGGCAAATTCTTTGTGAGGGTTATTGTTGACCACTAAAAATGTCTTGTGTGAGTGTTTTTTCCAGTGCTACAAAGCAGGAGTAGGTTTTTCAAATTCATCTTTAATTGAATGCCAACTAGGAAATATTTTGTAGTGTCCAAGTGAAGACGTGCACCTATATAAAAAGTAGAGTTAGTTGGCAAAGGGTGATACTTCCCCTGCAAAAATCCAGCTTTTCTTGCTTGAAATGCCATGTTAGAAAACAGTGTGATGTGGGCTCTGTTGTTGGTTTCAGGTCTGTGTCAATAATCAGATGCTCTGTTTACAATTAACTGCAACATGTGCAACTTCCAACGTTCAAGTTCATTTTGTGTTTTTCCACTCTTGTCACAAAAAGCTGCTAGAAGAAATACTCCCATGAAAATATCACCCACAAAACATCAGCAGCTTTCTGTTAATTTGTAAATTTCTCATTAACCTTTTGTAAAATTGTGTTGAAAACAAACAGGTTTTAGCAGAGAATTACTGTTTCATGTTTGTGGATCCAGTACAGATCATGAAAATAAAACAAACCCCAGTGGTTTCATATGAACTCAACCCATTAACAAAAATTTTCAAGATGTGACTAAATGCAACTCTTAGAACCTGTGGCCTCAAGGCATAAAGGAAATCTTTCATAAGGGTTGTAAAAGCGATGCCTTAATTATTGTGATGGTGTAGGCTTAAGGAGTGTATGCTGCTTAGAGTGCTTTTTGTACTTGATGTTCTGTTTAATTGTTGTGGAACTGTAAGTAATTTTTCCATTCTTTTACTATGCTATAGATAGTTCTTGTATGTTGGATAAGTGTAAAATACTTTATCTCCTTTTTATTAATGTTGCATTTGTATCTCCAGGATTCCTGGGATGGGCAGCATATTCCAGTTCTGTTCTCCATATTTTGTGGTTTGCTAGTGGCCATATCGTATCATCTCAGCAGACAAAGCAGTGACCCTTCTGTACTTTTGTAAGTGAATGTGTCCCTTCCCCAAGCTGGAAGCAAATCACAAGGAAACTCTGTAAATAATGTTACATTTTAATGCTGTTAGAGGTGATAGTCACCAACATTGTCAAAGATTGTGTGGTAGTGGTTCAGTAGTTAAGAAATTTTCAGGTTTTGCCCCTAGTTCCTCCTTTAATGATTTTACCCAGCTTTGTGACTTCTGGCAGGCCACTTGCATGCCAAAATATAATTTAACTGCCAGTCAGGTGCAATCTTTCTGCTGGGGTGTTTGTAGAACCTGTGCTTGTTGTGCATTTAAGGAGGTGTTCAAAGAACTAGTTTAAGATAAAGCCACGTGTGGATTTTTTTTTAACTGTTTCTTTCCCTTAAATCATCAGTCTGTTCTTACCTTGTACTCAAAAGTGCTGGACCAAATAACTTATCCTCATGGCTTTGCATGTGAGATAATGTTTTGGTGGTGAGTGTTCGTTTCTTTAGCATGGGGAAATACGTATTCATGTTGCTCTTCTGAGTTTGAGTATCGGTCTGATGAGGGCATTTCTGATTCTGTTAATAATTATATGTGCAAAAAGGAATCGTTCCAGTAGGAGAAACACCTCCCTCAGAATAGCCAATAGAGGTGCAATCACATCCCTGGGTTAGGCAAAGCTTGAACTTGGATTTAAATTTACCCATAAGGTTGGATCAATTTGATAAGCAGTAGTTTGAGGTAGATGGTGAAGAGGGTGATTAATGATTCATGAGTGTTCACATGGGAGGAAAATTCTTATCTTTTGGGTTGGCAACCTTATCCTGTTACTCTTAAGCCATGTGACTGAAGTCAGTTGCTAATTGGTCCTTGCCCCAAATGGTACCTATTATTTTGTTCTTTACAAGGTTCCTTCCAGTACCTGATGGGAGCCTAAAGAAAGATGGAGATGGACTCTTTACAAGAGTTTGTAGTGATAGGACAAGGGGAAATGGCTTAAAGGTAGAAGAGGGATTAGGTTTTAAGAGGAAATTCTTTACAATAAAAGTACTGAGTCACTGGAATGCATTGCCCAGGGGGTTGTGGCTACCCTGCCATGAAGGTGTTCAAAACCAGGATGGATGGGGCTCTGGGCAGCCTTGTTCATTGGGAGGTGTCCATGCTCTCAGCAGAGGGTAGGAACTAGATGGTCTCCTAAGGTCCCTTCCACTACGGACCATTTTATGATTCTGTAGCCTAGATGCTTAAGTTTGACCTTCAGATTTCTCAGTTTAGCGATGTGTGGTACAGTTAAACACTGAAATACATTGCAGTATATAACCGTTTTGAGTGATACAGGGCTCATTCTGCAGAGACCCTCCTGTCTCTGAATAAAATATTAAATACTTCTTACAATACTGTAAGTGATGTAAAGAAGTCCTATGAAGGGCTTGTAAGACAGTTAGATATGCCTGGAAGGGCTGTGTGTGGTCTTCTGAAATCTTGGTATGAGTTTTCTGGGCTTTGTTAACCAGCAAGATTTGTGGAGAGTTTAGATGTTTGTTCAGCATGGCTAATTAATGAATTAATCAGCATAGTATAGGTGGTGGTGGTTGTTGCTGCTGTTGATATTTGAAATAAAGCAAGGAATTCTTGGTTTGGTAATCGGTGTTGCCAAATAGGCCACTTACAAATGTCATGCTAAGTTATGTTTCTCTTTAGTTATTTATGAACTCAAGTTTTATCTCAGGAGTACTAAAAGCACCACTTAAAACTCTCTATTTGTTCAGTCATACCTGGTTACTGTACAAGCTACTGTTTGAACAACATTTGGCTACCTATCTTCAGTGGTGATCATAGTGTTTAACCAGGGAACCACTGATTTTATATGTCTTAAATAATCTGTAAATGTGCTCAGCCCTGTAGAAAGAAGTGCTAATACTCAGGATTTGCTATTCTTGTTATCTACTTGTAATAGAATTTAGGATTGTGTAACTCTTCTAAAATCGTCTCGAACAATACATGCTATTCAGTGGTGGTTTTTTTCCCCTCTTTAAGCTCTTTAGTGCAATCAAAATTTTTTCCTAATTCTGAGGACAAAAACCCTGAGGATCCTCTGTCTGAAGTAAAAGATCCTTTACCTGAAAAGCTTAGAAATTCTGTGGTAAGTTGGTGTTTCTCATCATTACTATTATTTTAGTTCAGTGTATCTGGATCTTAGCTCAAAACACTTGTTTATTAAAAACACTTGTTTATTACCATGGTGTTGATTAGAATGGATATCAAAACTTAAATCCAGTGTACTGCCTTAGGACTCTATTGCTGATGGTGCAATTGAAGTTATTTGAAAGGAGTTATGTGAGTACTGGAATCCCCTAGTGTAGAATTCAGTGAAGTATTGCTAACTATTTTCTTGTCAGTCATATTGATTGCAATAAGAGGTACTTGCTTTTATACAGAAGTTAATGTGAAAGAGTTAGTAGTGGCAGAACTGAATTAACTTTCTGTTTTGTAGTTCTTGTGAGCAGGAGCTTTGTGTCTGCTGCATTGGAGGCAAAGAATAGAAATGGTGGAAGGTGGTGGTTTTGTTGGTTGTTTTTTTCTTTAAAGAGCAAATGTAACTTGCTCTCTTTACATTAACACATACTTTGAAGTATATAGTACTCCTAAAAATTTAGCCAAGTAATGCTGTGTAAGCATTTCTGTTTTGTGCAGTCAGATCAGGAATTTATAGGCTTAAGAATCTTGTACAGAAGAAAGTTGAATGTTCAGTTAACTTTGTGTAGGGCTTGGTAGTAGGGGAGTAACTGTACAGGTAGATTTCTTAGAGGTACTGCAAGCACAAGTGTGACAAAGTACAGTGTATGGAAACCACACCTATAAATATTTAGAGAAGAGAAACTGCAGTTGTTTAACACTTAAGAGAATGACTGCAGGAAATGCAAGAATTTGTAGTGGATAGAGAACCTGAGCATCAAAGACTCAAAGACTCTTTTTTTCTTGCAGTGTTTTTAAAATCAGGACTTAGTGACTTAATAAACAAAATAAAGCTGAAGCTCAAGAATTTGACCTTGCATCAATAATAGTTCTGTGTAATTATTTGGCTGATTGTGTATTAGCTATTTCTGTAATGATTTTCTAGGCTGAAAATGTGAATACTGTGTTTGCAGAGTGGGACTGGTCTAGACTGAGTGATGGGAACTTGTAATGTGTTTGAGTACGTGTTGCCCCCGTGTGACTGAGTCTGGCATTACGTGTGGTGTTGGGTTTTGCCCATAGTCAACGGCTTGGCTTCATATTTTAAGGATAACAGAAAATTCTAACTCATTCCAAAGATATCCAGTACTCTTTTGCAAAGGAGCGGGGAAAGGGGTTGTTCTACCTGATTGTTAGCTCTCTGTAGCCAGAGCTCTTCTTTGCCTCAGTTTAAGCAATTCTTAGATCATGACAACATGCACCTATTCACAGTCCAGAATGAGAGAATATATTTGGTATATTAATATCTCCCCCATCTTTCCACTTAACTCATTTGTACTGATGCTCTTAGCAGTAAGATTTATCATGTGACAATTTTTGATAACCTCAATGGAAGTTATTAACACCAGTGTCATTTGACAGTCTTCAATCAGTTGGAATGTTACTGCTGATTAGCATGAAGTATATGAAGAAAACAACCAAAGCTGTTACTTTCTAATACTATTTTGTTTTGACTCCCCAGAGTGAAAGGCTACAGTCTGACCTGATTGTGTGTATAGTCATTGGTGTACTCTATTTTGCAATTCACGTCAGTACAGTATTTACAGTTCTACAGGTAAGGTATTCCATCATGTTTGCTATTCATCTTGTATCACACTAGAGCATTTGTGGAAAAACACTTATGTTGGTAGTGCACTAAATCTCCTGACTAATTTCAGTTTGTCTTAAAATATACAGTGACAAGTACACGATTGCAAATTTCACCTTCAGGGTTTATGCGCTTAAAAACTCTCTTCCCCTGCTCTTTTACCTAGTGGTTTTTTTACATTGTGGATTCATGTTTTAGTCTGACACAGAATGCCTTCTTACACTTCATCTCACATAAATAGTGTCATGATCTATTTGCAATAAGGAAAAATTACATTTTATTGGGTAAAGGATTGATTTATAAGGATTGACAGGCTGAACCTTTATTTGGCAAGCATGGGTTAGCGTGTGTAGATGTTTGTATAGGGGAGTACCCATTTATTGGAATAGTTATTTGCAGGACTTTGGAGAGCCTTTGAGTTTTAAAGCTTTGTCTCAGTCTACCTAGTAGTAGTTTTTCAGATGCTTTTGTGTATATATGATCCCACTTGGGGCCTGATTCTGTGCTTTAATTAAAGTCAAGGCGTTAGTCTAAGGAGTTGAGTTACTGTCTTTGGTGTTCCTGTAATGGAGGTTTTGATTGGTTTATGGACACCCTTACATCAGACAGATGAAAGCCTGTTGCATGTATTTTTAGAAGGGTTTTATCTTTGCTGCTGCCTACAGTTAAAGCAGGAAACTGATCTTTAAAAGCATGCATGTTTTAGGTAGCTTCAGATTTTCAAATGAAATATCATACTGAAGTAGATGTATTAGTGTTTTCCAAGGAAGGTATGTTTTCTATTGTATGGCTGGACTTAAGACTGCTCTCCCTAGTATTGCTTTCTCCCATGTTTGAGAAGCTCCATTTATATGCTCTTAACCACTTGCATAGTTCAACAGGCTTGAGCTTCAAAAGAATTTCTGAATCAAGAGCTGGGTCATGCAATCCTAACTTTGAGATGACTTACCTATAAATCTAGATAAAATTCTAAAGGATGTAAATTGTTACTATGAAACCCAGCCTTCATACTGCAATACAGTAGTAATTTTATGACTTCTCTGAAAGAGGTTGGTCTTACCAGGAGGCTTCTTATTCACCTTCTCAAGAGAATGTAAGATTAATGATTTGCTTTCCCATATGATTATATCTCCTCTTTATCTAGCAGATGAAAATGTAAATTTGGTACAGCTTTATCTATAAAATGCTGATGGGTCAGAAGCAATGAACTCTGAAGGAAGATTGCTGTAATTTTACTTCTCAACTCAGTAAGAATTCATGAGAGTTAGAAGGTCTCTCACAGGCATTTCTTGGTTGATACAGAATTTCATAGTAGGGTTTTTCATGAAGAAATACATTCCCCATCTGTGTAGATGCTGGAAAATGTATTGTTTTACTAGTGTATGATTTTGTTTATAAAACACAAACCTTAATTTCTTAAATTCTTCTTTTTAGCCTATTCTAAGTTATGTACTCTATGCATTGGTGGGTACAGTAGGCTTTGTGACCCATTATGTTCTGCCTCAACTCCGAAAGCAACTTCCTTGGCATTGCTTTTCTCACCCGCTGCTAAAAACCAAGGAATACTATCAGTTTGAAGTCCGAAGTAAGTATCATTCATGATGTGGCTTTTTTTTTTAACTTGCTGTAGTTGCTGATCAGTTTGTTACCTGTTGAAACCCTAAGTTGCTTTTTCTTCTGACCAGTAGCATAAATCTAGAATTGTCTTAGAATCAAACCACAAAGAAATAAGAAATCATGTCATTTATGAAACTAATGATATTGTGTGTAATAACTTACCTGGAGCAGCTCCCTTTTAAAATGAAGTCTTCAAAGTCTTATGTTGCAGAGTTAGCAATAATGATTGCCTCAGTGTGTTTTTAGAAAGGCTTTGCTAGGTATTTCCTATAGAACACTTGCTGTCTGGAATGTTTTTGAAGATTAGATGTGGTATTGCTGTCGGAGATTTCATCTTGACATGAATTTGATTCTTAAAGGTATTGCAGATATGTCAGGCCTTGGAACAGGCTGCCTAGGGAGGGGATTGAATCACCATCCCTGGATGTGTTAAAGCTGCATAGTTATGGTGTTAGGGAGCATGGTTTACAAGTGGGTCTAATAGTGGTCTTAGTAGAGTAGGGCATATGGTTGGACTTGATGATCTTAAAGGCCTTTCCAACCTAATTCATTCTATGATTCTGTATGGCAAATGGTCTACTAATGGTAAAACACTAGGGGACCAGTCTTGCTGGTTGATCTTTGTAGACACTCACTTGCACCTTGTTTTAAAGGCTACATTTCCATGAAATCTTCCCCTGGATGCTGCAGAAAACAGCAAGTTAGTTGTACTGCTCATGTATTTTCTAATGTGGATCAATGTAGCTGTGGATTGTAGGGTCTCCTGATAGAATGTTTTATATTGTTAATAGCAGGCTTAAGAAATTTCTATGAAAAATGGCTTAGAGGGAAGTGAAGCTAACTTTTATTTCTCTTAAGTTAGTTTTTAAGGTAAGACAGTAATGAAGAGAAAGGGAGCCATTCTCTGCTGCTTTCAGGAGCACAGAATTACTAGAATTCATTTGTAAACTTGCTACTTTCATGGCTGCTGTGCAGTGTGATCACTCATGTCTGGGCTTTTCTCAGTGACTGGGATTAAAGATTGGTAAATAGGAACGATAATTATGATATGATGTCATTCTGTTTGGAGGAAGACGTGAGAAGTGCAGTTGTATACCTTAGATTTTCATCTCTGAAGTTTGAGAATCATAGAATCATTAGGGATCGGAGGGGACCTCGAAAGATCCTCTAGTCCAATCCCCCTGCCACAGCAGGATCACCTAGACCAAGTCACACAGGATCATAGATCTTTCAAGGGCCTTTCTATGATTCTATGATATCCAGCAGGTCTTGAACGTCTCCAGAGGAGATTCTACAATTCCCCTGGGCAGCCTGTTCCAATGCTCAATTACTCTCACCGAGAATCTATAGTTAGTGCTCTTTGGTGATAGTTGACTTCAGTAATTCCACATGTAGTGTTTTCAGGAAAGGTGAAAGTCCTAACCAATAATGTTAAATACAAGTTTGTAGCATTTCCCAGTTCGGTCCCTGTGCCTTGTGGTGTCGGGGCATTATGCTAATGTCTTCTGTTGTCAAAAAGGAGCTTCAGTTTATGCTAGGGCTCATTTGGGCATGTGGTGCTCAGAACCCTGGTAGTTCCATCTGAATATGAGGAAAAACTTCCTTACTTTGGTGACAGTGCACTGTAAGAGGTGGCCCAGAGGGATTATGGAGTCTTCTCTGGAGATGTTCAAAACCTGTCTGGATGTGATGTCCTGGAGATGCTGTTGGTGAATCTGCTCTGGCAGGAGAGTTGGACTACATAATCCTCATAAGTCCCTTCTAAACCAGAACATTGTGCTATTTTGTTGTGCTGTCATTTGTAGCAAAGAAGGATAGACCTTTATCTAGCCTCTTTTAAGCTGTCTTCAACCATTTATGTAAAAACAGATGTTTAACATAACTGTTGTCTTAGGTTTTTCCATCCTCTATTGCCTTGTAAATGCATTAATCTGAAGTACAGCAACCCTGCAGCTATTGTAGAAGCTCAGTTGTTCTCAGACATTTGTGCTGGTGGGTTATGTGTACCCTTCTTTATTATTGGTTGTAACCAGAAGTCTTTCAGTTCAAATATGGTTGGAAACAGCTTATTGCAAGGGAGAAAATAAATTCTCCATCAGATTTCAGTATCAATTTTGAAATTATTGAAGAGGTGCCAACACAGCTTATTTCCTGCCTGCAGTAAGCAAGTAGCTTGTTATATTGTAGTGCATTTTGTATGAATGTATATCGCTACCAAAACTCTACTGGGATTACTGACAGTAGGTTAGAAGGATCTTTGGTTTTGGTTAGATAAAACAATTGAAAGTTGAGTATGACAATACAGTTAAGTGTCTGGCTCCATAAAGTTCTTGGATCAAGAATCTTTATTCTGTTGACAGTGCAATCTAATTTTTTTTTTAATGTATCTTCATAGATGCTGCACATGTTATGTGGTTTGAGAAACTTCACATTTGGCTCCTTTTTGTAGAGAAGAACATTATCTATCCACTGATAGTCCTCAATGAGCTTAGCAGCAGCGCTAAGAATATTGCTAGTCCAAAGAAACTGGATACTGAGTAAGTAGAAAAAGCGGTCAAGTAGTCTGAATGTGTCTGCTGTGGTGGGAAGTGACATAGTGAGTTGTGGTGTTACTGGGAAGACAGTTAATGCTATTGCCTTAAAACTGAGGAAAAATAATAAGGAAAATTCATGTTTATTTGGAAGCTCTTATGGAACAGTCACCTTTGCTGACTTAAAGTGACTGAATTATTACAGTACTAAATGTTGAATCCACACAGTTATCACTCAGTCCGTGCTGTATACTATAAGGCTGCAGGTTGTAGAAATATCTAGTAGTATAATAGCAGAATGTCCTTGTTGGTCTTTAGAGTCAATAATATGATTAACTGTACTGTAAGATCAAGAGAGTGACAGTATGTTCTGGTATTTTGTCAGGTGTAAGTTTAAGGCTTGTGTAATGTTCCCTGGGTTGGTGTGACAGTTTGCAGCCCTTGTACCACTTTCTGTTCTCACTAAGGCCTTCCAGCCCCAAGGTGTAATTGGTGTCCAGGTGGTATTGCACACTGCCTCTTAAATTGAGCCTTAATTATAATCTCTTGAGCAATATATCTGTCTGTTCCAGCAAGTGAGAGTTCAGTAATAGGCTCTTCATGCTTCCTCCAAGAGCAGTGACACTGGTGGATTTTTAGGTTGGAAGTTCTCTTGATTTTTGAACGTAAGTGTTGTAGAGAAAATAAATGTTGAAACAAACTGGAAGGTTTGGAGAGGCCATCTGTTGGATTTCATGGGTGTGGGTTTGGATTTCTTTAGTTAAGTAATCCCTGGATCTAGTAAGGTCTTGTGTTGCCTTCATTACTCTTGTCACTATAATCACTTCAGAAGGAACATTGTCTTTACATTAACATTACTTTTGTAGCCCTTTGATATGTCAAGAATATCCCTGTAAATTATCATAAAGTTGTAGTTCCCTCAATATAAGGCAGAGCAGTATGATCATGTAGGAAATAATGCTAATCCAGTGATCATTAGCATTCTCTTGCTGATGAATCTATCATTTTTGCATATCGGTATTTATAAGGTAAGCTCAATATCAGGTTTCTGTTCAGAGTACAGTGGTGTTTCACCTTTGATTTTTTTATAATTTACTATTTTTTAGCAGGACTCTTACAAATAGTGCCAATCTTTGAGCATTGATTGGTTTGACAATGCTTGACTAGGGACCATAAAAAACAAGCTCTGAAGTTATCTTTTAAAAAAACCCAGCAAATCCAACTCAAAGTAACTCCTAGAGCAATCTCAGATCTTTACCTTGAACAGATTGGCATTGCATGACAGTAACAGTTTAGGGGTCTTTAAACCTCTTTTGGAGAACAGATGATAAGTAATTGTTTTGTGTGAATTTCTTATCCAGGTTGGGTGCTTTAATGATCACAATAGCTGGCTTGAAATTACTGCGTTCATCGTTCAGCAGCCCAACGTGCCAGTATGTCACTGTTATTTTCACAGTGCTCTTCTTTACTTTTGATTACAAAAGTTTTACTGAGACTATGCTGCTAGATCTCTTCTTCATGTCCATACTCTTCAGCAAGGTAACTTTAACTCTCTGTTTCTAAGTGTTTCAGGTCATCCAAAAGGGAAAACAATCCTAAGTGATAGGTAATCAATGTGCTGTAAGACAGTGGTGACTTCTTCCCAAAGCACTTCAAGTTTGCTTGAGAAACCATGTGTATCTCTTGTCATGAGTTTCTGTTAATGGATCAGCAAAGTGGATATTGTTACTTGCTTTGTTATTACAAAAGGAATGTAAGTCCTAAGACTTATGATAGACCAGTAAAAGCTGTAGGTTCACCAATAAATTCCATGGGATATTTGAGTACTGCAAAGCATGTTGATTCTCAGCCAAGCCACTTAATTTTTCCTTTTTCTTTTTTTTTCCCCTGTAGCTTTGGGAACTCTTTTATAAACTGAGGTTTGTATATACTTACATTGCTCCTTGGCAGATCACTTGGGGATCTGCCTTCCATGCTTTTGCCCAGCCATTTGCTGTGCCACGTATCCTTTGAAAATATGGACTTGTTCTTGAAGTTGTGTATTTATAACTTCTGAATATTGTATTGTAGTGGATTATTGCTGTGGGCTGCATCTAAGGAATAAACAGGTTTGTCAGGGGAGTATTTGAAAAACTTGGACTTCCTGCCTTGCTACAGTGCTAAGAATTTCACAGCAGCAGACAAACTGAGAACTGAATTCTGTTTTAAATGAAACACGGAGCAGGAGTCATTTCATTCTGAAAATTACACAGCTTTTCTTCCAACAGTCCCAAGAGTCACTAACCATTGTTTCGGTTCTTGAATTTTGCATTTCAAACTCCAGTGGGCTGGTTTCAATGGAGTGTTGAGTTAGTGTTTTCTGTAGAATTATGAAAGAGCAATCGCCATGTTTAATGCCAAACTTGCCCCTTTTTCTGTGTCTAAAAACCCACCAAGTCCTCTCTGCTGCAGACGCTGCAAAGATAGATACTTTGCTATATATTAGAGATCTTATTTTGCTCTTAATTGGTCTTGCTGTCTGTCTCAGCTTGGAAAAAGAAGTAGTTGTTTGTTCGCTTTCCTTAATTCTGTTATCCTACAGATTCTGCAATGTTGTTTGTCCAAGCAGCTGTGTCAGCTTTTTTCTCTACTCCGCTGAACCCTTTTCTGGGAAGTGCGATATTTATCACTTCCTATGCCAGGCCTGTCAAATTTTGGGAAAGAGACTACAAGTAAGTGAAATAAGACGACTTGAAGTGATTGCTTTTGGTTTTGATAATGTAACAGTTGCTAAAAGTGTTCATTTGGGGTTTTGTTGGTATGTTTTCTTTTTTCTCTTTATCTCCAAGTGCTGGTTTATTTTTGTTTTTCCCCTCCAAACCAGTTTTGAGCACTGAAAGTTTTCAATAAACTTGTTTCTGAAATGCTATAGCAGCTGTTTTTTTATAGTAGCAACATTTGCTTTAGCTTCTTATGTAGTTAATACTTTAGAAACATGGCATCCTGGTGAATGTCTGTAAACAAAACAATTACAGTATTGTCAAGAACAATATTGTTAGTCAGAACAGGAATTCATGCACAAAAAGGTTTTGGAGGGCAGTTCATAACTCTTTAATTTGACCTATGTTCATTATTTCTCAAACTGGCTAGTCTCAATACAAAAACCTTTAAATTTATTTTGATCAAGGTAATATCAGTAGTAAAAGATTCTGCATGTCAGATTGTACCTCCCTCCATTCTATTCCTCCCAAGTCTTATCGTTGAAGAAGTATGAGACCTGTGGAGTGTTAGATAAACAGCATAGGGCAGGAAGAATGGATTGTTCTGGTATGACACGTGACATGTCTGATGCTTCATTTCCCTGCTTTATTGCTTTTTTCCTTCTAACACTACAATAGTTTAAATACAGTGTTCCAAATCTTAGGAGTAAAGTTGTATTTAGAGCCAGTGAATTAATAACTCTCTGAAAATTGCTTTGAATTGAATCTACTGGAATATTAGCTGTGCTGGATTAATTTGGTTTAAGATTGTCACATCTAAAGCTTCATTATTTCTATCTAAAAAAATTAATACTTGTATCTAAAACTAGAGATTGTTCTATGGCTGCCTCTTGTAGACAAGCTTTATTAGACATTGGATCATAATGCTGTTAGAGGCCGAAAACAGTTTCACTTGTGACAACAGAAGTGCATTTGAATATACAATAATGTACAATCCTTAAAACAATTGCAGTGGAATTTTTTGAAACTTTTATTCTGTTAGTAGTTACTGTAAGAAAATCTAGATGAAACATCAATCCTGTGTTACATACGCTTCATATTATTGTTTTCAGCACAAAACGTGTGGATCATTCAAATACGAGACTGGCTTCTCAGCTTGATCGAAATCCAGGTACCTTTCCTAGCCTGATCTTGGTGGGTGGTGGTCATGGTTTATTTTGAAGGGCAATTTGGTTTCTTTTGTTCTTGGTCATGTCTAGTGAGGTTTATTTTGGAGTATGGGTGATTTTTTTTTTTTTGTTAGACAGTGGTGTCTCAATGGCTTTTTCAGGATTTATATGCAAGTCATCACCAGTTTGACCTCTGAACGTGTCCAACCCTGCCCAACTTTTGTGGTTCAGCCTATTGTTTCTCCATTATCTGTTGCTTTATTCTTCAGACACTCCTATAAGATTTTCTTCCTCTCCCCCCCTACTTTTTGGGTCTGTTTACTACTTTATTTATAATCATAGCCTGCATGGCTTGCTCTTTTTTTTCTTAAGCAATTAAAAAAAAAAAAAGCCAGACATTATTTGAGGGTATCTTGGTATCATGGTGATGAGACCAGTACAGCAGTCATTACTGAGATACTTCAGTGCTCCTTTGCTCTTGTTCTTTGTTACATAGAGTAGTTGGATGGGAAGTGATTGAGTGAAATTGAAGGAATCATTTGGAAATGGAGGAGTGACTGAAAAGGGGAAAAATGCAGTCAAAAATACAGAAAGCTTACTTGGAGTATTTGTCACTTAAAAAGAGTGAAGAGTGTGAAGCATGAAGAATGACCTTGAAACATTGCCGTTAAGAGAAGTGTACGATTCAATGAGAAGTGATAGTTAATGTTGAGGCTTGATTTTTTTGGTTTTTTTTTTTGGTCTGTACATTCAGATAATAATAACCCAAATCCAATCTTTTTGCAGGTTCAGATGATAACAACCTGAATTCAATCTTCTATGAACATTTAACCCGTTCTCTTCAGCACAGCTTATGTGGAGACTTGTTGTTGGGTCGGTGGGGAAACTACAGTACTGGGGACTGCTTCATCCTAGCCTCTGACTACCTCAATGCACTAGTACACCTTATAGAGATAGGAAATGGCCTGGTCACCTTCCAGCTAAGGGGGCTTGAGTTCAGAGGTGAGTGCATTACACTTCCTTAACTGTTTGTATTAAAAAATAATTTCTGCTTTAGAAAGTTAAGTTCTATCCTACAAAATAAAATTTCCTGCACTGGCAGGGGAGCCGGACTAGAGGATCTTTCAAGATCCCTTCCAATTTCTAATAATCTGTGATTCTGTGAAATTAATTACATGTGAAGAGGCCCCGCAGCCCATTTTCAACTTCCATCATGTGAGGGGAAACTAGCAAGCTCTAAAAATGACAGACTCAGTGTCAAGTCTGTTACTGTAGTGTGGTTACCATAACTGATTCTTAAAATCACCTCACTAAATTGTGATCCTAGAATGATAAATTAAGCTATCCAATTTTGTTTTGTTTGTTGGTAGATAGTTTACTTGGTGATACAGAAATGTAATTGCACATGGCTTGGATTCTAAACGCTTTTAGACACAAGTTCACATTAAAGTAGTCACGCAAGATGTTCAGTTATTCCTTTATCTGTTTTTTCCTAAGGAACCTATTGCCAGCAACGAGAAGTAGAGGCCATCACTGAAGGTGTAGAGGAAGATGAGGGGTTTTGTTGCTGTGAACCAGGCCATCTTCCTCATATGCTTTCCTTTAACGCTGCCTTTGGGCAGCGCTGGCTGGCTTGGGAAGTGCTTGTGACAAAGTATGTCCTGGAAGGTTATAGCATCACTGATAACAGTGCAGCTTCCATGCTCCAAGTCTTTGATCTCCGGAAAATTCTTACCACTTACTATGTGAAGGTATGATTTGGATCAGTGCAGCTCTTGTGGGGAAGCAGGCTAGTTTGTATCTGGGAACTGCTTAATGTCTTGAACCTCTAACTTCTCTCATATGAGGATCACAGAATGTGATACAATTTACAGATACACGAACACCTTCAACAAAGGAGGCTAGAGTTTATGATGCCAATGATTACTTGATACCTGAGTGCACGAACAGGATAGTGACTCTAGTTTAGAACAGAGAGGCTGCTTTCTAGCTGAAGCTGGAGTAGAAACTTGAAAGCTGTTGCCCAAATGTAATAGCTGTGTTGTAAATGAAAAGCTGAGTAGTGTGTTTCTCTTGAAGAAAGACAAATTGCTTCAATTTTTAAGAGCTGTTCAAACCCATCTTTGTAATAGTTTATAAAACAAAAAGCCTCTCAAAAAACCCTGCCCAGCAGTTGTAGGGTGGGCTCTAGGGTCAGACAATCTTTCATAAGCTAACCTATTTCAGATAGCTAAAAATTGGATGTGATTTAATAAGACCAAGTTTCCAGGTCTGCACTTCAGTCTCAACAACCCCAGACTTGGGGAAGAGTGGCTGGAGAACTGCTCACAGGAAAAGGACCTGAGGGTGCTGATGGATATGCAACTCATTCACACAAGTAGTCATTGTTGTCCCAAACACGAGTGTGTCAAACTGTCTTCTCTCTTATTTAGTATTTGAATTCTTTAGTCAATATCTAAACCTCCATTCTCACTAGATAAAAATTCCTATGCATGTGTTTTCTGCAAAATTACAGTGAGTCCTGTCCCACCTCTTTTTCCTTTCACTATTCCTGCAGTGAATGCTTCAGAAGTCTTGATAGTCTTCAAAAAATGTGCCTATATAAAACCTGGACTGTGTTTTCTGTGCAGACTTGCTGCATTTGTGAGCTAAACACACATTGCTATCTATCTCTTCTGTTATTACCAGGAAAATAATGCAAATTAGTAGAAACAACTGAGAATGACTCTTTTTTTATTGCAGTACTGACTCTCCTGTTTAACAACTACTGTTTCAGGGAATCATCTATTACGTCACAACATCACCCAAGCTAGAGGAATGGCTAGCTAATGAGACAATGCAGGAAGGACTGCGGTTGTGCACTGACCGCAATTATGTTGATGTAGACCCAACATTTAACCCCAATATTGATGAGGATTATGACCACCGTCTTGCAGGGATCTCAAGAGAGAGTTTCTGTATGATATATTTGAACTGGATAGAGTATTGCTGTTCTCGAAGAGAGAAGGTAAGCATGAACACTTGAGAAAAGCCGTTTGATGTTCTAGGATGGTTTCTTTTTTTTCCCCCCTATTGGTTTGACTAATGTGTGGTTTAATATTGATTTTTAAAATAAAGATTTATAATAGATATGTAATTTATAGCTTACTGGGTTTAATATTTTACTCCTGAGGTGCGAATGTAAATAAGTTCTGTATGCTTTAACCTGTTCTGTAGTGAATTTTCATTTACCAGCTCAAATGAATCAGGTGAACCAGTTATACTGTGGAGATAAAAGACTTAACTAGAAGCCCATTTTTATGGGTATGAGATTTAAAGTGTTCCCCTTCAAATTTTGTTGTTAAATTTTCTGGCTCTTTAAAATGACAAAAGCAGCCAAAGAAAATAAAATCGTTTTCTTCCAAGTCACAATTTTTTTTTAAGTATTTTGTGTAGGTACTAAAAATCAGATTTATTCACTTAGCTGTATATTGTTCAAGACTTTTATTACCATTTTTTGAGTTGAGGACAAATTTCCTCTAAAGCTGTAGTCTAGGGACATTTTCAATCATCTTAGAGTTCTGTAACCCTAACCAGAAAGTGAGAGACTACTTTATTCACTAAACATCTTGTCTTAGCCTCATAATTTTGCTAATCAGCAGTGTGCATGCAGGTGACACAGTATCCCTGAGGGGTGTTGCATGTGTCTGCTCAGCTTACAAGATAGTATGTGTGTCTGACTTTACAAATATGCTGTATAATTGCAAAACTTCTGAAAAGAATTCCTGTTGAAAATCTGGGCATGGTGTGGTGGGTACATATTCTTGTTCAATTTTGTGTACCTTTGTATGTGTTTGGGTCTCCTTTACTCCCCCTGCCAGAATGGATTTTGTTTACTCCATTCACCTGAGAGTTTCTTTCTTTGTTACTACAAGCCACTGGATTCAAGTAAAGACTCCCCCCTGGTGACACTGTGTTATGGACTGTGTGTTCTGGGGCGAAGAGCGCTGGGAACGGCTTCACATCATATGTCTAGGTAATAAAATGTTGTAAGTTCTGGCTTCCTGAGTTAAGTATTATGGACAGATATGTAACTTGTCTTTATCAGCCAGTAAAATGTAACCAAAGAATAATAGCAAATGAGGGGGAACTTTAATGTGAGCATTGTATTTTATCAGACTAATGTAAGGTGAAGNGGAGCTGGTTGAGTTGTAAAAGTTCTGCTTCCTCTACAAATAATGATAGGGGTAAGAAGATGATAGGATAGCTTCTCTAAAAAGAACACAAGTTTTGATTTTAGTTAGATCAGACCAAAATGGTAACTTTGACAGTTTAGCTGGCTCTGCAGCCAGCAGTTGCTTTGTAGAAGTCTTCAACTCAGCTTTCATCATAGGGCAACCTCTGTCTTGCAGACTAACAACTTCATTTTACTTTTAGGAAGTTATTGTAAAATATAGTTGTATGTTTCAGAAAAATTAAGCTTAGAGTATAATCACACTTGGAAACTATTTGTTAGCTGGGTGTTGACTGACTTACTGTATCAGGCAGTTTCCCCCTGAACCTTGCAGGTACAGTTGCAAGAGTAACCTCAGCATATTTGATTTTTTTCACTCAGGGATTAGCTCAGTTAAAGGAAACAATGCATGAGGAAGTCTACACTAGAGCACATGCAACTCAAACTGCATATCATCCTTAACTGATCCACTGTGGTATTGTGTTCCCTGAAACATTTTCTCTTAAAAGTCTTCAGAAGAAAGTCAGGCATTCCCCAGAGACTGTTCCTGTTCTCTTCAGTCCATGTAAATAGTCTGCATGTGTGTTTTATTCATGACCTGTTCAGTGCAGAGAAGTTTAGTGTCCAGGCTTTGCTTAGACTCGCATCCTTAATCAGATGTTCTGTTCTTACCATCTTACGCTGTATGTTACCTTTTATACAAAAGAATTATATGCCTTTCTGTACAGCCCCAGGTCTTCCGCTCTTGTCAGTGGTGGTAATTGTGGAGGTGTTCGTATTTCTATTAATATTTGTGTGGTTTAAATTTTTTCCCTCAACAGTAATCTGGAATCCTTCTTGTATGGCCTGCATGCCCTATTTAAGGGTGACTTCCGTATATCTTCAATCAGAGATGAATGGATCTTTGCTGATATGGAATTGCTGAGGAAGGTAGTGGTTCCTGGAATACGGATGTCCCTTAAACTGCATCAGGTGAAATATAAGATCTGGACATGTATTCTAGTATTTTATTTCTATATGTTTATTCTTCTAGCAATACAAGTAAGAGGCTGGTAGACAGAAGAGGAAGAGAGTAAGAGAGTGCAGTAGAGAGAGACACAATTGAAAATGAGGCAGTATCATGTCTTGTCCTTTGTTTTTATTACAGCATATGTGGTAGGTGAGAAAAAGGGAATGCAGTTAAGAGCTTGAAAATCACATCAAATGTACATGAGAGAGCACATCAAGCACTGTTTTGTGTCCATCAGGGATAATTCTCTTATATCAGAGAGGCTGTTCATTATTCTTCCCCTTTCCCTGCCCCCACAAATATGTAATTGGCTTAGAAGTTTATCATGGCATTCAAAGCTGCAGCACTCTCCTCCAATGGCAGTTGTTTCTCTTGCTTTTGTGTCTTTAAAGTGCTGTAATAACTGCCACTTTGTTAGTCATTGATTGGTAAGGTTTCAGATGAGAAGTGTACTTCTCAGTGAGCTGAAATGAGGGCTGTTTTTTATGGCAAAGTGAGGGTGAAGACAAACGATCTTAAAGTCTGTCCCAGGCATCTAGTAACTAAGCTCAGCAAGTGCAAGGAAGCATGTGCTGAGTGATGAGCACTCTGAGGAGCAGGGAAACGTTTACACTCAAGAAGTTTGTGCCTGAAAATCATCTTAAGTCAAATCTTAGTTGCACTACTTAAACAATTAAAGTTTCTTTTTGACCTTCAATGCAGACTCTTAAAAGAGTCTGAAAACGAAAAGTGATGGAGTAAACTCCATTAATGTAACACGAGCTCCCTGAATTGAGCAGAATTGGTATATTATGAGTATGTGAAGCAAAGCAGAATAATTACAAAATCCTTGTTGAAACCAGCAGAAGTACCACTTGAATGGAAGTGTTCCCAGTGTATTAGGGTTCCTTTGCACAATGGATTTTATGTCAGAGAACAAAAAGTAAGAGATGATACAAATAGCAATAAAACCATTTTTTCTTAACATGATGTATAAAGGGGTGATTTCATTCACAGCATCTTATTATGGCTTCAGCTACTGTTAGGAATACAGTTATTAACTACTATCCTGTTATGAACACAGGAGTCATGTGGCTCAGTGCTGACTTGAGCTTGCAAGTTTTTGTGTTTCTGTTGAACTGCTAGTATTGAAAGTTGTGTGATAGATTATTACAGTATCAGATTCTGTCATGAATGTTAATGTGAACTCCAGTAGAAAATGCACACAAACTGTGTGTCTTTCTTACTACTATCTCATCATCTCAGTGAATGGTCAGTGCTTTACTTAAGTTAAATGAAGTAGCTAAAACACAGGCAGTGTAAAATTTGACTACAAATGTATTTGAATCAGTAACAGGTAGGTCCTTCCATTCATTTTCTTTTAAGATAAAAAAGAAGCAAACATGAGCAAATAGAACAAATCTCTTGGAAAATAAGTCATCTTCAACAATGTTCTTTAGTTACCTAAGATTTTTTTTGTCTTTGTGAAATGCACTGAGCCTTTCCAATGTTGGAGGTTATATGTAGCTAATCATTTCTTCCTGAACACTTGTCCTTGGCGACAGGATCACTTCACTTCTCCAGATGAATATGATGATCCTTCTGTCCTTTATGAAGCCATAACAAACCATGAAGAAAATCTAGTTATAGCACATGAAGGGGACCCTGCTTGGCGGAGTGCAGTTCTTTCCAATTCTCCCTCTCTCCTTGCCCTGCGTCATGTGATGGATGATGGTACCAATGAATATAAAATCATCATGTTGAATAAGCGCTATCTCAGTTTCAGAGTCATAAAGGTAACTTCTGTGTGCATTCCACCCTGTGACAGTATGTTGTGGTCTGTTTTAATAGCCATGCCAAACTCCTGCTCCTCAATTCAAATAAGCACTTTGATTGAGGGCGCTACTTATTATATAGTGGAAATAGTTAATTAAACAGTTCCTGCCTTAAAATAACCTTATTTATCATGCCATTCTTAGGGGTCTGTCTCTCACTGTTGCAGCCTGCATCCGTAAGTTCAGCCTTCTAAAGAAGCAAATAGAAATGCTTGCAAGTTCCACAGCATGGTATTATGTACTGTCACAAAGGGCTCAGCATAGCATAGCAATCCTCACACGCTGTCATAATTGCACTTTCTGACACTGCTTTTGTACTTGGCTTTTGCAGGTAAACAAGGAATGTGTGCGTGGCCTGTGGGCAGGACAGCAACAGGAGCTTGTCTTCCTGCGCAATCGTAATCCAGAAAGAGGAAGTATCCAAAATGCAAAACAAGCTCTGAGGAACATGATCAACTCCTCTTGTGACCAGCCGATTGGATACCCGATCTATGTCTCACCTTTGACAACTTCCTATTCAGATAGTCATGAACAGCTTAAGGAGATTCTTGGAGGAGCCATCAGCTTAGGAAACATCAGAAACTTCATAGTGTCTACATGGCACAGGTGAGCTGAGGGAACAAGCTCTCATTAGTGTGTTTGTGCTCTCATTTTTTTAACTAGTCTAGCATGACTTATAATACTGTTACATAAAAATACGTAAGCCATGACTTTCATTTCGGCACATCTGTAGCATATGGCAGCTGCTTTGGTGCAGGATTAATCTTTGAGGCTTAGAAGTAATGCACTGAAATCTATGTGAATGAGAGCTCAGAAAAAAACAGGTCAGCCTAGATTCAAGACCTATAACTTAATTTGTAATGTCAGGTCTAATATTGAGAGCCAGTGCAACCTCCGTATTAATTCACCACCACTTCATCTATAATGCTCTCTTTACAAAATCAGAACTAATCGGTAGGGTTCCTATCTGGCAAATATTTATCCCACAAGTGCTGATATAAGTATTGTTAGAGTAGGCTCATACTTTGTAATAAAAGCTTTGCTGTTGTTTATAAATACCCCGTATGTCAGAGCCAGAACAAGTAACTGGAGTGATAATAAAATAATCCTTCTGTACTATACCTCAGTAACCCAGTAGAGACTCTTGTTGTACTATGTTTTATAGACCGTGACTTCTGGCCCCTTAGGACTGTGGCTCCAAAAGCACATGGCAGCTGTGTGTGGCAGACAGAAATGTGTATCTTGACTCTTACAAGTTCCAAGAGTTGCTGCCACAGTTAGAGCAGTTCTGTAGCTGTTATGATGGTCATATTTATGCTTAGACATGCACAGCGCATGAATACAAACCATGCTGCTTCAACCTGGAGTATTCCATGCTGAGCCCAATCTGTGGTGTTTGTCTTCTGTCACTTTCTGCTTCTCCGACACATGGATTACCTAACAGGTGGAAGAATGACACACAATAGTGTTTTTATCCAAGCTGTGTATACTTTGGTATTCTCAATACCAGGGGCATATAACATTGGAAAAGAGTTTTCTGTGCATTTGAGTGCAACAGAAGAAAGTAGGAATTGAGGAATGTGCCATGGGTTTGGGATCTAAGCTTGGGTATGCAAATGATGGTAAAACAAGTGCTAAAAAGTGTGGAAGGCTATGTATACTCCAAAATGGTGATGAGCGTTCAGGCAGCGGGTTCAAAATCCACGCAAGAATTTGTGGTTTAGATAATTGCAGTGTGTGCAATGAGTACATTCCTGAAGATAACAAGAAAACAAATACTTTTGAAAAAAATACTCCCAAACGTAACTTTTTCTGCTCATCTGAATAGGCAACGACTTTGCAGTATAAGAATGTGCATGTGGCTGGGGTGTTAAGGAGCATAAATTTTACTAAACTCTTACAAAACAGCCGGGATTTAACATTGAGAATACTACTTTATTATGCTTCAGAAGTGGCTTGATTTTTGCTTATTTTTCTCAAAAGCTATTTTATGACTATTTGGCTTGTAAGTAACTGTTGCTTGCATAGCTGTCATGAAGAAAATCACAGTCTCTTAGAAAGCACTGTGTTTGTGAAGCATTATCTGAGAAAGTCAAGGATGTTTTTGTCTTTAGGGAATGCTGTAGATTGAGTAAAGCCTTGCCATTCTTACTTTAAGGCGCTGCTTAGAATCCCAGTGATTGACTTTGCATCAACTGCATTATGTTTTCAGACTAAGGAAAGGCTGTGGAGCTGGCTGCAATAGTGGTGGAAATATTGAAGATTCGGATGCTGGAGGTGGAGCTTCTTGCACAAGTAACAATGCAACTATCAATGAATCTCAGAGCAGCATGTCCCAAGGAGGAGGGAATGTAATTACAGGGCAGGGACCTGGAGCAGTACAGCACCCTCCTGTTGCAGCTCACCCCACAACTCTTCCTGCAGCTCATCCACCAACTCATCCCTCCACTTTGGGTAAAATTAAAACAAAGTAAGACATATTACATATAATATAATACATATAATGGTTTAAGGAGAGGGTCTAAATTGGTTTGGGTTAGTGCTGGTAATTCAAGCACAAGAACCAGCTCTCATATAATAACGTTTTGTAATACATCTCTATTTTGGACTTCTTAACTTCTTCTGTATTGTCTGCTAATGCTCAGCCTGTCACTTACTGTGAATTAATTTATATTGCTTAATTATATAGTGGCATGGTTTCTCTATTTCACAACATTTTAGCTGAATACTTTTTCAAGAGTCTAGTGATCAGTAGTTAAGGATGTGGCAAAGCTGAGAAAAACTTTACCAAACCCCATCTTTACTCACAAGGAATATGAAAGTGTATGTAATTGAATTGTGATTGAATGAACTACTTTTTTTTAGTTTTTTTACAAAACATAATGCAGACACTTCTTCCACACTGATATATTTCAAGTACTTAATATACTGCCATATAAATGGCAGTTTCTGGTTTTCACTTTTTGTATTAAATTTTCCTGAAGATGTTTTAAACCACCTTCTTGTTCAGTAAATGTTCTGACTCAATCTTTGAACATTCAGTTAAGAACATTAAAAATTAGTATCTAGTGTTTTGAATTATGTGTGTCTTTCTGTCTTAATGTGTAAAGCATGAGGAATTTGTTTAATATTAAACTGGTAATGCAGGAAGACAAAGCTAAAGCATTTCTCAAGGTACTGCCTTGCAGGCATGGTGAATTGAACAGAATATAAAATTCAGAGATAAAACAAATGGAGTTTATTCAGATACCTATACGAAATGCACGAGGTTTTCTGCAGTACAGCTGTTTGAGGTGTTGCTTAGATCCACTAGTTTGGTGTCTAAAGCTAAAGTACTTGTGGGGTGTCAGTCTAATGTGTGTGGCAGGGTTTGTGAAACTCTTCCTGATTCTGTGTCTTTTATCTTTTAGGCACCAGTCACAGCTCTCACTCTGTGCAGTCCAGCCTTGTCAGACATTCCCCTGCCCGTGCCTCAGTAGCTAGCCATTCATCTTATTGCTACGGCAGTCGTCATTCATCTCTTCGCACATCTACAACGGGCTTTGTGCCTTGTCGGCGCTCTTCCACTAGTCAGATATCCCTTCGTAACCTCCCATCATCCATTCAGTCCCGCCTGTCTATGGTGAACCAAATGGAACTTACTGGCCAGACTGGGGTCAGCATGCAGCATGGACTGCCCTCTTCTAGCAGCTCCAGCCAAAGCATCCCAGCCTGTAAACAGCATGCCCTGGTGGGCTTTCTAGGGACAGAAGGAGGGAGTAATGCAGCTGAAACGCAGTCAGGTGGTAATGCCAGCCCTGCAAATCAAATGCAAGCCAAAAAGGATGACGTTATTTACAGAATCCAGGTGAATAGACCAGAGGAGATTAACCTCTATTTCCATGTGCTTTTGTTAGTGTTACCTTGCATCTTGCTGAAATCACTTCTAAATACATACATGGTCTGGAATGTCTCGGTGTATGGTGTTATATAGCTACATTTGGAAAACTGATATGAGGAAAAGGCTTTCTGAACAATCAGCCTTTCTACATTTTTAAACATCCTTGTTTACTTAGGTTTTGCTGTAGTGCAGCTTGGAGAATGTCAGAACTCTGTTCCATTTCATACTTAGCTTGCCTTTATTTGTTACAAGGTTTAAAACTAAACAGCTTCACCTGATGGAAAGCAAGTAGCTTGCTTTTAAAACAAGTGGAATTTCCACAAAAATATGTGAATATGAGTAGAAATCCCCACTTTCATATGTACTTTGGTCATTGCCACAAGCTTGGCTTTTCTGAGGAGCAGACAGCAAACTACTGATCAGGTAATTCATGGCATTCCTTGATTTGTTAAAAATCCAGAAACTGGTGGGTTTTTGCTCTTATAGTTTTTATTAGTCCCACATACATGTCTTTGTCAGTAGATTAGTGGGAAACATCAAGAAGTGTATTTAATAGGATAGATCATAAAATTGTAATTTCACTGCTAATGTTACCTCACTTTACAGTAATCCCTAGTAAAGGGCATCATATTGAGCACAGGTAACTAACTTGGCGGGGCTGTGTTTAGTAGCTTTTGTTTGCAGGCAAGGGCTGTTTTATGAAATTGCTTATCTCCTCTGCGTGAGGAAGACACAGGCAAATGTGGTGCATGCCCTGAGATGATGGACATTTTGCAGTTCATTCTGTCCTGAAATAGGAAGAAGTTGTCAGTTTTCTCACGCTGTCCCTGTAAAAAGTCGAGTTCATTTCAAAACACAGGGCTGGTCTCAACTAACCATCCTAAGTAAATAGGTCTTCAGCCTACAGCAGATTCTCCAGAATAGCACTTCTTACTGTAGTCTTTCAGAAATCTGTTTTAATAGCTAGTTACCACTTCCCTGCAACTCCCTTGTGCTGCTAGTGCTTATGTTGTATCAGCTCCTCAGACCCTGCCATGAATTGACAGAAGATGTAGAAAGTGAGTCAGAGCTGCTGCTTCATACAGCAGTGACCTGGTGTGTGAACAGCCTGATTTCCAGATTCTGTGCTGCTCAGACTTTTTTCTTGCCTAGAGCTTGAGTTCCCAGCATTGAAATGGGTCAGAAGCCAGCTTTTGTGGGTTAAAGTCAGTTGTCTGGAAGTTTGGGAAAGGTTATAGTTTACCTGTTTCTTTTCAATTTTGTATGAACTAACAGTCAAAACTCAATTCCTACTTCTAGTTAATGGATCCCAGTCAAGTACTGGAAGGGATCAACGTATCAAAAAGGAAAGAGCTGCAGTGGCCAGATGAGGTGATACGACTAAAAGCTGGAAGAAACAGCTGGAAAGACTGGAGTCCTCAGGAAGGCATGGAAGGCCATGTAAGTTCTGCTTAGAAGTTGACACACTAATGTTTTAAAAAGGCAATGTAGTGATTCTGTAGAATTCTGCCTGGATGTAGGAGGTTGGATCAGCAGCTATCAGCAGCTAAGTCACTGTTGTTGGAAGAGGAGGTCTAGAATCCTAATTGGAAGCAAAGAGATATTTCTGCAACTGTATCCAAAAACTGCAGGAAGATGATTCAAATATTGTCAGCCACTTCTCCTCTTTCCTGCTTTTGTCATGAACTCTCAGGCATTGCACGCATTCATCCAGCCTTCATTTTCCTTTACTTAAACTCAGTTTACCACTGAGTCCCTAACTGAATGGTTAACAGTGTTTTTAAGTTATTCTGATGAAGCAGAGCCAGGCCATTGTCTTTTAATTTGTCTATTTAATAATATTTGTCTATTTAATAATAGATGGTAAATGTTTTCTTTAAAGAAGTATTCTGTGTCCGAAGCTGTGAAAAGCCTGTGGTTTGAAACTATCTGCCTTTTCCCTACAGTTACATCTGCATTTTACAAAAATGCACTGCCTTAGTTAGAAAACTTACCTTCCAATATAGGAAATGCCTGAGTGCTGTCTTTGAGGCTTTTTAGTTTTTACTGAGGCATATACTTTTTAGGTCTTTGTGCCTATAAAGATGCTCCAGCAAGTCATCTTTCAGTGATAAATAGTAAAAGGGAAGAGTCATTTATGTTGTGTCTGCATTGGTTCATGGCTTCAACTGGAATTTACATGGGATATGGCAAGAATTCACCTTGTTGACTACTTAACCTCTTTTGGAGGCAGTGTTTATAAATGGGGTTTGGGACCTGGATCCATGTACCAAGCTTCAAGAAAGAAGCAGCAACATAGATCCGCTGTAAGATAGGTGTAACCTATAAGGCAACCATACTGGGAGTAGAATGATGCTGTAAGCGTTTGCCATTTCTTGTGTTTAGACATAGCACTTCTGGAATTGTCTTGTTACCTGATGGATATCAAGACTGTCATCAAGATGGCAAATATAAAGGGCTGTATTGGAACATATTCTGTTGCCTGGTACCCTTGGCCAGCTTTTTTCTGGTGTGTTTGAGTGTTTTGCAAATTGCAGTATGCTGTCATGTACGATGGCTGATGTGACAAAGATTAAAATGAGGATTTGAAGGTCAGAGCAAGTTGCTGCACTGAAAGCTGCTTATCTATTTTTGGTGCAGTGTAGTGGTGTGGTGTTTTGGTTGTTTTGTTTTTAGAAGAGCATCTTTTAACCTAAGAAGAAAGGGGGAAAGCACCAGATTATCCTATATGTGATTAGGAGGAGAGGATATAACTCTTATGATGTCGATTCAGTTGCCTGTGGTTAAACATACTAGTACCAGTAAAGCCACTAGTGCTTAGGACAGTCTTCCCTTTTGTGAACCTGTTCCTGCATTCCATTCTGCAAACAGGCAGAAATGAATCTGACCTGCTGAGATGCTGCTCACACAGTTTACCAGCCAAGGCTGTATGTCAGTGCTTTTGGTATGAAGTTCAGCACTCAGTTGTTAAAAATTTTGCTACTACATGGAAAAGAAGCATTTTTCCTAACTTTTGCTTTTCATTTTGCTGACTGTAGAGTGCAATGTATATAATAAACAAAGATACTCTAGAGCTTCTTCAAGAAAATTAAATTTAGAAGTCCTCTTTCTATTAGTTTCCAGGACTTTGAGATTAAGGTACAGTCTGCATTATTTTTTGTGCTACCTGACACTGACATGCGGAGGAGAATCTTGTGACCTCTTGACTATCTAGTGACAGTGAGCTTGGGTTGTTCAGCCTGGAGAAGAGAAGGCTCTGGGGGAGACCCTGAGAGTGACCCTCCAGTACCTAAAGGGACCTAGAAGAAGGTTGAAGGGGAACTGCTTACGAAGGCCTGGAGTGATAGAACGAGGGACAGTGGTTTCAAATTAGAGATGGGGAGATTGGATGTTAGGAAGAAGTTCTTTAGCAGGAATGTTCTTGAACACTGGAACAGATTGCTCAGGGAGATGTTGAGACTCCATCCTTAGAGATCACAGAATCATAGAACAGTCATGGTTGGAATGAACCTACTAGATCAGAGTCCAGTCAACCCCATGACAACAAAAAACCTAAATACCTGATTGATGGGGAAACACAAAATAGCCCCTTCCATGCTGCCACTATAGCCTTTCATGAAGCACTGTGTCAATACACTTATTTTTTTGGAGGTCCCTTCCAACCTGGGCTATTCTATGATTCTGTGATCATTGTGCAGGTTATCAGTCATTTATGGGCATCAAATCAGCGCCAGTCATAATAAAGCAATGGCAAAACTGGGTGTGGGGGGTGGTTGTAGTGAGTTATAATGTATGTACATATACACAGGTTTTTAAGGAGTCAATATTAATGCCTTCAGAGTCAGCCCATAGCTATCTCAAAGGCACCAGATTTAAATGGGACAATGGATATATTTATTGGACTTCATGGGGAAGTGTTTTATGCATCTGGGGATAGAATATTCCTGACCTTGCTCTGCAGAGCAGCATACAAATGTTATTTGGACTTTGTTCAAGTCAAACTTAAGTCAGACTGCTTAAGGATACTTGAAATCTCCTTGTGCGTGCAGTGTAGATCTTGTGCAGCCTGAACCTCTTTCACCCAGAGTTAGAGAAATTAGTAACTGTCAGCTGGGTATAGTGGGGATTACGGGAAGGGTCTCTTTGATTTATACTGGAATATGTAGATTATTTGTGGGGTGGTTTTGTCCTTTTCTCCTCACCTCTACCTTTAGAGCTTTTGAAAACTGCACTGTTGTCATTTTTTGTTTTACATTTAAATAAAGAAAAAAGTTTTTCCTTCTTATCTTCCCTTATCTTGAATTTAGGTTTCTAATTCTACAGCTAGCAAATTTGAGATAATTGTGTTTCTTTGGAAAACGTGTATGTTTCAATTCTAAAACCATGTTACTGGAGCATAGTCTTGGTTCTCCTGGGACACCCAAAGTGAAGGGTTTATTTTTATGGAGGCAGCTAAGCAGAGACATACCAGGGCTTATATGGAAAAGAGATCCTCTGATGGTCAGCATAACATGAAATGCTTGGAAGCAGCAGGTCAAGGTACCTGAATTCTGTAGATTCAATTCAAGGGAATATGAAATAGTAGTTAGTGGCACTGCTCCTGAAAGCTTTTCTCTTAATTTTTAATTATTTGTAATGCTTTCAAGTTTCAACCTTGAATTCACAATGAGAAGGGAATAAAATTAGGGGAAAGGAGATTTGAGTTAGAGGAGACAGTGGTTAGCACCTAATTTTTCATCAACTGTAGTGTTGTTTTGTGCTGCAAAACACTGAGGTTTTCTAGGCCTATTACAGCTAGAAAATCAAAATATCCCACATCTGCACATGTACCATTTTATCAGTTGTTACTCAGTATGGAGTGTTTGAGTTTGATTGGGTTCAAGTTGTTTGTTGATGAAATTCAAATCAGAGGCTGGTGTGTTCTCCAGTAAGCTCCACATCTCCAGCAGGACTTTAGTTAGTAGCTGTGAGGATGCTGTCACTGAAACATGAGCTGCTAGGTCAGTACAGAATTTACCTCGTTGCTCCTTTTGCCCTGTCAGGGCTTTCAGTTACCAACCACAGCTTTCACATGGCAGCAATTCTTGTGAAACTTAACCTTTATTATGGTGTTTTTTTTCTCCCTCAGGTGATTCACCGCTGGGTGCCTTGCAGCAGAGATCCAAGTAGTCGGTCCCATATAGATAAAACCATCCTGCTGGTTCAGATTGAAGACAAATATGTTGCTGTTGTTGAAACTGGAGTCCTTGAACTTGGGGCTGAAGTGTAAATCTTCTTGAGACTGAAACTTTCCTTTCTCCAGCAGTTCAGAAGAGAGAAGGGTCCAGAAGAAGCAGCTCCCAGGACATGAAACTTTGGTCCAGTCGTAGGAAAGGACTTGAAATGCAGATTTGTCTAAGTCCCTTTCCTTAAATAAACAAGTGTAAGAAAAATTTTTTAAGTTGTTAGCTGCTGAAGAACCATTTGCATGAAGGATAGATTTGTTGAGACATATCTTTTTGTTTATAAATTTTGTTTATGCATTGTGTAATGCTTTAAATCAACAAACTTTTCAGTTCTAAGATCAGAGCACCTCATATTTTTCTAATTGTTTTGCCAAAAATTGCCATGTCTTGTCACAGATTGCGTGGAATTCATCCACTTTATTTTAAAGACATTGACTACAAACCTTCAGTTTGGTGAAACAGTGTAAAGGGTTCCAGGTGTGGCAAGAAGAGACTGAACAGATGTATAGATTCTTATTCCTTATGAGCTAAATGTTAATGAGAACTGCACTAATTTTTTACAGCAATGCACTAAAAACAACCCTGAGATTGCTGAGAACATTTATTTATATATATAAATATAAGTATATAAAATACCGTTATTTAAATTGCCTTTGGGATTAATCCCCTCCCTCTCCATATACATGTCGATGGTAAGGGCTGTGCCATGGGTTTGGTTCTGTGTTCTGTATTTCATACAAGTGCATTTGCTGCATCCTCTTCACAATAAACGGTAAAATAACAAATACACAGAAAGGCACCTGAGTATCCCTGTACTGCATCAGACTCACTGTGGTGGCAGTGGTACTTCAAATCTGTTCAACATGTCTAGCTTTAAAGTGGACCCCAATGTTCTGCCTTTTGTCTGTCCTCCCTTCACCAGCCACGGCTGCTTGGCTTTGTTACACCCAGAGCTGGTTGTCTTGTTCCATTTGCTTTTCTCTAGCGGAGACAGTTTGAGTTTTGTAGAGGGAGGTGCTGGTCTGTAATTACTTCATGGATGTTTGAAGGAGGTTGGTTTGGTTTTTTTTTTATTCCATCCAGTTCAAAAAGAAAAACTGGCAACAATAGACTCCTTCCTCCCACAGAGAACAGAGACTTTAGCTTTCTAAGACAATTTCTAGAAGGCACAGCCCTAAGCTTGTATCACTTTTACCACCTTGCCTTTTCTTTCCCTTTAGTCTTCATTCTTTTCTATGACTTGAAATTTATTTTCTGTGATGATATATTCTATGTAAGTGTAATTTGAGTATTTATAACTGTGATGTTGAATTATTCATGTGTTACATATCCTAGGTTTTATTGTATTTTTTAAAAAGTATGTATTCAGGGAAACAAGGAACTCGGAACTATCATGGGAGTGTGGGAGGGAAACTGGTTTGTTTTCCACTTGCCGTTCCTCTGACTCACTTCTCTTAATCCAGAAGAAAAAAAAAAGTACCTGTTGTGATTGTTTCCTGTTTCTGATCTGTAATTGTGTGGAGCTCTGTGGGGAAACCACGGAGACTTAGTTTTGGTAGCAGCCATCTTCTTCCCCATCACTTCTACTTCTTCATATGTAACTTAGCCAGAAGGGAGATATGATAGACTGTGGGGGTTACTGTGACAATTTCTCTGACATCAGAGAAGTCTTATGTACTTGGTATAAGAGTGGAAATTATGTGGGTTGAGAAGACACCTGAAGAAGCATCTACCTAAGAAATTCTAGTGCTCCAGTTCAAGTCACTGTATGCCGTCTAGCTATAGAAGGAAGGGTAAGTCTGTGTGCCTGGTGTTTAGTCACTTCTAGGTACTGTTTCCAGTGGATTATACTGGGACCGTGCTTACATCCTGCACTATGCAAACTTGCCCTCGAAGTGCTGTGCACCCCAGAGTGCTGTTTGGTTTGTGTACATGCAGTCCTGTGAATCTTGGTATAAATGCACTGTTCTGGATCTGCCCCCATTGAAGTAACTGTGCTGTTCCACGTGGCTTAGCACGTGTGCCCAGCACAGTGCAGTGTAATGAACTAATCTCCTGTGTGTCTGGCACTTGTAGTACAGTAGATGAACGGTCCTCTTCCACACTGGTAATGTTGCTGTCAGGAACGAAGGAAATGCGTAAGTTTTGGATGGAGGTGGTTTAGTTCAGGGTTTATTCTGAGTCCTTCCCATGAGGTAATGACAGGCTTTACTGTGTCACTATGAAAAGGGCTTTGTTTTAGAACAAGGATATTGTTTGGAAATAAGCCCTCATTTGAGACTAGTTGTGTGAGTTTTTTTCTTTACTAGAGCTTAAACAACCACATTGGACTTTGTCAGTCATTTGAGTGAAGCAGCTTTCAATATGGTAACTCTGGCTCTGAACAATCTTCTTCACTCTTTGGGCAAGAGAGAGTCTGTGTGTCAAATCAACAGCTTGTCAATATCAGACTTCAAGAGACTCTGTAGCTGCCTGGAATTAGACCGGCAAACAGCAGACACGGCAAAAGAGAGGCTTTTTTTTAAGGGGTAGAAAGAACTGATGGATTGAGTTATTTAAGGTGTGTGGTGTGTTGCCTTCAGGAGATGGAGTTTGGGGTGGTCAGTTAGCACATTAATACCTTTCTCAGATTTGTTTCAGCAAGCACCTGCTGTGAAGCCATTGATGTGGTGTTGGTTGAGATCTGCCCAACAGAAGCTGCCTCCTTGAAATGTCACTTTTCCATAAGCCTTTGGACAACCTGAAAAACAAATTTCCCTGCATTTGGAACTCTTCTAAGATTCGTGTATTATTTCATGTCAGTTTGTGCAAAGTTTGTCTTGGTGTGCACTGTGCGAGTGACAAAGCAGTGTTTTTCTTCTGACAGGAGAGATCTGTCCATGGAAACCTCTGTTCCAGATGGAGGTTGTTTCTTTTTGCTTTCCTTTCTTTGCCCTTTGTCTTGATGAATAATATTTTTCTCCTGTTGTGAGTGTGGAAAAGATGGGTATCTTCAAGCCAGTTCTGTCAGTCCAGGTTGTGCTCAGCATGGAGCAAATGATTGGCTGTTCTGTGGGGTCTTTCTAGATTATTTTTTTATGCTTTAATGAAAACCTGCTTGATCTGTCTCCTTGCATTGTGTCATTTTCTTTTTTTTTACCTGCCATAAGAACATTGCAGTTGAGTTCCATTGTTTTAGCTTCAGGTAGATTCCAGTCTCCTTTTCTTTAAAGGTAGTAGCTGTATATGTGCAAAAGCACTTCACTGCTCCCTGAATCAGACACTCAATTGCACGAGTGCTTAAAACCTAAGTGCTCAGACTATGTTTGTGGTTGAAATTGGCTGCTTCTGGTTTGTTTGTTTTTTTTAAAATACCTCCTCCCATTTCACTTCCCTGTGAAATCTATTAAAATGTTCTCATAAAACCAGTAAATGAACCCCTTACAGTGCGTGTGTGTGACACTGCTGATGACACTGAACTTCTGTGCCACCTGTGTTCTCAGCTGTTCTTCTGGTGAATTCAGAGAATGGGCTCTCTAGTACTGCAGCGTTTAGGAGGTGATTCCAGAGTGGGGGGAGAGCAAGTGGGAAGATCATTATGGCAATTTATGTTTTTTAGGCAGTTCCATGTGGCCTAAACAGTCCGAGTCACAGCCTGGGGCATCTGGCATGTTTGAATGTAGTTCATCACCAGGCGTTCTTTAACCCCCTGTTCACAACCCCTGTGGGAAGCCCAGTTGACTGGCAAGATGAAAGACTGGAGACTCATGGCACTGGTCCTTGCCCTTGGCTGTTTGGCAAGTGGCTGTAAAGCTTGGTGGAGACTAGAGTGTGAGGGGTGAGTTGGAAGCAGAGGTACTTTACAATGGATTTCGGGTTCAGGTTGTGTCTCTGATAATGAGACCTCTGACCTAGGAGCATAGGTACAGGTCACCGCTTTAAAGGTCTTTATCAGCATAGAATGCTTCGTTCACCGATCAGAGTGGGACAGGTTGCTTTTACCATTAGTGATGTTCAAACACTGCTGAACTTACATTGGATTTGGGGTTACCACCACAGGTTTTATGGACTTAATAAGGAATTTTATACCTATTATATAGGCATCTCTTCTGGTCTGGCTTGCTCTCTGATGATCTAGTACAATCAGTGGTGCTGGACTCTTTCAGAAGTTATACTGGGAATTCCTGGTGCCTTAGTACAAAAGCGGATGCATAACACCTTGGTGGTGGGAGGCAAAGCATGTGGCCTGTGTCACCCCAGCATGGCATGTGTGTTTCCAGAAAGGTGATTAAGATGGCTGCTCTAAAAGGTGTCAGGAGTATATCTGCTCCACTCAGTCACAAGCAACTGTTATGACTTCTGCAATGTACAGTTGGAGAGAATCCCGGCACACCTAGTCCACAACTCTGGAAGGAGGTGATTGAGCAGGTGGTTATGGGAACTTAGACACCCCCAAAAGCTTGACAGGACACTGCTGGTGCAGAAATGGAGAGAGAGGGGAGCAGACTGTAAAGGAGAGCTTGGCTTTGGTTTTTTTAATAGACAAATATATATTGCATCTACCAGCAAATGGATTCCTTGCCAGGGATAGGGATACGTGTACCTGCGTGTCTGTGCGTGTGTGTGTGTTTGTGTCTTTCGGGAACAGCCTGTACATACTGTAGCTGTTTAAAATGGAAAAGGCAGAGCTTTTTGCAACGTGTTGCAGCGAAAGGACAGCATTGACAGTGGAGAAACACTTGAGAAATAAAAGACCCTTTTTTCACCCGTTGTCATTTATTGTACTGTTGTGTTGAAATGTCATTCTCACCAGTTCCCTCTAACGGCTATTATTACCTTTACTCAAATTACTCTTAAATGAGAACCTCATCAATTAAAATGCTTTTCTCTTATTTATTGTAGGTTTCCTTTCCCTCAGAATCTCTTTGAAAGCCCACACCAGCACTGCACTGTCTCTATGTTCAGTTATTTTCCATTCTTCAGACTTCCCAGGGGAGTATTTGGCCTAATGTTGTTTAATTGGTGATTCCGTTCTGCTGTCGGAGAGCAGAGTGCGGCAGCTCTGCGTCCAGTCCTGTGAAGGCTATAAGGACACAGTACTCGTGAAGTGACACTAACAGCTCCCACTGTGGTCTGCACATGGTCTGAGATCTTCATGCTAGTTCAAAGAATTAAATCATCTCATAAACACCTCACCTCCAGTGTGAACACATTCCCGGCATTTTAGGTTGGAAAAAAACCTCACTTTCCAGTCAGGAGGACAAGTCAAAATAACCCATTTATTAGCCATCTGCTGGAACTTGCTGCTCTTTGCCTGTGCTAGACGTAGTGACTTGACAACAGCTTGACCTTAATTTATGACTGAATGAGGAGAGCACAGGTACAACAGCTGTCTGAAGGCAAAACAGGGCTGTTTTCAGGAGAAACTGGTAGGTTTTGCTTACAAAAAGCTGAGTTGTGAGCAGTATTTTTAAGTGACAACAGAAAAAAGGGCGGGAGTACTGCACTGTAGCTTAGGGGGGACCACAAGAAGGTGGATTTGGGTTCTGGGCCACTGCTTCTTGCCGTAAGCCCTGCAGCTGCTGAAAAATAGGAAGCCTGGAGTGGTAGTTAGTGGTTAGAGCCTCTTTGCCAGTTTTGTCTGTGGAGAATCCACTTCATCTTCGCCAAGCCTGGGGATCTGTGTGAGCCCGGGCCGGGAGACTGGGAACAGGAGCTTCTCTTCAGCAATCCACAGTGGGAGGGCGGTCACCCCTGTGTGAGACCGCCGGTGAGCCTGGAGTGTTTTCAGTCGGCCGCCTCCCAGAAGGAACTGGGGTCAGAAGGGCATAAATGGGCTCCAGCTGAGCTCTTCCAGCCCGGGACGTTGGGGCGGGTTTTGCTCTGGCTCGGCAGAAGGCGGCTGTTCGGGTCCAGTTTCTCCCCGGCACTGATGTGGAGCCGCCTGTCCCCGGGCCGCGCAGACAGCAGGGGGCGCTGCTGCTCCGGCTGTGGCTGGAGCTCCAGGCGCTCATTGGCTGAGCTCCCACAGCTGAATGGGAGCTCCGGTTTAACCCCTCCCTGGCTGGAGAGCGGTGGCGGGGCAGGGGGCTCGAATAGCCCCTGCCGTATCCCCCGGTGCTCCAAATCAGCCCCCGCCACATCCACCAGTTCTCCAGTCAGCCCTTGCTGACACACGCGGGGGGTCAAGGCCCCGGGGAGCTCGTTCTTGGAACAAGATACCTGGCACCTTGCAGGACACAGCCGCCGTCTGCTGGTACTGATGGGCTTCCACGGCTGCTGCGGACGTGTAGTGGTGGTGCCTCTGGTGCAGTGGCAGTAGAGGAGCCCGTAGTCTCTCCAGGGCAGCTTGGCCAATTGCACAGCTCATCGCTGTCCCCATCAAACCCCTGAGCTGTGGCTGTACCCTAGTGACTGCGGTCAGCGTGTGCCCAACGCTGCCACAGGCCTGGAGCAAGTGTCTTGGAACCCTTTATAGAGGTTCTTGATGGATCAAAAGGTGCCCTGCTTGCGATGCCCTGGGCTGAATGCTCTTTGCTCACGGCTTGGAAACCTTGGCCGGAAACCTAACGGCTTTGTAGAGCAGGCTGGGCTGAGCTTCTTGTCTTTGAATCCATGAGGATGGTCCTTGAAGTTAGCCTTGGCCTGGGGATCTGCTTTATCTCTGGGTACTTTGTGTGATTTTGGGGAAAAAAACCACTCTTGAAAGCTGTCTTGGACTTCAAGGTGGGTTAATTTTTGCTGTCAGGGAAGTGCCTGGGTTCCCACCACCAGCTAGGGCTGTTCACTGCCATCTAGGGAACTGGGATGTGTCTCTGGAGCTGCAGCCCTGGGAACTCCCTCCAGCTCTGCCGGCACAACCCATTGGCATTGATTGTGCCAGTCTGTCCCTGCCCTGGGGCCAGACAGGCGGAGAGAGGGTGACCCAGAGCACTGCTACGTTTGCTGGCATTACAGTGTCTGCATTGAGCTTACCCCCATCCCTACCTCTACAGGTGCATATGCTGCATTCACTTCTGTTATGGCCCCTCAGCTTGTGCTGCCCACGAGCTGAGCCCCTGCCAGCCTGCTGCCACTTCACAGCAGCACTGCTGAGATCTGGGAACTGATTTGCCATAGCTGTCTCTTCTTTTCCGTTGGGCATGTTGCTGGGTGGAAAACATCAAGGACCAAGGAAAACAGCACCTCTGAGAAGAGACAGCTGTGACTGGAAGTATGCTGCTTGGGATTTCCAGGGGGGCACTCTGCACATGGGGAGGTCTTTTATCTGCTGCACAAGTACTCTAGCCTAGGTAAGGAGGGGCTGCCTCCTGGGAGGCTGTTCGTGGATAATGAGTGAGTGAGATGGATGGGTGTCTGCAGGAGGTGGCATCGGTGGATGGTTTGAGCTGGAAGGGATCTTCAAAGATCATCTATTTCCAACCCCCCTGCTATGAGCAGAGACGCCTCTCTCCCACCAGACCAGGTTGCTCAGAACCCCATCTAACCTGAACCTTGAACCCTTCCAGGGAGGGAGTATCCACAACCTCCCTGGGCCACCTGTTCCAGCATCTCACTAATCTAACCGTAAAAAAAGTCATCCTTATGTGAAGTCCAAACCCACCTTCTTTCAGATCAAAACTGTTGCCCCATTTACCTGTCACCACAGGCCCTAGTAAAATATCTCCATCTGTCCTCTGAAAGACAAGGTACCTGCTGGGTGTGAGAATCAGAGAGTCACGTTGGAAGGGACCCCAGAGATCATCTACTTCCAACTCCCTGCTATGGAGGAGCTCCAGACTGTAGAAACAGTGTCACCCCCTGTGAAACAGATAAACAACAAAGATTGATGATAAACAATCAGGAAGGACAAGCCTGAGGGCAAGGGGCAATGAGATGAAAGACCAGGACATTTCTGCCTTGGCCATGCAGCCTCTCTGGCTTTGGAACCCTGTATGTGTGCCAGGGGCTTGCTGGGAGCAACCGGCAGCTCCTCTGCCACACCTGCTGCTGTGAAACCCGCCTTGTGGGCAGTAATGGGTGGAAATGATCTGTGTAATGAATAACTGGCCCCGAGCGCAGTGCTGGCCACAGTTAGGAGCTTGGTTGTAGATGATACTGTGCAGCTCCCTTTTCAACACAATTGGGTTTCATTATGGAAAACGCCTTCCCTGAAGGAACAGCTGCAGGCCTGGTGGATCTGGGCAGCAGGACAGTGAGCTGGGCTTCGTCTTGGGCACAAAACACACCACATAAACACAAGGAACTGTCAAGTCTGGGCACAACGATGTTTTTTGCAGCAACAAAGTGCACGCTTGCCCTTTCCTATGGCCAGGGAGCTATCTGCATCACATGAAGGGAGAGGAACAGCCCCTTAGCGCTCTCATGCCTCTCACCTCCCTCTGTGTGAGGGAGCAGGCAGATGCCCCTCCCTGAGCTCCCTGCTGTCCCTCAATACTCTTGCTCTGTGGGAGCCAAGGCACTGACCCCAGCAGTTCGTGGTGTGGGAACGGCTGGAAAAATTGCACAGGGGCCACCCTCTGGCTGCCAGCTGGGGGTGTAGATGCTTGCTGTGAGTTACGCAGAGTTGGAGCCTGCTTTATCAAATGTTGAGCAGCAACCGCTCCAGAGACTAGCGGTGAGAGATAGGAGAAAAATCCAAACCACACAGATGACTTTTACAGTCGGGTTTGGAGTACCAGCCCTCCTACGCCCTCGTTTCTCTCCCAACAGGAGCCAAATGGCAGCTTTATATAACCAGCTATATAAAGAGAGCCTTGGAAGGAGGCAAAATTGCTGCCCACCCCCTGCCCTTGTCCCCTCACCCCTTGCATTTCCTCAGGAGTGGGGGCTGCTCTTGGCTGGAGCAATGGGGCTTCAAGACGCCCAAGTGCCAGCAATGTGCCCTAAAGGCACCAAATACTAGAGGTGTCCTGGTTCCTAACTCTGGTGCCTAACAGGAATGTCGCTGCCTGAAGAGCTTTCGTGGTCACGGGTGGGGACATGGAGGGGGAGAATGCACAGGCATCACTTAAAGCATAGAATGGGCAGCGTGTTCAGGCTGGGAGCCTTTGCTCATCTGGAGCATCTGGGCAGGGTGAGCAACGAACTGGCCTTGTGGCTTGTCTCTGGACCTTTCAAAGGAGAGCAGGAACAGTCCTTCATTTGCCAGAGATCCCCTAGCCCATAGTTCTCTGTGTGTGTATGTGACTACACTAGCTCCTGACCACCTAGAGAAGTGGTGGAGGTCCCATCCCTGGAGCCATTCAAGGTCAGGCTGGATGGGGCTCTGGGCAATCTGTTCTAGTTAGAGATGGCCTTGCTTGCTGTAGAGGGATTGGACTAGGTGACCTTTGGATGTCCTTTCCAACCCAATGCATTCTATGCAGAGCTGTGTCTTGCACTGTCTGCAACAGAGCAGGCATCACACACGAGGGGTTGGCAGAAAGTGTGTGGGTTGTGGGAGCTGTAAGCTCAGGCAAAAGTGTCTGTGTAGTTCAGTGTTCCTGCCTGAGACCAGCTCTGTGATTTGCTCTGGGATCCTCACATCTGCATTGCAACTGTCTTTTCATTTTCATCCTGCAAACAGAGCTGAGGACAAGCACAGGTTTACTGGCTCTGTCTCTTGTTCATGAAACTGCAGATGCTTACCTTTTCCAGGTCTTCTCTAAGTGACTTCCTGACTGGTTTTCAACAATGGCTAGGAGGATGCAAAGAGTGGCAGTGAAGGGAACCATGCCTCTGTTGTGCTCGTAGTTACACAGCAGCTGGGTAAAATACATAATTGCTTGAGTGAGAACTGCTTAAAATAGGAATTTCCTGACTCAGCTGGCAGCTGCTGCTCTGGAGGCCAAGGATGCTGTGGGAGAGGGTGTCTGCGCAGAGGTTAAAGCTGAGCAGCAAGGCACTGGGGCCTGGATCACAGTCAAAACTGCTGCTACAGTGTCTGCTGGATAACACTTTAATTATTTCCACATTGCTTTTCATACCTTTTCATACCTTCTCATATCTTCTCCTAGGCGAAACCAGTTTTATCCACCTCTTGGGAGAGGAGTGTTGTGGGAAGCCACTTCTATATGTGTGTGGTGCTATAAAGGTTTCTGTAATGCTGATGTAGATGCAAGCTTTAAACTTCTTCACTTTCAGGGAAAGGCAGGGTTTCTGAGGCAACTCACTTGACACAAAGCTAGAAGCCAGCTGAGAAAGCAACCCAGACCCATGAATGCTGCCATGCTCAGAGGCGTCAGAAACCCAGGCTCACAGTCTTGGAGTTTTTGGTCGCAGCCCCTACCCCTGCAGCAGCTGGAGCCACAGTGCTGTGGAAGGATTCTCTGCACCTACTGCACACCCTGGGGGTCAGGGGAAAAACCAAGTATGTCATGCTCCAGCCCAAGTCCAGTCCCCTCTGATGGCACTGGAGGCTAGAAAAGGGTTACTGTGAGAAATAACTGCAGGAGAAGAGGATCTGCTTGGTCTGCTTTCACCAGTGAGTGTCAAGACCTCTGCTCTGGGCCTCCTTCCCTGTAACCCCTCTTCTTGTCTTTTCTTTTAATCTCTGTTATTGCCCCTTGTCACAACTAGATTCAGTGCCAGACAGGATCTCTTATGTTTCTCAGAATCACAGGCTGGCTCAGGAGGTTGGAAGGAACCTTAGAACTCATCTACTCTAACCCCCTGCCACGGGCAGTGATGCCTCACGTCTAGATCTGGTTGCTCGACGCTTCATCCAACCTGGCCTTGAACACCTCCAGGAAGGCAGCAGCCACAGCCTCTCCAGGCAGTCGATTCCAGAATTTGTGTGGCTCCTTAGACCACGTGGCCTTCGGGTCAGCGCTGGCAGCTCTCTGGATTTCCTGGGCACCACTATAATATTGTTTAGATCCTTTTCTCTTCAAAGACAGTAGTGTGGGCAACACAGGCTGTGCCGGGTGACTTCAATATGGATGATGATTTTTCCTTTCCGATATGGGAACCTTCCCAAAACTGAACATGAAATGAGTCACTGCTGCCTCACAAACCCTCCACAGACCCTGCGGCCATTAGCTCGGTGCCATCTCTGCTTTATATCAGTGGCAGAGCAGTGGTGTACATCCGTGACTTTCTTCCACTCCTCCTGCTACCCCTGGCTTCCCACAAGAACTAGGAGCTCTCCAGGCAGTTGTATCGCTAATTAAGCTGTAGAAGAAAGTATAGAAGCCCTAAACTATAAACACTCCCTTACTTATGTGTTTCGTCTAAACACAAACAACCAGGTGATGTCCATAAGGCTTTGTATAGTGTCATGTGGAAAGCAGTTCTCTTAAAGGATGCAGTGATAGGATGAAGCCAGGATGCTGCTCACAGCTGCTGCAGCATCATCCCAAATGAGGATGTGTGCTGGTGCTTTAGTTGACCCCATGCCCCATTCCACTGCACCCCAGTACAGACCTGCTGCAGCTGTGTGGAGCATCAACCCCCAGTTACTGACCTGCTGGGCCAGTGAGTGCCTGTAGCAGCTGATGGTGCCAGTTCACCCACACCCAACTGGATGTTGGGGCTTGGGGGCCTTTCAGCAGGACAGGTCCTCAGGGTGAGGGCCAAGTGCCTTGCTGGGTCCCATGTGTGTCTCAGGACCACTCCTCAGCTGGCCATTCCCCACAAACTCCCACCTTCTGCTTCAGCTCTGGTGCTATGATGTGCCTGCAGGAATCTGTGCTTCACGTTGCCATCTGTGCTCCTGCCTGTGAAACGCTGAGCTGTGTGAGCAGAGCTGTTAAAATCACTTCTTGTGGTGGTTTGTGCTGAGGCAAGTGGCTGAAGAGGAAGGGAGGGCAGGATCTGGGAGCTCAGCCTGTGGCCCTGAAAAGGCTGATCTTTAGCAGAGGGCTGTGATGTTTTGTCTTCCCAGACAGAACACTCGACACTTCCTTTCTGATGGAATTTAAGATTTTCAGTGTTCACAGGCAAGAGATTGAAGAAAAATACCAACTATTCAGAGACACAATAAACCTGGGGGTTCAGCAGTGCTGTGTCTGCAGAACAAGTACCATTTCTAGGTCATGAAAATAGGTTAATTCAGCACTTGGAGGAGCTGAGATCTAGTCCACGGGAGTACTGAGCCTGAAAATGCTCCTGGTCACTACAGGTGCTGCAGGTCAAAGTTTCAGTCCTCAGGACCTGTGCTGAGGTGACAAACAAGAGGCAGTTCTGGCCTGCTGACCAGAGCTACGAGAACTGCCAGCAGTGCTTCTTCCCCCTGAGAGGGTCCAAGTAGCACCAGATCAGTTATCTAGGGAACTTGACTGTTCGTATTGCAGAGGGGAGAGCAGCACTGCACTCGAGCACAGCTGGGGGTTGCTTTGGTCTGGGACCTCACTGTGTTCAGTGCAGTCTGTTTATCGCTCAAGCAATAGGAAGCCTTATGGTGAAAGCAGCCAGTGACAGGACACTGAGAGCACTCAGGGTCAAGGCATTCCCAAACAAAGCGGTGCCTCCCTCCTTGCCTTGGCCATTTGGGGCCTTTTGGTTGCAAAACTGCTGTGTGACAAAGCTGGGGGCAGTCCTTTCGCCATACAGCTTGCACTACACTTAAGCCCCATCTAGGTCAGTCTTAGGGGAGCAGGTTTCTCTGCTCTTCACCAGTGTCTGCTGTGTATTGGTCCTGCTGTGCTGGGGTTGTGCGTAGAAACGCTGTGGGCAGACAGTTTTCTCACCCGGGATAGAATGTGATGAGCTGGGAAGTTCCTGTTGCTGAGACTTTATTTGGTACAGAAGTGAGTTTGTGTGTTGTAATGTAATGCTAATTAAGCTTGTTCATTCAAGCTGGAAGAGAGGAGGTTTAGACTGGAGGAAATTCTTCACGATGAGGGTGCTGAGACACTGGACCAGGTTGCCCAGGGAGGTTGTGGCTGCCCCCTCCCTGGAAGTGTTTTGAAGGCCAGATTCCCTGGGGCCTTGAGCACCCTGGTCTAGTGGGAGGTGTCCTTACTCATGGCAGGGGGGCTGGAACTGGATGATCTTTATGGTCCCTTCCAGCTTGAACCATTCTATGAGTCTATGATTCTGTAAGAACTGAAAGAACTTTTCCAGTGCAATGTGTTCGTTAGATAAAGACCTTTGTTAGAGAGGATGGCTGATATTATTTATGGCTTGAGCTGATCCAAGAGCTTGATACCAAGGAAAGGAAAACCCACTTCTTCCTCCATGCATTGACACCAGCCCTGGCAGCCCTCTTACTGGCAGTGCTCACTGAGCTGCAGAAGCAGCCGCCCCAAGTCCCAGAGAGTCAGTAACTGAGCAAAAGAATCCCTTGCCTGAGGGTTGTGGCAAGGGGAAGGGATCAGAGTACTGTTAGAGCATCACATCAGCTGCAGGGTGCACATTCACCTCTGATGCTAAAGAGAGGAAAGATGAAATCTGCTTGAAACACTTCGACCTGACCTCCGGGCATAGACTCTAACAGCAGAAGCTGTTAGCATTGTTCTCCACCTGTCCCATCTACTGGGTGGGATGGGCTGTCCAATACTCAGATCCCATCACTGCACAACATCCAGTACATCAGGCAGGAAGTATGTCAGAGAGACCTAAACTTTAATAAGGAATCATAGAATCATCAAGTCATTTAGGTTGGAAAAGACCTTTAACATCATCAAGTCCAACCACAGACCTTACTCTACTAAGTCCACTCTCAGACTCATCTCTAAACCATGTTCCCTAACACCACATCTGGCTGACTTTTGAATGTGTGATGTGACAACGCCTTCCCTGGGCAGTCTGTTCCAAGGCCTGACAACCCCTGCAGTGAAAATATTATCCTAATATCCAGCGGTGCAGCTTGAGGCTTCTTGTTCTGTCACTAATGACCTGTGAGAAGAGACTGGTGCCCACTGGTCTACAATGTTCCTTCAGGTAGTTGTAGAGGGTGATAAGGTCTCCCACTCAGCCTCCTCTTTTTCAGACTCAACAGCCTCAGCTGCTCCTCACAGGACCTGTGCTCCAGACCCTTCACCAGTCTAGTTGCCCTTCTTTGAAAATCTGCTCCAGCACCTCAGTGTTTCCTCAGCCTGGGCTGTGGATGGATCTGGAGTGAGCATGCAGTGGTTTCACCTGATTTCAGGCTAATCAAAAGGGGTTGGTTCAGGTATGATGGGAAACAATAGGGTTTATCCTCACTGTTGTGCTCTGTCACAAAACAACCCATCACTGAAACCAGGGGCCATTCTGCCACAGCAAGTGCCAGGGTCTGAGGAGTTTTCAACATGAGCTTGTTCTCTACCCTCCTACCCGGTGTAAGCCTCTTTCACGGACTGACAAAGGCACAGGGATGGTATCCAGGGCCTTTCCAAAGGAACTGCTCAGTTTTGGAACCAGTTTGTTCTCTGCCCAGGATGACATTGTAAAAATGTGTGGATCATCACAAAAATCTTTGTGATGTGCTGAGACGGGCAGAAGGCAGGCAGCAGCGCAGTTCCCAGATTCTGTGTTGGATCACGGCCTTTGTTGCTCTGAATTGGTGAGAGGGTAGAGATTTGATTTTTTTAACACGTTACACATTGATTCATCACTGCAATTTTTCTTGATATCACTGCACTGTTCTGGGGGCATCAGGCAGCTGTTTACTCACACACTGAGCGCTTGCCTAGAGGAACTGCTGATGGAGGCATCCGGCATTCCCCTGCTCATCATAGCCCTTTTATTTGTTTAATCAGCAACTCTTGGTTGTCTGCTCTCTTCGGCAGGGACTGTGCCCCTGTGTCGGGATTAGCTGTGAATTACATTGCAATTCAGGTCCATCTTTCCATTCAACGCTCATTTTTTTATCCGCGTCAGGACAGACCATCACATTGTGACTGGGCTACACCAGTCTGTGCCTGGTGAAGGATCCTGCAAATGCAGCAGGCTTCACAATGCTGCAGAAAGCAGAGGCTGATAAATTAATTGTGCACAGCTCTAGCAGCAATAGAAGCCTCACTCCCAGGTGAGGAGGCTGTGAAGGGCACCGGGGGGGAGGCAGGATGATGACACCATGGCTAGCAGGAACAGTGTGGGTACCTCTCCCTGTGCCTCACTGAACATTCTTCGGGGTAAGAAATCATCCTTGGAGACTCTGCTATTGGCAGACAGTGAGATAGGAGATGTGAGAAGGTTTTTCTCTCCGCCTCCTCATGCCTGCTTGTTGTGTTTTCACAGGAGGAGATGAGGACGAAGCGAAGCATTATGATAGGATGAGGAAACAGGGCAGCAAGGGTATGATATAGCCTTAATGTACCTCTTAGAGCAGATATATTAAAATACCCTTCAGACCCTCCCTAAAGCCACAAACACCACCCCCTAGTGAAACCCAGTACCTGCTGTTTCCTCATTGCAGAAAGGTCAGAAGAAAATTCCTTTCAAGTGGACTCTAATTACAGAGGTCGTGAAGGTCCAGAGAGGGTATTTCAGAGAGGACTGGTAGTGCCATTAACCATAACAGATACACCCTTCTGGACAGGAATCAATTCTTTGTGCTTCATTATCAAGTCTCACAGAGCTATCCGATGCCTGATGATTTATGCTGATAATTTACTAAATTTACTAATTCTTTTTGTGCCTGTTATCCTGGAGGAAGGCTGGGGGACACGGCATGACTAGCAGACTGATCCACTGGGTTTTCTGTATTCATGAAGTTCCACTTCCATAAAGAGGAACTGGAAATCCTTTTCACTGGGGAATAATGCACAAGGCTCAGAGTGGATGAAGTTTGTGTGCTCTCTTTAATAAGCACTGCTTTTCTTTCTATAGACACTGGAGCTCTCTGAATTAGAGTGCTGCCTGAAGGGACAGGTATTATGAAAAGAGCTGCCAAAGCCCTTTTATGTCAGTGGGAAGGCCCTTATTATCACAAGAGGATCTAAATGGAAAGGTGACATTCAAAAGACTATTAAGTTAAAAGCCAGGATGAATTTCTTTCCAACCTCACTTAACAGAAACTTTTGTTTAAAATCACCTTCCCTTCGAGAAGGAAGGGAAGCCTGACCTGTGTGATTTGATATAGGCAGCCTCTTCCTTAATTGAGTCCGGTCAGCTGCTTTAGAAAGGTAATGAGATTAATGGCAGAGGCAATGCGTCTGTCAATAGATGTGACAAACAACGATGTTTAATCTTCCAGCCATGGAAGCCCAGTGCAGAGCATAGTACCAGCTACTTCCCAATGGTCCTCTGGGACAGCCACATAGACAGAGGGCAGGCAAAACTGTTTCTACTGGGAACACCGGTTTTCCTTCTGCAGGGTTTTGTGGTGTTTTAGGAAACTGAAATCGGTGGTGGAGTGGGAGGGGGTGGTGGTTGTTTTGAGTTTCTGGTGGCTGGTCCTGTGGAGTCCTGGCAAGATTGCTGCTCACCGCTTGCTCTCCTGTGCTCTTGGCAGCTGAGTTCCAAATGAATTACTGCACTGGGCTGCGCCCTTTCTGCCTGAAACTGCCCCAGGGTTCTCCCTGCTTGGCCAGGGAGCTGAGGGAAGTTCGAGTTTCATCCAGTATTTCTTGTTGTCACCTTGTGACTTCTCCCAGGAAAACACAGGGTGGGGTGGGGTGCAGTGGTGGCAGTGCACAGAGCACTGCTTCTCCCTTCTGGGCATTAACCAGATTACAGTGCGAGACTTGAGAGTGTAGGCTGAGGAGCCCAGTGGTCTCAGGCAGCATTAACAGTGGCAATTGCCAATAGATTCGGCGTGAGTTCCACATGTCCAGTCCTTACAGCCAGCGGTGCTGACATCCTGGCTGGTTGCTGGGCTCTGCTGCTGATGTGGTATCCTGTGGCTTCAGGATGACTCTGGCCAAGATCTCAAGACCCAGGCTAGCATCTAAATGGTGTTCTTTGGTCGCTCTTTGGCAGCAGCTCAAACCTACTTGTCATGGCTTTGCTCTCCCCTCAAACACTAGCTGTGCATAAGTCTCGGTTTTTGCTTAATTAGCTGAAGTCAGGTCACAGAATCACAGCAAGTTAGCAGTTGGAAGGAACCTCTAGAGATCATCTAGTCCAACTCCTCTGCCAGAGCAGGATCACCAAGATCAGGTCACACAGGGTCCAGGCAGGTTTTGAGTGTCTCCAGAGCAGGAGACTCTGCAGCCTGTGTGGGCAGCCTGTGCCAGGGCTCTGTCACCTTTACAGTGAAAATGTTTGTTCTCATGTTTATGTGGATCTATAGGTCTCCACTTGGCTGCACAACGGTGTGCTGTGCTGCACAGCTGGGCCTTACAGTTCCCAGCTACTCTTGAAGAAAATGCATTGAAGGAGTAGGTCACTTTTCTTATGCAGGACCCATGACAGGGCAGACCTGCCCTTGGGATTTATGGCAGTCTTTTTCCACTATGGGTTATTTTTTCTCTAAAAACTCTCTCTCTCTCTTGCAGTGCTGTGGTAGAGGTCCTAGAGCCCCTCCACCAAACCTGCAAACAGGTGTAGAATTCAGTATCCTCAGCATATCACATCATGCCTTAAACTGAAGGCTGCAGAGGTCTACCCTCGACCCCTGCCTCCCACCACATGAAGGCTTCCTGCAGCTTAGCACCTGGCTCGTCTGCTTTGCAAAGGAGCTGTTCTAGCCTTGGAGAGTTTAAATACTCACAGAATTCTCACTGTCACAAGCTACGGTTTTGCTAACTGCCCTCACTGAAAGCTGTTCCAGTGCACAACCGACATTGAGTCACAGCTGGGAGAGTTTTGTCTTCAAAAGGATTTGAGCAAGAGACATAAGATCATAGAATCACAGACCAGTTTAAGTCTGTAAAGAACAGTTAAGGGAAGGACCTTAGAGATTGTATACTCCAGCCTCCCTGCCCCTCACCCTTGCACTGAAGAACTTCAAAGATCTAGTCTAAACCTACTCTCCCTCAGTTTCAAATCATTTCCCCTTGTCCTATTGCTAATCCATGTGGGAAAAGCTCATCTCCAGCCTTCATGTAGGTTCCCTTCAGGCGTTGGAAGGCAGGCAGAAGGCAAACAGTCCCATTCACTGTCCTGTTATCAGGGCTACCCTGGGGAAGGTGGAGGAAGCAATTTTGGGTCATGCAGGAAATCAGTGACAGACTCCCTCACAGCCCAACCCCGACTCCCCCCATCGCTAAGAAGAGGCATTTGTTACAGCATCTCCTGCAAAAAAAATGCCTGAAACCAGAGCATACTGGTGACACCTCTCTTTCACAAGGCAGGCTAGAGGAATGTCATCAACATCCAGAGNGCCTTCATGTAGGTTCCCTTCAGGCGTTGGAAGGCAGTTAGAAGGCAAACAGTCCCATTCACTGTCCTGTTGTCCAAATTCTAGTTAGGATGTTATGACTGTCTATTATGTAGTAAACTAAGGCTATCGCTGTATGTGTGGATATATCCTAGAGCTTTCATTGTCATCTACTTCTAAATTTCTCCCTCACAACCATTTGTTTTAGGATTTTATTTTATGTTGGATTTTCTTTGATTTAGAAAAAAGCATTCTCAGCCCTCTTTGGTTGGCAGGCAGAAGGCAAATGTTTCTGGTAAAGCATCCTAAATTCCTCAGCACTAGTAGTGTAGGTACAGGCACAGCTCTCTGATACCTACTATCAAGAGAACACTTTTAGTTTCCCCCTTGGAAATCTTCATGCTAACAGCCAGCTCCAAAGTGTTGAAGACAAAAATAACTTGAGCCTGTCCTCCTGCTGAAGCACAACTGTTACCTTGCATTCACCCACTATCGCTTTGTCTGACTGAATTCTAAACACACCGAGCAGTGGAGCTTCTGCTACTTTACTCTTGGGAGATAATTTTGCATGTCTAGCTGCCACCAGGTCCTTCCTGATGCTCCAGTTTTTTCTTTCATAACTTTACCCTTGCATGCTGATTCCGTTCTGGTCCATTCTCTTGATCGGCCTTTCATGGTACTGAAACCCTCTCAGGTCTGCCCTGTCATCACTTGATGGTTTAATTCTTTGAGCCTTGGTTATCTTCTATTTCCAGGCCATTTAAGGTTTGCCATCACCTTAGTAGACAGCACTCCAAATCCTCAAACCTGCCTTGCAGGCAGAATAGTGGAAATTTTTCCTTGATGCACCATCTGGTTTAAAAAAAAAGACAAAGCAGAACAACCCCATTGGCACGAAGTGAACAGTTTGCTTCCTGATCAGGATTAATAGGGCCGGTCAATGCAAACACACAGTTCTAATACAAAATGTCAGTTTTGATTAGAAATTGCGAAGGAACACTGCTTTGTTGTTAGGAGCCCGGCTAGACCTTCCTGGCAGCTATTCATTGCACCAGTTAGTCTGTGTATTTTCCTGAGAGTGGTCAGGGATTACAACAGGCTGCCCAGGGAGGTGGTGGAGTTGCTGTCCCTGGAGTGTTCAAAAACCCTGTAGAGGTGGAGCTTGAAAAAATGGTTTAGTGGGCAGGGAGGGGTTTGGTCAATGATTGTATTTGATGATCTTGGAGGTCTCTTCCAACCTTAATGATTCTGTGATTCTATAGCTCCACTGAGTTCCAGCTGCATGATCAATGCACGGGTACAGTTGTGCAGGTCCTCAAAAGTTTGCAGTACCCACAAGTGTGAATGTTAATCACATGGAATCATAGAGTCATTATGGATCAGAAGGGACCTCGAAAGACCATCCAGTCCAATCCCCCTGCCACAGCAGGATCACCCAGACCAAGTCCAGGCGAGTTTCAAAT
>VZRI01012541.1:0-42168 GCA_013397515.1 Upupa epops | reverse complement strand
AAGTCCAAATGGAGAGCAGTGAGGAGTGGCGTCCCTCAAGGAGTGGCGTCCCACTGGGACCAGTGCTGTTTAGCATCTTTGTCAGCGATAGGGACAGTGGCTTTGAGTGCCCTCTCAGTGAGTGCGATGATGACACCGAGCTGTGTGGGGTGGTGGACACGCTGGAGGGCAGGGAGGCCGTCCAGAGGGACCTGTACAGGCTGGAGAGCTGGGCCAGTGCCAACCTCCTGAGAGTCAACAAGGCCAAGGGCAAGGTCTTGCACCCAGATTGAGGCAATCCCAGGCACAAATACAGGCTGGGTGGGGAACAGACTGAGAGCAGCCTTGAAGAGATGAACTTGGGGGTGTTGGTCGATGAAAAACTCAACATGCATTGGGGTGAGGGCTGGACTTGGTGATCTTGGAGGTCCTTTCCAACCATGAGGGTTCTATGATTCCATGGAAGCCAGGGCTGCAGCTAGCCCTGGTAACGCTGGTTTCACACATTACAGAAACCCATCAGAAATAGTGTACTTTTACCCCTTCCTATATAGCTCCCACAGCCCTCAAGAAGTGACAGGCCTTCAGCAGGATTGAGAAGACCCTCTGCCTGCCTGCGCAGGGGACACCAAGCACAGCAGAGAATCTGCATCAGCAAAGAGCTGCTCCAAACTTGGTGTGAACCGTTTGTGCGAAGCTTTCATTGTTGGTTTTATTTCAGTGCTTAGAGGAAAATATTCCTGCTCGAGCCTCACAGGTCCCTTCCAATCCCTACGATTTTCAAAATGGCCCAGGAAATAGAAACCACAGGGAACTCGTTCTGCAGATGTTGCTTCTTTTTCCCTCTTGCCCTTTGCTGAAGCACAGTTCACAGACCTGGGGTAGCTTCTGCTGCTTCAAAGTGATCTGGTCTCTGCTGCTGCAGTGAAGGGGTCAGAGTGCAGATATTCAGCTGTGAAGAGTGGTGGAGATGACAAGGACCATGCCAGTTTGAGTCAGCAGTTGTCAAGGGCTTCCTGAGTTGTTCAAGGGCTTTCCTCCTGGGAAACACTATCAGTGAGTAAAAGCCTTGCATTCCCAGCTATCGCATTTCTTTCAGGGAAGGGCTGGGGAGCTGTGGCAGACATTGGCGGGTTCCTGAGGAGCAAGGACTCTTGTGAAACCACCAATATGTGGTACTGATGCAGTGCTGCTTGCCAAGCGATAGTGGAAAGATTCCTTCATGTTTGAAAATTCATGGAAAAGAGGTTGTTTCTGAGCGTTACCAGTGAATTAATCTATTCCCACTGGAAAACATTTTCTTGCAAACTGTTTCTCCTCCTGTCTGTGGGGCCTTTGTTTGGTCAAACAGGCACCTTGGCAGGCTCTTTTCAAATGGAGACAAATAGAGCCCACAGGTGGCTGTGGGTGCAGATAATCCCTGCTCAGGACAGCCCCTTGCACACGGCAGTGCTTGCAGACAGAGCAGGTGCAGCTCTCAACCCAAACATTAGCACAGAGGAAAGAGTTACCCTGCTCTGCTGCTCCACTTGCTCTCTGAGTGAGTGACTTAGCTGCAGCTGAACTTGGCTCTGCTCTCCAGAGTTTTAATAAACTGAATTCTCTTGTCAGAGTGCTCCAACAAGCTTGGTACAACATCACCGCTGAATAAACAGAAACCCATATTGAGTGGATTTGCTGGGGAGTCCATGCAAGACCACAGCCATAACGCCAAGGTTCAGAGCAATTTGAGACTCAACAGATCTCCTGTGATTTAGAACCATCTCATCAGTGCTGCAAAGCAGGCCTGGGCAGGCAGAGAAGGCAAGAGTGAACCATCACACATTATACCAGCTCATAAGAACGGAAGAAAATGCAATAGCACTATTCTGGGGGAGCTTGAAGCCCTGATATGCTTCTATATACCCATTCAGTAGTAAGGAACTACTAGAGACAGTACAGCGATGGGCTACACAGATGAATAGGAGACTGGAACATCTCTCTCACACCGAAAGGCTGAGAGATCTGGTTCTGTTTAGCCTGGGAGGAAGACTGAGAGGGGATCTTATCAGTGCTTATCAGTATCTAATGGGCAGGTGTCAGGAAGATGGGGTCTCCTGGGGTGGGGATTCTTCTCACCAGCACCATGACAGGACAAGTGGCAGCGAGCAGTAACTGGAATGCAAGTAATACCATCTGAACAAGGAAAATGCTCTTACTTTGAGAATAACAGAGCACTGGAACAGGCTGCCCAGAGAGGTTGTCAGAATCCCCTGTTAGATATTATGAAACCCACCTGGACAGGATTGTGTGCAACCAGCTTGAGGTAAGCCTGCTTTAGCAGAGGGATGAACTAGGAGATCTTCAGAGGTTCCTTCCAAACCCACCATTCTGTGGTACTGTGGTTCTGGAGCTGAAAAGATCCACCCCATAGCCCCAGACTCATGAGGTGGGTGGGGATGTGTTCATTTCAGTGGGGCAGGCTCCAAAGGGAATGCTCTCCTGTGCAGTTCTTCTTGCAGCACAGAGCCAAGGGGCCACTAAATCCCAGCCAGAACCGGTATGAGTCGTCTGTAATTAACTGCATCACTATTTCTCCTCTTCACCCCTCCACCACTAACATGAGCCAGTAAACTCTGACCTGCCTCTACTTTCCTCCAGCTCCAGATGGAGCTGCTGTTGTGTGGCTGCACTAGCTGTTTGCACCTGAGTCGCAGTAAGGACCAGGCAAAGCTGGAAGAGTCTGCACCCAGCAGGGAAGGTTTGGTGGAGGCATGGATCCAGGGAGAAGACTGAGCTTGGTGTGGTGAGATGCTTGCTTGAGCTGGCCAAGAGGATCTGAAGCTGAAAAGAGTCCTGTGGAAAAGACAAGGGGTGATGGGCCTAAGTTACTCCTGGGGAGATTCCCATGGGAGTCCAGAAGACAATTCTTCCCCATTAGAACAATGAACCATTGGAGTAACCTCCCCAGGGAAGTGGTTGGTTGCCCTGCATTGGACAGTTTGAAGACCCAGCTTGACAGGCTGCTGGGGCATCTAACTTAAACTCTAGCTTTAGCTTGATAGGTTGGACTAGATGATCCTTGAAGTCCCTTCCAACTTGGTATTCTGTGACTCTATGAATTATTAGGCTGTCCATAGACATTTTGTAATCTGAAAGAGGAAGCTGCATTTTGTGGTGGAAACAGCATTTCCCAACCTCGTGGTTACTAGAGTATTTCCAGAGGGCCCACAGGTGGGAGGAAAAAGTGTATAACAAGCACAAATGGACAGGAGCAATGATGAGTGGTGAGGATGTGCTTCTGCTTCTCAGGTCAGAAAAGGATCTTCATCCCCTGCTTTTCAGCTGCCTCCAGCATCCACAGATCCAGGTTCATCTCAGCAGGCTGCTGCCCAGCAGCTCCCTGGAAAGCATTGTAGATGCCTATCTTTCAAGCTGCCTTCAGATGAGGAGTGTAGGAGAAGGTGCCCCTGGAGGAAACATCAGAGACAGAGAGGCAAACAAGAAGAAGTGAGGGAATGAGTAGCAAGGCAGAAAGGAAGAAGGTGCTGGAAGATCAGAACAGGGGTTAGCAAGAAGAGCTGAGGAAGAACACACCAAAGGACTTAGGGCACAGAATGAGTGGTCAGCAATCAGATACTCCAGCAGAGGTTAAAAATGGGATGGTGCTACAGGAGAGATGTGGATGGCTAAGAGGTATACTTCCCAGCTTAGGTTTAGTCCCTAGGGTTGGGGTGTTAGAGCAGCTCACAGAGAAGTTTAACAGGATCAGCATCAGGTAGTTGTATGGGTGCTGGCTGGGAAGCCTCTGAGCAGGCTGTAAGTGCTGCAGAAAGGCAAGGTGGCATTCAGATGCGAAGACCTGATGTGCTCTGCACTGAAACATCTGCCACCTGCGCCAGGACTGTCGGGGACTCCAGAGATGGCAAGAGCTTTGGCTCGGGATCCAACTAGGATCCCTCTTCATGTGGTTTCTGCCAGCCCTGATAGCTGGTTCTATCCCAACAGTGTCTGAACACAGTATAAATTCTCGCTCCAGAGAAGCAAAAGAGTTAACTCCCTCTCAGTTCTCCTCCAGAAGAGAGGAGATGGAAATGTTTCATACTGTGCTATTTTTAAATTGCTCAAGAAACGTATTACTAACAGAAGAACAGCAGAACTGACATTTCCCAGAATCAGCTGATGGAAGTGCACAGCACAGCTCCTCTTGGGCAGCCCAGGGAAGGTAGAACCACTTAAAATAGTTTCCAATAGAAAGAAAAAGCAGGAAACCATTGCAGAGCTCTGCAGGCAACCCCCCAAAGTCCATTTTAGCTGCTGGCCATTGTATTTCAGGCAATAGAGAGCAGTTAAGCAATGAGACCACTAGGAGTTTTGCTTCCCCATGGAATCCTAAAAATAGCTCCAGCTCATTGCCAGTGAGGGGTGCCCCACTGACAGAACCTGAGACCAGCGGTATCTATCCAGTTGTTACATACACCTCTGTGATGATGGTGGTCTTCAAATTTCATGGTCCCCAACCATTTAGGTTCCTGACACTGTGATGTTGACCTCTCCCCACTATGACTTGGGCTGAAGCTCACCAACTGGCTTCCTGTAATTTGCCAGATGACTCAGGTGCTTCATATGGAGGGAGTGTGTGGCATCAATCAGTGGACCTAAAATTCACTCAGAAACAGGCCAGGCAGGACAACTCATAACAGCTATGAGAGGGTCTGCAATGTCCAATGTCCCAGGTTATTACTGCTGTGCTCAGACAGCAGAATATTGACTTTGTGGGGGCTTTTTATTCCTGATGGCTGTGAAATACAATTTTTCCAATTTTTACAGAAGCTAAGTTTTGCTGCGGTTATTCCAGACTAATTTTCACACAGGCTAAATTCAGATATGAAAGAACTTGAGCTCTTTTGTGGCCTGCAAGGAGCAGGAGGTCAGGCAGAGAGATTGCACTGGCCTCTTCTGAGTCTGTAATGTTGGAAGGATCTTGGGTTCTTGTCAACATGTGGGTGATAGAGCCAGCACTGCTGGGAGATGTAAGGCAGGTGTCCTGAAGAGCCTGTCAGAAAACGCTCCTCCTGTGGGAGTGGATAGTGGAACTGCTGAGAAAGGAGGCTGTAGAGAGGTGCAGGTCAGTCTCTTCTCCCAAGCCACTAGCATTAGAACAAGAGGAGATGGCCTCAAGTTGTGCCAGGGGAGGTTTAGGTTGGACATCAGGAGAAATTTCTTCCTTGGCAGAGTGGTCAGGGGTTGGACCAGGCTGCCCTGGGAGTAGGTAGAGGCACCATTCCTGGAGGGGTTAAAAAAACAAGTAGATGTGGCACTAGGGAACAGGGTTTAATAGGCAGGGTAAGGTTGGGTTGATGGTGGGACTTCATGATCCTGGAGGTCTCTTCCAACCTTAGTGATTCTGTGATGAATGGGGCTTCCCTATTTCCCCTTTGTTTTCATTACAGGCCAAAGGAAAAAAATCCTTTCTTCCTTGTTTTTGAGGAAGCAGTTTCTCTGTTATCCTGGCCACATCTCTCATTGCCAGGACTGAGCGAGCTCTAAGGCAACTGCCAACTAAGGACCATTGTCCTGCAATGGGGGATGCTGGAGTCTACAGCCTTTGGAGGGTTGGCAGGAGAGAGCAAGTTACTAAATCTGCTAGTAATGGTGACTTTTTCAGTCATAAAGAGGAAGTATTAGCCAATACCAGTGGAAACACAGACATGCCCTTGCACAGAACACAGCCGTGAGGACCTGCCTGAGGACGTGGTGTGGGATGTATGCTGGACACCTACTGTGCACAAAGACACAGGAATTTATTGAATATATTGATTCAATCTTTCCTCTTAAATAAAAGTACTTGTTGGGCAATGGCTGCCAGTTAGTTAGAGGTGGTTATTAAAAGATCACTAGCATGCTTTGTTCTCCAGAAGAAGCTTTGTGTTCATCTCGTGAAAGGGCTCCAAAAGCCCAGGGGTGACGTTTTCAGTCTGGCTGATGGTGCTTCATCCAGAGAAATATAGTTCTCCTGCTGAAGGGCTTCAGACTTGGTACTCTCCTTCGAAGAGGTTTGTCTCTGCACAAACACCAAGATTTCGGGTGGTAGCATTGGGTTGAAGGTTGGACTTGATGAGCTTCAAGGTCTCTTCCAACCTTAATGATTTCCATGGCTGGAAAGGACCTCCAGGATCACCAAGTCCAGCCCTCATCCCAACATTTCCCCAGCCCCTAGACCATGGCCTCAAGTGCTCTAGCTATTCACCTTTTAAACCCCTCCAGTGATGGCAACTCCACCACCTCCCTGGGCAGCCTGGTCCAGTGCCCAACCACTCTCTCAAAAAAGAACTTCTTCCTAAGATCCAATCTAATCCTCTCCTGATGCAACTTGAGGCCATTTCCTCTCACCCTATTATTAGTAATTTGGGAGAAGAGAGCAGCACCAGCCTTCCTACAACCTCCTTTTAGGTTGCTGTAGAGAGCAATGCGGTCTCCTCTCAGCCTCCTCTTCTCTAGACCAAATAACCCCAGTTCCCTCAGCCACTCCTCACAGACCCTGTTTTCCAGACCTCTCTCCAGCCTCNCAACCAACATCCCAGCTCCTTTTCCACCAGGCAGCTCTCCAGCCACTCCTCCCCAAGGCTGTAGCTGCTGGGGGTTGTTGTGACCGAAGGGCAGGACCCGGCACTTGGCCTTGTTAAACCTCATCCCGTTGGGCTCAGCCCATCGCTCCAGCCTGTCCCAATCCCTCTGCAGAGCCTCCCCACCCCCAGCAGATCAGCACTGCTGCCTAATTTTGTGCCATCTGCCAATTTACTGAGGGTGCATTTGATGCCCTCAGCCAGGGCAGTGACAAAGATGTTAAACAAGAGTGGCCCCAGCACTGAGCCCTGAGGGGCACTGCTTGTGACCGGTCACCAACTGGATTTCACCCCATTCACCGATTTCACCCCATTCACCACAGCTCTCTGGGCTCGGCCATCCAGACAGTTTGTAGCCCACCAAAGAGTCCACCTGTCTGAGCCGTGAGCCGCCAGCTTCTCCAGCAGAATGCTGGGGAAACGCTGCCCATGCCTGGCTGAAGTGCAGGCAGACAACAGCCACTGCTTTGCCCTGATCCATGAGGTCACTTGATTACAGAAGGAGATCGGGTCGGTGAAACAGGACTTGCCTGCCATGAACCCGTGTTGGCTGAGCCTGATCCCGCTGTTGTCCTGCACTTGCCACAGTATGTTGAGGTAGTTGGAAGTATCAGACAGGTATGTATGAAGTGACTGGGTCTATTGTCGGGGCTCTACTCTCCACCTACATAGATCCTGCCACTGCGGGCTACCTCCTGGTATGGTCATGCACTTCTGATCATGTTGTGGGACAAAGTTGCTTGTAGTTCCTTCAAGGTAGGGCTTTGAGAACTGAGCAATATTCTACACAAGGAACAAATGGGCTGGGCTCTGGCCTGAACAAGCTCTTAATCTTATTCTGTCTGAAATATCCTACCAAAAGGTATCTGAACTTCTCCGTGAACACTTAATGAGTGAAATGGTGACATGGAGGGACGTTGCTTGTCTCCATACCATGGAGATGCAGAAGCTGCTGCAAAGAGGGGTAAGAAATTTGTTCAGGGGTGCAAAACTACTAGCTAGCAGACCAGGCACTGACCCAGGCACCCACCTCAGCTACCTGTTGAGGTAACCCTAGGAAGGGCAGCTGAGAAGGAGCGGGTGGGTGCAGGACAAAGATTAGCACATAATTTCTTATTCTGCATGTTGCAGGTAGGAATAGGGAGGAGGTGTGCAATTTGCCTAGAGGGTGGTTTCTACAACTGGAAATATTTAATTAAGTGAATACTTCTCCTAGTACTGCTGTAAAAGGTTATATCCCAAATTAACAGTGCATTAAACATAGCCTGAACCCCATTTTGATATGCTCAGTGGACTGTGAGGAATTTACTGTCAGCTTAAGAGAGTCAAAAAAGGTAGAAGTCAAATTGGTGGCAAAATGCAGTTTTGGCTCCTTGTCAAAGCACCCACGTCTCATTACCTCGGGTTAAGGCCAACAGACTCACTTAATGGGACTGTTTTACTTCCTCTCCATCCAGCTATACTAAAAAGGACATTGACACCGACAAATCTGCTCTTTACTAAGTTGTACTTTGCTTTTTTTTTTGGGAGGTGGTGGTGGGGAGATGGAATCTACCCTTGGAATCCTTCACTCAGGGGAGCTGCTTGCATGGGGCTGGTAAATGCCACCCAGTGACAACATCTCTCAGGCTGCTCCAAACTGTATCCTGTCTCTAAACCAGCTGCTTCTGCTGGGAACATTATTGTACCCTGCTGCCAGACTCAGAGCCAAATGAAGCTGGGGAGGGGGGGAGAGGGTGTTAATGAGATAATAAAAGTGTGCGCTCGTTATTTTCTAGCACAGCGTCAGTGTGGCTTTTTTCTTGACTATAAAGGCTGTTCAGCCATTGGAACCTCACTCTCTCAAAAGAAATCCTGATTCCTTTTGTAATTGCAGCCCTCACAGCACTGCACCAAATGAATTGTCAGTCTTTTCTTTCTCTCTCTCTCTTCCAGCAAACATCTGGCCTGTTTTGCTTCAGGTCCCATGTAGCACAGACAGCCGGTGTGAGGTTAAGTTCCTTTGCACCAACCAACCTGCTATCACAATGCTCCCAGGAAATGAATATAAAGGAGGGACATAAGTGGCCTTACAGTGCGTCCCTTACTGCTTCAGGAATGGGACCAGCTGAGTGTCTGTGCATAGCTTCAGGAAAGGAGTTAACTCTAACACATCCTAAACTTACAGCAAAGGGTCAACAAGGAAAACAAATTCCTGAATAACACAATCATTGAGGTTGTAAAGGACCTCTGAGAGCATAAAGTCCAACCTTCAACTCAACACCTCCATGGCCACTAGACCATGTCCCAAAGTGCTACATCTACTTGCCTTTTCATCACCTCCAGGGATGGGGACTCCACCACTGCCCTGGGCAGCTTGTTCCAATGATCAGATACTCTTTCACTAAAGAATTTTTTCCTAATTTCCAATCTGAACCTCCTCTGGGACAAGTTGTGTCCATTTCTGATCAGCAGTTATTTGGGAGGCCAACACTATCCTCCCTACAACCTCCTTTCAGTTAGCTGTGAAGGGCAATAACAGCTGGTGCTGAGGCAGCTCAGCTATGATCCCACTCCATTGCCTTCAGCACTGCTAGGGTGTGGAAAGGGGACAGAAAATGCAAGAGGAGAAACAAGTGCCTTTTCTTTCCTGCTTATCACTCACTGAGAGCTTGATTCCCACTCCTAAGCTGCCCACATTGGCCCTGGATTTCATTCCAGCCAGGTGCTTTGTCCCATAAGCTGTGCCAGAACCTTTCTGTTCTATTTCGGCAGACTCTGCTACAGAAGATCATAGAATGCACTGGTTTGGAAGGGACCTCCAAGGTCATCTGATCCAGCTCCCTTACAACAAGCAGAATAATCTCTAACTAGAACAGATTGCCCAGAGCCCCAACACACCTGACCTTGAATGGCTCCAGGGATGGGGCCTCAAACACCCCTGCTGCTTAGCATTTCCACCCTTCTACACAGTGTTTTGCAGTGGTTTAGCAACTAGTGTGCCGAGATCACTCTGCTGCACTGACAGATACAGCACCAGCAGTGCCTTGTGGTCTTTCTTCTCTGTTTCTCCCTTCCTCTTTTATCCCTGGTGTCTCAGCTGTTTGCAGCAGAAGCCTTCCTTGTAGGTGCCAACCACCTTTACCCATAAAGGCTCCCAAACCACAAGTTACTACAGGTTAGCAGTTACAGGACTAGTTATCTTGGGGCAGCAGCACTCACCAAAGCCAGGCTTAGGTGAATGCACACACGATTTCCTATTCAGCTTCCCTAAACTTTAGCAAAGCTTTGGGCTGAGCAGTGCTACTGTTCCTATGGCCTTGCCTTTCCTGAACATTCATTTTCTTCTTTCATAGAAACTGTCAGCAGAGCTCACAAAACCCAGCCTTTGAACGTGGTTAATTAGTCTTTGTGCTTGAGGGGAGCAGAGATGGACACCTGCTCATCCCTGCTCACAAACTGTCTTCAAAATCCTGATAGGAGGCAGGGGAGCAGCTCAGCTGAGGGGAGGCTTTAATGGGGTCTCTCTGTGCTAGCTCGGAACAATGTGGTGAGGACCTTTCTCAGCCTGGGGTTGTGTGGGGTGAGATGAGCGGCTCCAGCACCCTAGTCCGCTGCTTGGCAGAGCAAGGAGGACACAGAGGTTGGTTGCTTTTCTGTCCTTACCTACTTCTCTTTGGATTTAGTAGGGCTCCGTTGCAGCCGTAATCAGCACTCCAGTTCTTCGGAAGCATTGTGAAAGAATGTGATGATGTAGCTTTATTATTTTTAGCTATTCTCCTAAGTGGATTATGCTTACACAACTACGTCTCTGCAGCCCTCCCTCCCCCACCCCTCACACACAAGCACTCTCAGCTTCTACATCCCTATGCGAATTTTAAACAAATTTGAGAAGGAGCGGAGGTCTCAGATCTGCAAAGGATAATTCACAGTGCTGCCATGTGGGCAGCCAAGACACACAGAGAGCTGGCTGTCAGCCTGCCACTGGTAAGGAGGAAGCAAGATCTGCAAAAGGCAGTTCCCAGCCAGCCCACCTGCCTCTCCACCCTGCCCTTGCTAGGACTGGCCCTTGCAGGTGTGAAGAGGATGTGTGTCTGAAAGGCTGGAGAGAATCAGGCCTGGGACACAGGGAGAAATGGTGGGGAAGGCTAATGGATGTAGGGTGCAAATCTGTGTTGGATTGGACTTCTGCAGTGCTGGCACTGAGGAGTCTCCCCCTTCACCTGAGACCAGCTGGGGCCTTCAGCACGGGTCTAAAGCAGTTTGGCCAGAGTGAATTTTCTATTTCTAGCTTAGACAGGACAGAGGACAACCTGAGCTGAGGGTAAAAAACAAGGGGAAACTGAGTGTGGGGGTCATTTACTCTTACTGTGGGAAAATGAGCTGGAAAATGTAAAGGAGAAGCCAAAAGCTTAGAGTCCCTGGCTTCATCCTCCCGCCAAAGACATTGCTCTCTTAATATGCAAAGACTACCACTACAGCGAGGCATTTGCTAAAACACACAAAGCCCCAGGGAGGTGAGAACCAGTTTGCACATCAATTGCAAGCTGGGGTTGCAAGAGTTAGTGTGAGATGATCCCTTACTGGGTAGGACATGATCAGCAGTCCCCAGTACTTGGCCAGCCTGGCAAGGTGGAATTGCTGCTACAGCTGAGGTACCTTGCAGAGATGTCAACAACCTCCTGGCACAGAGGCTTCACAAGCCAGGACACCTCAATACAAGTTACTGAGGTGCTGGAGTAGGGGCAGAGGAGGGCAATGAAGCATGGCCTTATCTTTTTCAAGAGGCAATGTTCTACCAGGACATTGTTCTTCAGCATTTTCCCTGCAGAGTGGCCCTGCTGGAGAACAGCTCTCTGAGGTGGTGATATTTCTTTGATGATGCTGGATACAAGTGTCTTTGCCCCGGCTCCAAGTGACAGGACCAGGAGAAATGGCTGCAAGCTGTGCCAGGGCAGGTTTAGGCTGGACATTTGAAATAATTTTTTCAGTGAAAGGGTTATCAAACACTGGAACAGGCTACCCAGGGCAGCGGTGGAGTCACCATCCCTCGAGGTACTTAAAGGACATGCAGGCTTGGTGCCTAGAGACACAGTTTAGTGGTGACCTGGCAGTGCTGAGTCAAAGGTTGCACCAGATGATCTTGAAGGTCTCTTCTAACCAAAGGCAATCTGTGACATTCTGTGATATTTGAGGACAGAGCTGCTGCTAACACTAGGTCAGGTTTGTGGCATAGATGATCTTTGGAGTATAAGCTTCTCTTACTTCTATTTTCTAATTGAGACTCTTTCTTCTTGTATTTTTTTAAGTTACTATGACAAAGAGTCAATCTTCCCACAATTGGGACATTATTTTGCTCCATCAAGCATAAAGCTCTTTTTCTGTTTGAAGCTTAAGTGTAAGAGAAAGAGACTCTTAGGTTGAAACCAGAGCGCTCCTCCTGTCAGGAGACCTCAGCTGCTTATGGGCTCAGACTGCTTGTGCTTTGGAGAAGAGCACTGGGATCAGGCTCTCATTGTAGAAGTCTCAGTGTTTGTGTGCCTCTCTGTAAGGCTGTGACTTCTATTATCAGAGTTATTGACAACTTTCAGCTTTGCTGTGCTCGGCTGCTTTCAGACCTCTAGCATGTGTGTATTTGTTTTTCTCTTTTATTTTTGGCTACACCAGCTTGGTGTATTTGTGCTCCCATTCGGTGTTACAGTTGACTTTTATGATCAGGAGAACTCATAACCAAAGAGAAATGTGAATTTATTAAAATGTCAACGTGGCTTTTATTTTTAAGCCAGGGAAAGCATTTACATGAGAAATGTGCTTGAGAACAGTCAATTTAATCTGACATTGTGATTTCATGATAAGACAGATCCATTAGAAATCTAGGGCAGATGACACCTCAGTGACATAGAGCAAAAGTGCCTTTTCTCAGTAGCTAAGAGGAGTTCAAGGGCAACCCCTCCTGCATTCAAATTGCCAATATCTGATAACAAGTATTTAGACTAGTCACCAAAATTAAATAAAGCCTCTCTCCCCAGCACAAGCAGCAACAACTCTTTTCTATTTAGCACGTTTAGACAGCAAACTGGGTAATGGCATCCTGAGAAAGACAACATAAAAGCAACTAAAATTGAGCCAGCCTGTTGTCTCAGGCTGCTAAAATCAAGGAATTAACTGAAGGCACAATGTCTTTTAAAGCCATGAATGACTACAAAATTCAGTTTCTATCCACTGTGGAGGATGCCGAAGGGTGATAGTGGATGTCTGTGCATCCTGCTATCATTCCTTTGCAAAAGAGTTTCCCAGAGCAGCCCTGGGAAGGCTGACCTATGTCAGTGGGACCTGCAGGGGTCTGTTCAGGTAGCAAGGAGGGCAGTGGAAGGCAAGGTGAGCTGTGGAGAAGCAGGCCCTTGGCCAACACTTGATCTTGCTGTATCCCACCCATGTTGGTTGGACCTTAGAAAGCAACCTGTGCCAGCTGAGTCATTTCCAGGCAAGAGCAAAAGTCAAGCTGTGACTGCTGGCGCTGGAGCATTTTTGAGCTCTGTGCCTCAAATCTCTGCCTTTTAATGTGCAGAGAAATTAATGTGCAGAAAAAGCAGGTTTGTCTTGCCCTGATCACCCTGCCTGTTCCCATGCTCTGCGGAGGCAACCTGGCCAGATCCAGAGACAGTGAAGTGTCTCCTCAGAGAGTCCCTCTGGCAGTTCCTTTGAGCTGGACTTCAGCTTCCCCACGGTGAGGAAAAGGGACATATTTCCTAGTGATGAGGATAACTTCACTGGAACGACATGTGCTCTGTGTTTGAGTGAAAAATGAGAAAACTTCCTTCCCCCCTGAGTCCCACATAACGAGTTTGTCTCCTCACAATTGCAATCCCACCAGTAAAGCAGCTGTAGGCTCACTGCCTGGCTGCATAATGAAGCACACAAGCAGGACAGATGGACAGCTGGCAGTAGAGGCTGAAACAGACTAAAATTCCAAGTGCTCTAAAATATGCCCTTGGGCTTTCTCTGAAGCCTATTAGCTTTTACAAGGGGATTTTAACATTCAGAAGTTTGTAGAAAGCTTGTCTGCTTCCAGAAGGTGACACTGTCCGTGGCCCAGAAGCCCCAACTGGTGTTGGCATTCAGCACTGTGCGCTAGCACTGCCAGACCTCACAAGGCCCCAAAGACTTGTGAGGTTGAGATACAAAGAACAGCACCGTTAGAATCATAGAATCATCAGGTTGGGAAAGATCTTCAAGATCATCAAGGCCAACTGCCCACCCTACAACCCCTAACCACTAAACCATCTCCTGAAACACCATGCCTACTCAATTGGTGAAGAGGGGCTGCACCATCTGGGAAGGACCAGCAGGAAAGCCTGCAGAGACTAACCAGCCTTGGGACAGAATCTTTTCAAAATGATCCTGTGGTCCTCAAACCTTGGAGTTCTATTAAAAAATACCTTTTTCTTTTTCCTCAAGTGTTTTGGCAGCCATGCAGGTGTCTTTGTCAAAAGAAGAGGAATATCTGTGCTTGCAGGCATCACAGGGGGATGTTCAGACCAGCCAGGAGAGCTGAATACTGTCATCCTACACATCAAATGTGTTTAACATTTAACATTTTCCTATAGACTGTAGTGATTTCCTTGTACTCTTTAAGGCACAGGAATTTCCTTTACCCTCCCCTCTCCCTGTTTCACATCATGCAGCATGTGCCTTGTTCAGAGGGGCAAGTTGTTCATCATCAAACCCATCTTTTCACACTGTATGCAGTAAGGTGATGCATTCTCATACCAGTGACCAGTTCTGTTCTCCTGAGTAGGGACACAACTGCTTTGCTATATCACAGGAAGCTCAGTTGCTACAGACCATCTCCACAGGCGATGCTAACAAATCCTTGTGAAAATAAAAAGTTAGACAAGCTGGTAGCAAAATGAGTGTGATTGAATTTTGTAAGAGTCAGGGAAAAGCACTGCTCTAGCTGCTGAGGTTGTCATTACAACCAGGGAAGCCGTAAGCTACTGTTTTTGATCTCCTGTGCTATGGAGCAGCGGTATCCTGGGGGGGCAGTCCCACTAGACAGGCAAACAACTCCATGGCCATGCTGGTGTGAGGGACCAGAGGCAAAGAGTTGTTTTGCCTCTCATGTTGGCTCCCACTGAGGTGCTTGGGCTAGGAAGAGTATTTGCATTGCAGATGGTACCAGCATCCTTTACTGATGAAGTGGAACTGATATTTGTCACTGAGGGGAAAGCAGAAAACACCATCCGCCGAGGCTTCCCATGCACATGCAATACTGAGAACGAAACAAGTGATGCACTTGTGACAGTGCACCTTCCATCCAAAGGTTTCAAAAAGATTGTTAAATCTGCATTCTTGAATTAGCTTTCCCTCATTTCTGTGCAAGACAAGCAAACAGGACAGTACTGTTCTACAGGTCACTAAACAAAGCCATATAGGTGCTTACCTGTAACTCATGTCCGATTCAGGACTGATGGTAGACAATCTCAATGTCACCACTTGCTTCCTTCATCATAATTTGACCATATGGTTTCTCAAACTTTGTCTATTACTTCCAAAGTGTTTCTCTTTGCAGTGTTAACTTGAGCTAGAGAACAGATGTAGAACTCCTGTACGTGAGTTGCCACACTAAGCAGCTTTGTAGAATGGCTCTAAGCTGTTACTGTAAACTACCTGTGGTCCTCCATGGCCTTACCAGAATTCCCTGCCAAGTTTCCAGGAAGGATAACCTGGACATTAGGAGAAATGTTTTTACTTGAAAGAGAGGTCAGGATTTGCAACAGGCTGCCCAGGGAGAGGGCTGAGTCACGGTCCCTGGAGGTGTTTAAAGGCCATTTAGTTATGGTGTTTAGAGATTGGGTATAGTGGTGAACTGGGTAGAGTAGTATTAATGGTTGGACTTGATCTCTGTGGTCTCTTCCATCCTGAATGATTCTGTGATCCTATGGCAAGCCAGCTGTCCCACTGTGCCTTTGAGGTGCATTTCAGCCTACTACACAGCTGCAATTTGTGCTAGTCCTGGTATTCCGTGAACAGAAGTGGAAGCCTGGAAGCCTGGTGTGGACCATTCAGTGTTTCTTGTGTTTCAGAGGTGGGGCAAGCTCTCACAACACCCATGATATGACCTATGTGGCACTAGGGAATGTGGTTTTTAATGCACAGAGTGGCACTGGATTGAAGGTTGGACTTGATCTTGGAAGTCTCTTCCAACCTTAACGATTCTGTGATTCTATGAAAACTAGCTCAAGTTGCCTTGGCTGGGAGGACTTTGCAAAAACACTGCATCAAAGAACAGCAATATCACAGAATCACAGAACCACAGAATGTTAGGGACTGGAAGGATTCTCGAAAGATTATCCAGTCCAATCCCCCTGCCACAGCAGGATCCCCTAGATACAGTTGCACAGGAACAGTCCAGGCGGATTTTGAAGGTCTCCTGCGAAGGAGACTCCACAACCCTGGGCAGCCCCTTCCAGTGCTCTTTCACCCTCACTGTGAAGAAGTTTCTTCTCATATTTATATGGAACCTCCTCTGTTCCAGCTGACACCCATTGCCCCTTGTCCTATCACTGGATGAGACTGAGCAGAGCCTGGCTCCTTCCTCCTGATACCCGCCTTTTCCATATTGATCAGATTAATGAGGTCACCGCTCAGTCTCTTTTTTTCCAAGCTAAAGAAACCCAGCTTCCTCAGCCTTTCCTCATCAGGGAGATGCTCCACTCCCTTCATCATCTTTGTGGCTCTGTGTTGGACTCTCTCAAGCAGCTCTGTGTCCTTCTGGAACTGAGTGGCCCAGAGCTGGACACAAGATTCCAGATGTGGTCTCACCAGGGCAGAGTAGAGGGTAAGGAGAACCTCTCTTGATCTATGGACCACCCTCCGTCTGATCCACCCCAGGATACCATTGGCCTTCTTGGCTCCTGGTCATCCTGCTGGCCACCAGGACCCCCAGGTCTGTTTCTCCTACACTGCTCTCCAGTAGGTCAGTCTCCAACCTACCTTTATAAAAGCTTTATGTTACATGACTTGTTTAGCAATAAAAACCAAAAAAACCCAAGAGAAACAGCAAACCAAAAAACCAAAAGCAGGAAATGAAGCCAAATGACAAAAGTAAAAATTACTGAGAGAATTCCTTGAAACTGAAGCACTATAAAGTACTTTATTTATTTAGCCCAGTCCTACAGAAATGCTAAAAAAATTGAGAAGTTTGGGTTTGTAGTTTGAAGAAGTGTCTAGGGCACTTGCCCCTCTGCCAAGTGTTGGTATGAAGTGCTGAAATAACATCGCCAGCGAGAGAAAGAAACTGTTTTACTTAGGGAGGAGGGGAGTCAGAACAATTTACCTGCCAGGGGCAATCCTCTTCATTACAACGAGTGAGTGTTTTCTCTTGCGGAGTGGGGTACAGGTGAGTGTACTTCAGAGCAGACAAAGACGAATTGTCTCAAATAGACAGCAAACATTTGAGCTTGTTAGGGAGGAGAGGGATCTATTCCTTTCATCTGCAGCTGTGAATAGACTGGCCAGCAATTGAGTGTTGTGCTACCTAGTGCAAAGACAGGTTAAGGACTCTTAGTAAGGCAGCAGTACCTAACATTGGATTCAGTGTTGTCAGGAAGACAAGGGTATGACTCAAGGTTTGTTTTTTACCTCCTTTCTTTGTTTGCATTTGTTTATGAGGTAGTGACCATGTTCCAATCTGCTTGTAATGAACATGCTGATAGCAAGCTAAAAACAATTTGAAGGAAGTATTTCCCAAATCTCACGTTAACAATAAGAGCTAGAGGTACGTCACACTAGACTCTCGCTAATCACACGGTTGTTTATTCCCCATGAAGGAACAGGCAGCAATAAGGAACTGAACGCAGCACATATTTTTGAAAGCATTGTTTGTAAGGTAAGGATGTACGTGTCAGTGTATCCTCTTTCTGACTTCAACCCAGAAGTTTGCATTTTCCCTATTTCCATCAAACCTGCCGTAAAATAGTTTGGTAACAAGGTATTTCGTAAGCAGCCCTTTTGTGCTCCAGATGTAGAGTGTCATTAAGGGTTTGATGTGGCTTGCATCATAAGACTTGCATCAGGAAGCAATTGAAATTACTTTGCTTTTACTTAGGAGAAAAAAAAGGGCTTGTCTTCAGAAATACTACGAAAAGAAAAGGTCTCTTCAGAAGCTCTCAGGCTGATGTCAAGAGAAAGTTAAAACTGACCAAAATCAGGCAAGTAGTGAATCATCAAGTTAGCCTGTGTGGTGACTATGGCAACCAGAACTAAAGGTCCACAAGATCAGAACACTATAATTAGTCTTTAGTTAACCATTGTTAGTAGTAGGACTGAGCATTGCTCTGTAAGCTCTGGGTAGGAGCTGTAATAGAATACAAGACTGATCAAAGATTTGGTGATAGATAATGGAATCCAGCCCTTTAGTGATAAGGTGATTATAATACACCCCTTTGGAAGCTACGGTACCCACTTCCACTTGAAGACCCCCATCCACTGCACCTGGGCAGTGAAACTAAGAACTAGTGGTCCTTTAAATGGAGATTGATATGCTCTATATGTTAATAGTTTCTTACAGGACCTTATAGCAACCTTCCAACCCCTGAAAGGGACTGTCAAAAGGCTGGGGAAGACTGGTCACAAGGGCAGAGAATGATAGGATGAGGGGTCATTGTTTTAAGATGGAAAAGGGTAGATTGAAGCTGGATATGAAGAAAAATGTCTTTACTCTCTGAGTGGTGGATACCTGGAACAGGTTGGTGTGGAGGTGGAGGCTTCATCCCAGGAGGAGCCATTCAAGGTCAGGATGAATGGAGCTCTGGGTAATCTGTTCTAGTGTGTGATGCTCCTGCTTGTTGTAGAGGAGTTGGACTAGATGACCTTTGGAGATCCCTTCCAACCCTATTCTATGGTTCTATACCAATCAGCTTTAGAATAAGGAATATAATCACTAGTGGATGCATGCTGAACAATGAATATGTTAATTTTGTTAGTTTAGATTCTATTAATGTATTGCTGTCTTACAATCACTGTGCAGGCTGCACCAAGCTGCAATAAATAGCTAAAGCCTTCGCTTTGTGTGATTGACTGCACAGTAGGTAAAAGATCCCACAGGTTTTGAGAAAGCAACTTGGTGTGGATACCACAGTTAAGTTGAAAGTCAGTAAGGTTCAGGCTTCTCAGTAACAGTAAGCAGTAAGTATTTCTTAAAGGCTTTAAAGGTGAAATTTGTGTTCAAAGAGAGGGTCCAGACAAGTCTTTTCATCCCCTTTAAGATCCTGGGTCAATCTTAGGACCAAATTGTGGGAGAGAAATCACAGGGGGTTGAAAATAGACTCCTATCACCTACTAATATGCTCACCACAGGTAAGTTTTGGAGGATATGGTTGAATGCATGCTTACAATGACCATTCCTCCTGTTAATATCTGTATCAAGATGAAGTGTTTGAAGGTTTTCCTGATAGCTGCATTTCTGCAGAGCACTGCTCTAGTGAGCCCCTTAGCTAAACTGCTTGTTTCCAGGTTTGTTTGAACATGGACAGGAGCAAGAGCAAAACACAATGGCTCAGGCAGCAAAGAACATCATGCTTTTGTCTTAAGACTGGTAATTAAGCCCTTAAAGATTGCTGGAGTTGGCAATACCATGTCTACAGGGAGCTCATTACTTGTAGTACTGCTAAAGTACCATGACAACAATAAAGAACATTTTATAGACAAGTAACAATGACAAGTTCCTGCCCTGCAGCATGCAGCTGGAAGGATCAGCCTGTACCTTCCCAAGTCAGAGGGATAACTTGAGTGAGTAAGAGCAACTTAGAACCCACATTTCTCTGTGAACATGATTAGAAAGGATGCACTAAGCTCTAATAAATGTACATACTAGAGATGTGTCACTCAGTGAGGATACTCTGCAGCTGCACAGTGTACATGGTTAGATAGTGACTAAGTACAGTCTACATGATACATGGTGCCTCTAGAGGGGAGACCTTATTGCTCTGTATCCAAAAGGAGATTGTAGAGAGATGGGGGATCTGGCTCTTCTCCCAAGTCACTAGCAATAGGACAAGAGGAAATGGCCTCAAGCTGTGCCAAGCAAAGTTTAGTCTGGACATTTTTTCACTGACAGAGTGGTCAGGTACTGGAACAGGCTGCCCAGGGAAATGGTGGAGTCATCATCCCTGGAGGGGATCAAAAACCTCTGTAGATGTGGCACAAGGAAACATGGTTTAGTGGGCAGGGTGGGATTGGGTTGATGGTTGGACTTGATGACCTTGGAGGTCTCCTGCAACCTTAATGATTCTATGGTTCTATGCTGCTTCAGTATCAGAACAATGGGCCCAAGAGCTTGAAGATTGATTCTTTCCTGTTTTTCATGTTGTTCCTTCATAGAGATTGTGATTTTGGCTTACAAGTCTATCCAAGGGCATCAGCTTTGGTGTTGTGTTTTTTCTTTCCTTTTCTCCTTTTCTCTTCCATGTATTTCCATTTCTGTATGGCAAAAGTAGCACAAAGACTCTAGTTTGTTTGCTGGTGTCATCAGTTTATCCTGTTCATCAGGTCCAAGCTGAGATTAAGCAATTCATTCAGCTAATACCCTAACAAGCCAAAACAAAAAAACCAGGGAGGATTCATAACGCCCTTCCAGAGTCACAGGCAAAAACAAAGACATGCTTGACTTGGGGAAGAAACGAGACAACACATTTCATTGACACAACATAAAAAGCCCAGCACAAACGCTTACAGAGGTTAATCACCTGTTCTTACATAACTGGGCTGAGCTACTGTCGCCACACCCTCTCAAGGGAAAGAAACCTCCAGCAGTTCTTTCCCTTGTGAAAGCATGATGTACATCTTCAATTCCATGCATTCACTGCAGAGCACTAGTGGTTTGTCTAAGGGCCAGTTCCGTGTTCTATGTGCCAGTCCTGTACTCTGCTGTGTTGATGCCTTGCCACAGACAGGGGATGCTCCTCGCTTCAGCAAACAGCGGATTGCAGGCAAAACCTTTCCTCTGCTGATCTCTAAGGTTCCAAACTCCCACTCTCATTCCATTCAGCAAGTTCCAAAGGGCAAGGTGACTGCTAAACACAGCTCCAGTAACACGTGCCTCCTCTCTGAAAAAAGCTGACCCCCAATAAGAAATGGGAAGCTCAAAACCAACCATACTGTTGTTTTCTACTCTTGCTACTTCGACATTCACCGAGGCACTGATTGGCCAGGCTGAAGCTAAGGGAGAGCTTTGAATTCCAAGCTGCTTATCAACAGTTGCCATAGCAACTCTCAACTTAGCCTTCAGGCTAAGTCCCACCAAATTCAAACTACAACAGCTGGAAGCATGTTTCTGTAGTGAGACTGGCATGTCTTCCCCTGAGACCTTTCAAAAGAGCCCCACCTTGCACAACTGCAAGATTTCAGTCTTTTGGTATCCATGTGTGAACCTGTTGTCTATGATTTTGTCCCTAACCTTTTGAAACCTGCTACACTCCCTGACTCCATATCCTGTGGCAAGAAGGTCTAGAATTTGATCACCCTCTGTGTAAAGGCTGACTTTTAAAACTGTTTTAAGTGGGTGACCTACTAGACTCACTGAGTGCTCTCACCTTCAACTTCTTGTGTTTTGGGGTATCATAAAGATCTTCATAGTTCTGTTGCAGTTGCTCTATCCACGGTTTTAGAAACCTTGATCATACTGAGCCCTGATCTTCTCTCCAAGCTGGGCAGTCCTAGCCTTTCTAGTCTCTTTCAAGACAGTTTCTTTGTCCTTTAAGCTCTTCTAGTGCCTCTTCGCAAAATCTGTTTCCTGAGATGTGGACATGTGAGCTGCACCTGACTGCTGCAATTGCACCAGGATATTCTGTAGCAGCAAAACAGCGCCTTTGGCTTTGATCTCAGTCTCCTCCTGATGACAAAGAAGCTTCTTCAGGATGTATGTTGTGTGTCTGCATATATACACGGGGACAACTAGTGCAGCACTACAGCCTATCAAAACAATCTTTCAGGGGATGTTTGAATGCTCCTGAGGATTGAATTAGCCATTTACTCTGATGGCTTCTGTTTTTCAAATGGGATAAAGAAAATAAAAAGAAATAAACTTGAAAACCTGCTTGAAGGTCTTTCATCAAGTCACACACTTTTTTTTCAGTATCGTGGAAAAACAACAAAGGCACAAACTCTGAATTGATGTAAAATTGCTAGGAGCAATTTGAAATGAGGAATTTTGAAGTCTCGGGGACCTGGACTTCAGCCACCTTCCTGCAGCTCTCATTCCTTTTCCTTGGCCCTCTGGGCAGCATAAGGGATCCAGAGAAAGAAAGGATCCATGGTGACTGGAGGCTAAGCTGTGGGTTCCTGTTTGTGGACACCAGCTGGGAATATGCTTCAAGTTAATACCAACTTAGTTTTTCTCTTAAAATGATCCTCCACAAAGTAAGAAGCCAGAAGCAGAACTGGTGTCAGTCTTGCTTCACAGAAAACTTGCTTGTGAGCCTCAGGAGAGGGGGAATGGTTCAAAATTGTGAAACAGAGGACTGCTGCAGAAACCACACAGTTTTCCTGGCCCTCTCCAATGGATTTTTCCAGCAAAAGAAGAATGATTTGGCTTTGCAGCAGTAACTTGATGTTCTGTGTGCCTGGCAAAAAGCTCTGCACCAGGCTTCCTGTGAAACTCACAGGAGTAACTGGCCTGTTACACAGGGCACACAGAGAGAAAACTCAGTAGGACAGAACTCCTTCAGGAAACAACCAGATCAGAGGCACAGGCAGTGCCAACTCAGCACTGAATTTCAACCAGAGCTGAGCTATTCCTGAGGGTGCTGGGAGCTGGGCTGAGGTCAGCAGTATGAGGTTCAGCAACACCAAGTGCAGGGTCCTACACTTTGTCCACAATAACCCCCAGTAGAGCTACAGAGTGACTGGAGAGTGTGGCAGAATGGACTTGGCAGTACTGGTTGACAGCTGGCTGAACAGGAGCAAGCAAGGCCAATGGCATCCTGGCTTGTATCAGCAATAACCTGACCAGCAGGACTAGGGATGTCATTTTCCTCCTGTACTGGCCACTGGTGAGGCCTCCCCTGAAGTACTGGGGGCAGTTCTGAGCTCCTCACTTCAAGAAAGAATTTTGAGGGGCTTGAGCGGGTGCAGAGGAGCAATGAGGCTGGGGAAAGGACTGGAGGGAAAGACTGATGAGGAGAGCTGGAGGTGTTTAGTCTAGAGAAGAGGGGTCTTGGGGAGACCTTCTCAGAGTCACAGAATCACATAATAAACATAGTTGGAAAGGACCTACTAGATCACCTCTCTCCACAACTACCTGAAGAAAGGTTGTAGACAGGTGTGGGTCAGATTCTTCTCCCAGGCAAACAGTGACAGGGCAAGAGGGCAGGGCCAGAAGTTGCACCAAGGGAGAGTTAGGTTGGATGTTAGGAAGTCCTTCTTCATTGAAAGGGTGATCAGACCCAGGAATGGACTGCCAAGTTCAATGGTGGAGTCCCCATCCCTGGAGGTGTTTAAGAAAAGATTGGATGGGGCACTCAGTGCCATGGTCTAGCCAATGTCATGGTATTAGGTCACAGGTTGGGCTTGATGATCCCACAGGTCTGTTCGAGCCTCAATAATTCTGTGACTCTGTGAGCTCTGCTCTGCTGTCATCTCCCAGCACTGACGAGCAGGGCTGGCTTAGCCAGCTCATGAAGGCATCTGAAAGTGAGCCAGTGCCCTGCCTGCTCCTCACTCCTCCACACTACTTATTAGGACAGAGTGTGAGCAAGTTCCAGCAAGACAAGGTTTTGTCTCAAATGGTCTGTAACACTGGAAGTGCCTTAGCCATTTACACCATGCACACAACCCTCCTATGGAGGGGACAGCCATGGGAAGGGCTACCCACAGCGGTTCCTGCTTTCTGCTGGTACTCCCTGCAAAGACTTGCTTTGTACTGTCTAAGTCTTTAGCCCTACTCCTTCTCACTAATACTCCCAGTCTCCTCTCTCTGCTCAATCCCATCTCCATCCTGTGGAAATGCCTTAATTCTACAGGCAGAGCTGCCTCTGGTGTCAGAATGTCAAGGTTATCATCCGCTTCATGCACTATGTGTCAAACACCCTGGCTGAATTGTTCTTTTCTGATGCTGACAGCTCCAATCAAATAACATTTAACAGTTTACAGTGGTGGGAACTCTTCACAAATTCTTGTCCTTGCTAACGTTCCACAGAAAAAATGAACCCCTGCCCATCCCAGGTTACCTGCAAATGTTGCAGGCCCCAGGCTTGCATCTCCAGGCTTCCATGCCATTGCTTGGGTGCAGTGTGTGCAGACATCCATGGTCTGCTTTTCACCTAGCTACAGATCTAATCATAGCACACTGTGCTTTGCAGCCTCCTTCCATATAGCTATATATATGGATTAGATCTTACAGTCCAGGTTTTTAACCCTGTAAGTGTATAATGCCTCTGGCTTGTTTACTGCAGGTATGGAATTTGCAAGTGTTTGAATGGCCTTTCTCCACACAAAGAATGGATGAATGGTTGGGGCATTGAGCAACCTGGTCTAGTGTAAGGTGTCCCTGCCCATGGCAGGGGAGTTGGAACTAGATGATCTTCAAATCCCTTCCGACAGAAACCTTGGATTGATGGATCAATGGATGAATGGATGGATGAAGCAAGTTCATACTAGGTTAGGCTCTGTAGTGAGAATGTGCACTAACATCCTGGAACCCCTCTGGTTTTGGATGATGACTCTCATGCTATGTAAGGAAAACAGTAATTGTTTGGGTTTTTTAATTCTGCAGTTATACAGGGTTCAAAGCTTGTCCTATTTAAATTTCCCAATAGGTTCCAATTGCCACAAAGGATTGGATGCGGTTATATAGAGCAAGAGTGTTTTTTAGATGAGCTTGGCCAGGAGTGACCAGCTCTGGCTAATCACCTTCTTTGACTATACTGTGTTCCCGTATGCAGATCTGTTTCTTCCTGCTTCTCATCTGCCTCTTGATGGTTGACTGGTCAAAAGATTCCCATGCTTCCCTTAGACATTTATTAACATGTGTAAATACACTTTAGACCAGTCTGGTGTGTCTCTCCTCCTGCCTTTTTTCTATAACTGTGCAAAGCAAACAATGCAAGATCCCCGTATCACTTCATGAGATGTGTTTGAGCCTTGCACTGTGCAAAGGGGTGGGGGAACAAGGGTCAGCAGCTTCAAAAGTTGCACACAGCTGAAAGAAGATAGCCATATGAAAAAGAAATCATATGAAAGAGTATATGATGCAGGAAAAAGCTACCAGTAGTGCTGGAGCTAAGGACTGGAAATTAGCTTTCCAGAATAAACAGTGAAGAGAATCAAAGACAACTTGAACTCAAACCTCAGTTTTTCATGTTTAAAATTAACTCTTCATCAGGTCCAAGCGTTTTAACTTAGCATTTAATCAAGGAAGAACCTTTTTTCCCAATCTTCTCTTTTTCTGTTCAAGTTGAGAACTGCATCTTGACCACAAACTATCACTGTCACATTGATTTACCTTTCCAGCATTAGTTATGGCCTTTACTTCCATTTCCAGCTCACTGAGTTTAGCCTTCTGGCATTTAATGTGCAGTGAAAATAAGTTCAACAGCAGCAAATCCAAATTTGAAAAAGGAAGACCAAAACCGAAACAAAAGGAGGTACTTTGAAAGAGAGGGGTATTATCTGTATTTAATTCTTGCACATAAGTTTTTAGAATTCACCTTACTTAGTCTGTCCTCACAGTGGAATGCAGATTTTACATTCAACCACATGGCCCCAGAGCTCTCCTTAAAACGACCATGCAAAACAAAATACAAGTGGTTGTCTTCTCTCTGGTACTTGGCTTCCTTCTCAAGGTCTGTGACATGTTTTACCTGTTGCTGGTGTGTGACTACTTCATCACTCAGTAACTACAAAGATTGGTGTCTTGTGGGAGCACTGCAACCAGCAGAATCCCTTTGTGACAACCTCTGGCACTGAAGTCCTGAGGAATGCACAACTGGTGATCACCCTTCCCACAGCTGAGCAACAGTGATGGAAAAATGGTCCAGGCATCTCAATGTCTGATTTTGCAGGTCACCAGAGAAGCTACATCCTCCCTAAAGCCCTGCATTTGGAGACCTGGCATGTTACACTGTTCCAGCTGTTTGCTGCTGCTTCCCTGCAGCCAGAGCTGCAGTTACTACTGGGGCTAAGGCTACTGGCTCACCTCAGAACCTCTAGGAGCCCAGGTTGCACAGACAGGTATCTGGTTGGCCCTGAGGCAAACAAGGCTGTAAAAATGTTGGACTCTTAAACCTGTGAGCAAGTCACTTGGTGCAGTGTGTAGAAGGACAATTGCAGATATTCTTACTAATGCTATTGCAAGGATCAAAAAACTCCAAACGTATTCCAACCAATGTCCCTTTACTTGGTCTTATAAATTATCAGAAACTCCTGATTTGCTTCCAGAGGCTTTCCAGAGCTCAGCTGGACTTTGCAGTCCATCTTTCTCAAGCCCATTATTTTTCTTGACAGACAGCCTTGCTTTGTCCTTTCCTAGCTTTACCCTTGACATCAGTTTATCACTTCATCTACATTTTGAAAAGTGAATCTTACCTGCTCTCTGCTCTCAAAACCTTCTTCATGTGGGCAGACTCCTGAGGACAGCAAGTGTCCTGCTTGCTCTCAAAATCATGAAAAGCAGGGAGTTTTTTTGCTGTGGGTGTCATGTGTGCTGCAACGTTTGAGCATCATCAGTGATTTTCACAGATGCTTTACAGACAATAAGCGAAGGACAAGCCATGGGAAGGAACGATGTCGTTTCTGTGGACTTAGTCAAAAATAGTCTGCAGAATCAATTACTCCAAATGGTTAGGCAAGCTGACAAGTTAACATCTGTGGATTCTTCCCCCTCTGCATTTTAGCAGAGATAGCAGTGATTGGCCAAGCTTACCACAGCCATGTGCATGTCAACTAAATGCAGAACAGTTGTTAGCTCTAGACATTTGCTGAGGCTAGGCTTTCTGAGACATGGCAAAATGATGCTGACACCAATGTAGTATGCATGAGAGAGAGCTGTGCATTCAAAGGACGGGACATCATGGCCATCAACACATCTCCAGGGACTTTCCATTAACTTGCTTTTTTTTTTTACTTGGCAACCTAAGTCACTGAGCTTTTTGTTCTTCAGTAAAGACCTTCGGGATCTCTGCTCTCTATCCATAAAGTGCATTATTATGCAACAGTTCCCTTGGTTGTCCTTTTCGCAGGCAGACACTGGCCTTTTTCCAAAAGCGGACTGCATTTGCATTGATCATGCTGATGACTATATGACCTTGTCATCATGAAAACACAAAACTTAAAATAGGAGTTACTTGGACTCCTTCTTCCAGTATTATTCATTGCTTTATTTTCTGATCGCTGAGAGAGATTTCAGAGCCAGCAGGAGGTCTGTTTGAGACCTGCTGACACCACAGAATTTGTGGTACTTTAATTATCCAAATGATCTAAACAAAAAGAAGTTAACGACTGAGCAGCCAATGATTGATTGTTAGCTGCAAACTGCAAAAATGAATTTGGCAGCTGGAACGGTTGCATGAAACTTTGGAGATTGCTCTTCCAGCACCCTGAATACGGCATCACATTGGATGTGCTGGATGTAAATAAAGCTGGAAGCACCCACAGGAAATTGCTTCTGTACTCGCAAGCACACTTTTTGCTCTGTAATTTTGCTGTAGTATTACTTGGTTGTGATTATGGGCATCCTCATCGTTCTTCAAGACAACATCCAGTCAGTAACTAAAACTCTTCTGGGACTGAGAAAGAAAAATCAGTGTAAGATGATAGGAGAATCAGAGGAGAGCAGGATGTAGTTGCAGACTAGAAACACCACCCTAAGAATTAGTAATTCACAACAAAATGGTAGTAGGCCTGGGGCTAGAAGGTTGAGGACTTGTTGCCTATCTGTTGGTAGTAGAACACCAGTGATGATACAGGATTGCCGTGTGAGCTCATGATCCCTGCTTCTCTCTTACCCTGTTTGCTTCAAGTGTTTAAAATTCTGTGTTAATGGTTGCTGCACCAAGCACAGAGACTCTGCAGTTTCACAAAGAGCAGGGCTTTCTCCCATAGCACATTTGTTTGTGGTTGTGAGTTCTGGTTTGTCCTGGATGCTCCAAGATAATGCATATTTTTAAAAAAGCCCAAAACAAATGGAAAACCCCAGAACCAACCAACCAAACCCCTCAACCACCCCAAACCTAAAACAAACAAAAAAACCCTCTTCTTGGCTGTAGTTCTAACCACTCTGTCAAAGACAGTTAGTGGTTGCAGGTACAGTAAAGCTCAAGAAGTCCTTAAGCTGAGGTTATGAGAGAGTATCCTGGGAACAGAATAACCCTGTTCTCACCTTTTCCTAACTGTCCTATAGTGGCTCTGAGTCTGGCCTTCGCTGGCACCCTGTCTAGCTACCCTTCTCTTCTTAGGTCCTTGTCTTCAAGGTGGAAAGCAAGCTTGGGTCACTTTTCTCCCTTTCACCTCACTCTCAGCCTGCCTTTAGGAGTCAAGTCAGTGGGTGTTAGGAACCGCTCTTCACCAGGAAACCTAAACCCAAGAGTCACTGTATGGTTTGTAGATTTTAGCAAAGTTTTCCTTGAAACTGTGTTTAAGGAAAACCACACGGAGCTAATTGCATGAGTGGCTGCAGTGATCCTCTTCACATCCCAGGGTACAGAAAGCGTCCTCCCAAAAATCACAGACAACTTGCAACAACACCCTGTGACAGGAGTTGCTGTCAGGGCTTCTTTGTGTATTTGTCACATGTAAAAGGACATTTGCAAAGTCTGCGGGGCTGCCAGTGCGTGTGACTTTTAATTCATCTCGCAATACTGAGGATTTGCTGTAGCCAGGATTGCTACGATTGGCTTCTTAGGAGAACTCAATTTTCTTAAAATAGACTAATGGGTAGTCATGAAAACTGAATCAGAGGACGAGATGGGGGAGAGGAACATGAAGCTGACTTGGCAAAGATATTAAGTCTTAGGAACTAGGAAGACAGAGCTTACAAGAAGCCAAGATTCAGAGGCAGAGTTCCCATTGTTTAGGAAAGGCAATTCAGAAACTCGCTGGGCTGATTAACAACATTGTACAATGTGCAATCTAGGGGAACCTGGGTGTTAGCCAGAGCATGGGGGTGACAATGACAAGTGGAACACATATAAATTCAATGGAAACCTGGGCAAGGAGCTGGAGAGGATGAAGAGCACAGACAGCTTGGAAAGAAGGGGCAAAGAGTAAAAAATGTAAATGGAGAATAATTTTCTGTAGGTAATCACCTTCCTCCAAGAAACTCAAGATTTCTGTACCTCCTTACACGGGTGAGGTATTGTTATCGCAGCCAGTTATTTCCTTGGTCTAAGTAAGGTGAGGGTTGCACAAGAGCAAAGAGGAAGAATCTTCTCTCTTGCTCTGCTTCATAGCTCTATTCTGCACTCTGTCCTCCTGAAATACATTTCAGGTTAGGTTTTCAAAAGTCAGAAATGCCAGGGTTAAGAGTGCCTGCCTGTATGTGTGTGTTAGCACACCACCCTGAATTTTATGATCACAGAGCATTCCACACGACCCTTGCCTCACTCACACACAAGATGAGCAGCTGCTCAGTGTTTTTTCCCTTCTAGTTCAGAGCATGTCTATGTGTCTTATTAACTGCACACCATCCACACTGAAGGCAGTTACTTTCCTCATGAGTTTTCTGTGCTGCTTATTGCTATAGTAACTGTGTGTCTCACAAATACTAACTCATCTGTTTTCTTTCTTCCTCTCTCAGATGGTGATGGCCCTACCTGTGCTTCACAAACAAGGAGCTGCATTTCATGAGGAGAATGATGAAGATATGAAGAATGGATGGCAGATTCTGAAGATAAGCCATTGACTTTAAGTATCCACATGTCTCACGCAGTGACTCACAGCACTTTGCAGGCTCAACCTTCAGCTTGCTTTGTCTTTAATTCTTCAGGCACCTGGAAAATAATCAAAACAGAACTACTGACCATCTCTGAGAAGTTTGAACAACTTAACATCACATACAAAATTTGTGTCGTGGACTGGAACAGTATCTATTTGCGCAGCTTGATGCTGATCTACCTCTAACTGTGGCACTAGTCCCTCATCTGATTCACCATGTACCACATGTTCTAGGTGCATTGCCATGGATTACATGAGCAATGAGAGCAATGAAGCTAATACAGTAGTACAGTGAACTGAAAGTATTGGCAAACAAATGCTGCAGACATTACAGAATGAGCCAGTTAGGTATGCATTAGCACTGCTTGCTTGCACATTTGTCCTTTTTCTCTTCTCCATTTTATGCTTTAATTCTTTAGTATTACACCCCCAGGGTTGGGACTGTCATTGTCTGTATTTACAATGCACCCTGCATATGCTCAAACTTGTCCCAACAGCCTGTGATACAGATAAATACCATCATTTTAGAAGAGGTGAAAGGGTTCTAATGATTGCACATGTATTTGTTCCAGAAAAGAGGCCATGTGTGAGCACACGATCCTGCTCCTGTGGCAGGGTGATGTGCAGCTGGACACAGCTTCTCCAGCACCAATGTGCAGAAGGTGTAAATCACTGAGCGCATCTCTGTTTTGGCAGATACAGATATACTTGAGTCACTCAAACAAAGGAAGTCAATCAATCTTGTAATCTAATCAGTCTAACAAAGGAAAAATATGTTTCCCTAAAATAGCAAGCAAACAAGACATGTGAGAGATAATCCTTCAGATTTTGCTGAGTTCCAATAAGCACCAATCATTCTTGCTAATTAGCCTCCTTAGGGCTCTGGATTGCAGGTGCTTTTCATCCAACTTTAGCAATTTCTCCTCAACATTGCCTTTTCTCAGGACAAACCTCTGGTCTCCAGCCAGGGATAATTCTGTTTCTAAATATTTCCACTCTATATCCTTCCCAGATCATCAGAGTGAAAAGCACTTTCTCCTCCCTGATCCTCCCCATGTATCTTCCTGAAGACAAAAAAGCAAATGGGGGCTGAGGAAGATCCTGCTGCCTCGAACCTCACGTGTCTGGATGCTTGCCACAAGAACTAATCAATGAGGGATGGGATTTTTTTTTTATCATTACTAATGGCACAGTCCGGGCCAGATGCAAGGGAAAAATAAACGTCTCTCATTAGAAGACTGGGCCAACCCACTGAAAGATTATATTAAGCTGTTTTCAAGGGCTTATGTCTTATTTTAGCAAGGCACACACTCACACGCACAGCTGCCCCCCATTCACACAACTCAGGGTGGGTTGGATTACTTCACATGCCGAACTGGGAGTCACCTACTGGCTACAGGAAATATTTGGGAATGCAGTAATGCGGAGCAGTCTGGGGGTTGTCTTCAGTCTGTGGAACATTCCATCTCTGTGGTTCATTTTGGGGCTTTTTTCTATTCCATTCTCGCCTTTTGGGTGGGTCTCTAACATGCATTTTGCACATCCATTCCTCTTCTCCCACAGTGTCTGGGATTTGAAGACTTACACTAAGATTTGCTCTAAAACAGTTACACTGGCTCGGGTGCCTCTGAAAATGGTGCTCCCTGCCCTGTGTTTTGGGACTTGCTGAGTAAGTGACCCCTACAGCTCTGGACCTGAAACTGCCAAAATATTCCTCAGTGAGGCCAAACTGTGACCATAACCCCAGCTCTTTAGCTTGGACCTTCTCTGAGACCCTTCCCAAGGCAGGTGAAGTTACTGCATGCCATGAAGATCTATGGAAATGGGTGAGTGTGAAATGGATAAAGTAGTTTAGGCTTGAAGTTAACACTATTGATTTTCCTTCCTGACCAGGACAATGATGGGTCTGTTTACTGAGCTCCCCTGGGGCCTCTGGCAGGAGGTACTCAGAGCAGGCTTTATCTGCAGGTCTTTTACCACATTAACATTCTGGGGGGGACGTTTGTGAACCATCTCAGCAGCCTAGCTCTGACCTCAGAGCAGGGCTTGGCCTTTACAGTCCTTCCCTAGAAAGTGGAAAGGTTTACGGGGTTTCAAACCTTCTAAAAGGTTTGATAGTTTCAACCTACAAGAGCTTGGAACCCATGTAACTGTATCTCTCATGCGGATGAGATCTTAGGAAGAAATCCCTCCCTGCGAGGGTACTGAGGCTCTGGAGTGGGTTGCCCAGGGAGGTTGTAGCTGCTCCACCCCTGGAAGTGTTCCAGGCCAGGTTGGATGGGTCTGGTGAGAGGTGACTCTACCCATGGTAGGGGGTTGGAACTAGATGATCTCTGAGGTCCCTCCCAACCTAATCTGTTCTGTGATTCTGATAGTCTCCTACACCATTGACAAATGAGGTCATTTAAATCTACAGAAACAGTAGGCCCTGTTTTCTGAAAACCGGCATCGAAATGCTGCCACTGAAATGTTCTTGCCAACACCTCCAGCTTTGCTGCTGCCAAAGTGAAGTGTGACATACATCAGTGGATCTCTGATTATCTGCTTTTCAGCACTTTCTTTAATATTCGTGAGCTGGTGCGTGGGAGCGGGCAAGAGAAGACGTGTGCTGGGATGTGAACAGATCTCAGTGGGCTGATGTGGCCCTTTAGGTTTGTTCTCAGAGCTGGGCAGGTGCAGAGCTCACTGCTGCTGGCTGCCCCCAGCCTTCTTCACCTTGCCTGCCTCTACCCTTCTCCACCTCACCATTCTACCTCCCTTTCCAGCAAATCACAGCTTGCCACCATACCTGGGTGTCTGTAGGGTTGGAGCTGGCCCCTGAAAGAGCCTCCTGTTTGTTGCGTTCTGCTGTGTGGAGGATCACTCCCATGGTGGCTCTCAAGGCCATAAGGAAACCTTGCAAGTAGTTTCTGTCCACCTGTTTGAAATGGTGATGTGCATCCTTAATGGGAAGGGAAGGACTGGTGATTTCAGCTTAGTGCTTGCCTGGGGAGGCACTTTGCAGCTTCAGCCCTTAAGGTAAAGTCCCATCCCTACACTGAAAAGAAAGCTACAAATCTAAAGATTCAAATTAAGCTGGTAAATACTTCATGGCTATTTTGCAGGTGGGTGCATGAGCACTGCGCAGAGGTAAGTGGATGGAGATGCTCTAAGAAGCAGCTGGCAGGAGCTTTTTGTTGGGTGCAGCCATCCACTGGGACCTGGCCTGGGAGTGGTTTATAGCTCTCCCTTGGGAAGCCAGTGTCCCTGATGCCAGTGGGAATGAAACACTAACTTTAATTCCTTAGCTTTTCTGATCTTGGTCTCAGCCTCAGTTTTGCCAGTTCCATTCTTGTCCACGTTTGTTGCTAAAACCCCTTCTGGATATACCGGCTCTCTTAAAAGGATATAGGCAACATTCAGGAAATTTCCTTATGGGATTTTCCAGGCTAACCTACAATATTCCTAAGTACAGTGGAGCAGTGTGTGAGTCCCATGTTAGCACTAGTTTGTTATATAAGAAATTAAAAGAATAGATATGAAATAAGGGGTGTATGAATGTCCATGTGTGCGCAAGTTAAGACATGCTCATGGATGCACAAATTAAATGTGTTGTGTTAATTAGTAACAGAGCAGCAAGTTTCACTTTATTTTTCAGCATCTGTATTATGGGATTTATTTAGGACTGCAGCAGCAGCCAGTCTGCAGCAGTTAGCTTCCAGTGAAGCCAAATGAATCATTGCCACCTACACTAACGTGTCAAAATGGTTCCTACTGCTTGCCTACTTATTATAAATAAACAGAAAATAAACTGTATTAGACTGTTGGTATCAAATTCTGCAGCTTCTTTTAACAGAGGGTCTCAAAGCACTGTAGAAATGGAGACCCTCCAGCCCCATTATGGTGATAAGGTGTATTATATGCTTTAAGGCACAACATCTATATTTTTAGGTGGGGAAAATGAGGCACAAAGCAGTTAATTTCCCTAACATCACATAGCACCTGCAAGCAGAGCAAAGCTAGGAATTTTTTTTTCACTGAAAGGGATGTCAGGCCTTGGAAAAAACTGCCCAGGGAGGGGATTGAGTCGCCATCCCTGGAGGTGTTTAAAAGTCACATAGATGTTATGTTAGGGAACATGGTTTAGCAGTGGGCCTCATGGTGGACTTAGTATAGGAGGGTATGTGCTTGGACTTGATGATCTTGAAGGTCTTCTCCAACCTAAATGATTCTATCACTACTTGCTCCCCCATCTTTGCTGCCTACTCACTGGTCAATACTTCCATTAAATCCCAGAATTTTTTTTGTTTTATTTCCAGCTGGAAGCATCAGAGGATTGTATCTTCCTGTTGCTTGGCTACCCCCTGACCCTTGGATAGTCCTTCTCATTGGCTGGGTCAATGCATTTCCATCCAGCTGCCTAGATGCAGACATGTCTCAGACCTCCCCTTCAGGCAGGATTTCATCAGCTGCCCTGCCTCAACCATGTGTTTCTCTTCCCATGTTGCTGGAGGAAAGTTTGTTATTTTTCCTCTAATATATATCAGTGCCAGAAAGAATGCAGAAAAAGCCTTCCAGACTAATATCCACTTTATCGGTTCATCGTGTAACTTAACAACATACAGTTAATTAAAGCTAATCCACTAATTACTGTGATTCTGCTTCTCTGGATCTTTCCACAACCTGCAGATCAGTAGGATTTCCTGTTCAAAACAGTTAAAACTAGAACAGTTAAAACTCTGAACAAACAGGGATCTGATCTTGGCAACTTAAATATGCATCCACTTGAAGCATGACCTCACTTCTACTAAAAACATCTTACTTACAAAACTTTGCATGAGGAGTCTAGTTGATCTAGGGGCTTTAAATCTTTAATTAGGACATTTGGGAGTGAAACGTTCAGTGTGATGGTATAGAGGTGTTTCATGTTACCACAGCTAGGATTTGAACTCTAAACTTAATCTCAGTTATGACTCATGAAACAAGGGCAGCTGGAATAATGAGATATTAATATTTTTTTCTTAACATATTGATGTTTACTGGTCAAGTTAAATAGAATAAAAACGTGTTCATTCTTCTCTGGTAATATTTTGCAAATAACCACATTTGCTGAAGGTGGAGAAGCAGTGCCTGGAACAGAAGACACTAAAGAAAAAGAAAGATGCCTTGGCAGGTCATTCTGTAACTTTACTTGAATTATTTAATCATGGAGGATGATATGAAGTAGACTGCATAGAATCTAGAGCCTTGTGTTAGATATCAGTATCCTACTATAATGTGAATATTAATTTGCCTTTCTAATAGGGCTCAAACAAACCATGGGATGAAACTTCCTATGATGAAGCAGCCATGAACCAGCTAAGAAATGCTGAGGATAGGCAAACCTTAAATCCAGCTCCTTGGGAGTCTTCCAGGAGTCATACTATCTGTTTGGGACCTTGTGTTAACCCAGAGCTTCAAGAGCTGAAAAAAGGTCACCATGAGGTGAGGTAGGATACCTTCCTGCACCTGTGAGCATACACTGTTGTGGTAGAGTACCTTCCTGGAGCAATGGGCTTCTGTGGTCAATTCTCAACCCAATTGGAAGTGCTCAAAACTCTGAACTCTTGGGAAGGTGTTCCTGCTGCCAGGAGATATGAGGTGTTTATCAGAAATAGCTCACTTGTGAGGCGCTGAGCTTAATTCATACGAAACTGGACAAACAGCCAAGATGTTCAGAGGGAAGGTACTGCAGAACTTCAAATTATTATATTTAATCATAGAACTCTTGAGACTCTGCTCTTTGAAGCCTGGAGGCATTCATTAGCAATGTCATCGTGTAACACTGAGCTCTTAGTAGAACATAATGAAGACATCCTCAGGATGAGGGGAAAAAGAAACACTGCATTTCCTCCCAGGAGAGAGAGTGTAAGAACTAGATGTGCAGTCCTAACAGATACGTTCCTTCAGGACAAATGACTTTATGTATTCCTTCCAGTAGCAAAACAAATGTACCAGAAATTTTAAGACAACTTTGCACTCCTGCTGATGTGGCTCTCGGAATGTTTCCCTCTTCTGTAAGTGCATGCTGTCTCCCTGACGGATTATGTCAAAATGCCAAGCATCCCTGAACACCAGGAAAGTTTAGGACAGATATAAATTCAGCCCATCCTTGGTGCTAGCATACATCCTGTGGCAAGAATGGGATGCTAGAAAGCTTTCTTCATGAGCATCTGCTTCCCAGCTTTGGGCTTGGGCCCTCCTAGACCCTAAATGCTTGCAAACCTGCCTGGTGACCAAAAGGAACCCATTACTATAGCACAGTGTTATAGCTGTGGTATACCAGGGGATGGAGAGATCCACAGGCACTGGCTCTTCTCTAACCTACTCAGGCCAAAAGCCAAGCAAACAGGCAGGGAGCTGGAAGCAATCAGCAGAGTAGGAATGACAACTAGTCTCACTTTTTTGTAGAAATAAAATTTGGAAAATGTAGATTTGAAAGCTATTTGCTTCAAAGAGCGAAGTGATTAAAGAACAGCTATACCTGGAGTGCTGTTAGAAGTGAAGGCACAGCACGGGCAAGTGCTGGTAGCAGAGTAGCTATAACAGCATGGACTTCAGCTGCTGACAGAAACCTGCAAGATATTTTCTTTCATGTTTGTCACCAAGCCTCCCCTCCAAACAAAAGAAAAACACCAGAAAAGACTGTCAACTGCAGCATGTTTGCAAATTCTGTTCTTATCAGCCATCTTTCCTTCTGTAAACAAGTTCTGTGAATAATTAACAGTTAAAGTGTTGTATGCATGGAAAAATCATAACTAAAATGTACTGCTTAGGGAATTGGTCCCAAGGACACACAAATGTCAATAACTCCTTTGAAGTTTGAGGATCAGCAGGATAAAAAATTACTGGAGTGGCTATGAGCTTTCTCCTGGAAGGAAAATGCTATTGGGGAGCCAGTGAGGGAGGCTGAAATTTTTGACCTTGAGGGTGTTCTGGAAAGCAGTGTATTTACTTAGGATTATTTGAGGGTCTTGGCAAATTGAACAGCCAGGGTTTAGTAATCTCTGCGTGGGAATGGTGTACGCTCTCTCTGTAGCAGTCTGCCTGCCCGTCTGAAAAGCAATGGGGCTGCCAGCTGAATCAAGATGGAGACACTGCTCATCCCGGCTCAGACTCATGTGTTACTTCTCTCCCCATTCTTTCATTGTTTGTTAACCTGCAGTAAATCATCTGGTCTGGAAGGACATGTTTTTCCCTCTGCATTTGGAAACCATTACTCTGAGGAGCTCTGCTTTCAGTACTGAACTACATAAGGTGATGCTTGGGTGTGTGTTTGTGTTACAGATTATTAGAAGTTCAAAAGACTAATGGAATTTGGGGTTGCCCATAGGCACAGTGTCTAAACAGTTAGCTGAACTGACAGGCAGTATCTTTCTTCACTTGATCTTTCCAGGTGGAGATTTAGTGAGTCAAGTGACAACTGGTACTATGGAGCAGCAGGCAGTATGGTAGGGGCAACTCTGCCAGCTTCCCCAGTGTGGTTCTCCACAGATCATCCTTTATTACAATACTTCTGACACACCATTTTAAAACTCAAGGATACATTGGTTTGCCGTCAACAAGAGCAGCATTTCGATGGCATTACAGTGCATATGCAACTGTAGGGCCAGCTTAAACATACCTGGCACTTCTCTCACACCTCTGTAAAGGCTGAGCTAACAGCACAAAAGACATCCCTTGATTATTTCTTATTCCTTAACACCTTGCCTATGTAATTAGTAATACAGAGAGGGCGTGTGGCTTTTAGTCTGACGCATCCTGCTTTACCCATCTCTGCTGGAATACCCCTTTCCAGTATTAAAGAAGGAAAGAAAGAGCCTTTGCCTCCCTTCACTGTCTGTTTTCTCTTCTTTCCTTTTTTTTTTTTAACATTGGTAAAATGTTAAATGGCTCCAGAGATGCCTCTGACACAGAGTGATTTATCATGGTTGTGTAAGGATTAGCTGAATGGGTGGGTTTGGGTGTTATAAATGTGATGTGAAAGTCTGGAGTTCCTGACTGAAAGTCTGGCAGGGTTAATTTGCTCGGCCCTTTGTTCTTGTTAGACAAATAAAATGAGTTGCCTTTGAGTGGGTGGTAGAAGGGTGTATTTTGGATGAAATCTCAAACATAAAGTTCTCTGTGAATGTTTAAATACTCTCTGGCATGTTATGTGTGAGGCTGCATGGGTGAGGGAGGAGCAGAGCTCTGTGGCTGCAGGAAGCAGTCTAGCCCTGCTGCTAGAAACAGCTTTGCAGACAGCCCACCAGGCAAATATTTGGCTGCTGAGAAACCCAGGCCAGTGTGTTATGTCCCTGTACGGCGAAAAGAGAGTTGAGCCCTTCTGTGGGTTCCATTTGTCCTTTCTGTATGGGAGCAGGGAGGTTAGGGAGCAGATGCCTGCAATGTTCCTTGCTCTGCAGCCCACCCACGGCAGGGCCAGCTGGGCTGTGATTAAACATCCTGCTGCTGGAGAGGTGCTAGCTGAGCCCTTTGCCTGCCTCAGAAGCTGTTAGTCAGCGCCTGCTCATCCTGCTCTAGTGCCAGAGTGCAGCAGCAGGAACTGGGGATCCTGTGTATTGCTCCTTCCCGGACCAGACCCAAGGAATGCAGTGGCATGTACTGCCCTTAGGGACTCTAAACCATTCTGCCTGGCTGAGATGTGAAGAAAGTCTCTAGGAACCTTTGCATGACCACCACAGCTGTACCTTCCTCATAAATCTAAGTGATGGGAATGGGATTAGGATAACGGGAACAAGGGTCTGGGAACAAGGACCAGAGCAGAGTCTGGCCAGATTGTTGAGCAAAATTCATTTTTGTAAATGGGAACAAGGAGAAATGTGATAATAATATTAACGACGTGCAAATCCTCCTGCCGTGCACAAAGAAAAGGTGGAGGAGGGGAAGTACACCCACAGAAGGAAGAAAATACATTTCAAAGAACTGAAGAGGATCGACTTTAAAAGCAATGCAATCAATATCTAATAATCAAGAACAAAGAGAAACAGGGTAACGCTTAACTTTGTAGCAGAATGTAATTGAAGGCTGATCATTCAATTGAAAGGAAGGCTCAACAGACTTCAACTTTCTAACCTGGGAACTGTAGCCAGAGCTAAACCAGTGATTTCTGATATTTATTCCCTAAGGGTTTGTAAACATAAAAAAATTCCACATCAAAACCCAACCTAAAACCTAACACACCCTCTGAAATATTATTAGATGTTTTTTAAAGGCTATGATGCTTCTACAGTCCTTGTAAAAGCTTCCTCTCACTCCCTGTTCCAAGGTGGTGCTTTATTTAAAGGAGCAGACAACCTCTGTGATCCTGCCAAGGTCATGGAAACACCCCAGCCTGCCTGCGAGGAGCCATATGGAGCAGGCAGTGGGGCAGAGTTTAGGCAGGGTGTTGCTCTGTGTATGGTGGAGATGAGTCTGATTTCTGCCCTCTGTGCTCTCCTCTGAAAAAAGGAGCCTGCTTCTCTCACTCAGAGCTGTTGGTTGAGTGAAACTCAAGAGAATGATCTATCCACTGAGTCATGCAAGTGAGCTACAGTCATAAATGCTTTATCCCAATTATAAATGAAAGTGTAAGGATTGCTTCTATTGCTCTTCATCCTAACAGCCTGCTGCATTTTACTGTGGAGCAGTACCAGAGAAACATTGAGGTGCTGGACCAAGTAGCACCAGATCAATTATCTAGGGAACCTGAGTGTTCCGTATTGCAGAGGGGAGAGCAGCACTGCACTCGAGCACAGCTGGGGGTTGCTTTGGTCTGGGACCTCACTGTGTTCAGTGCAGTCTGTTTATCGCTCAAGCAATAGGAAGCCTTATGGTGAAAGCAGCCAGTGACAGGACACTGAGAGCACTCAGGGTCAAGGCATTCCCAAACAAAGCGGTGCCTCCCTCCTTGCCTTGGCCATTTGGGGCCTTTTGGTTGCAAAACTGCTGTGTGACAAAGCTGGGGGCAGTCCTTTCGCCATACAGCTTGCACTACACTTAAGCCCCATCTAGGTCAGTCTTAGAAAGCCTCATGACTTCAGCTGTCAGCTATCAGACGCGGTGTTTATTGTAAATTGTTGATGAAATGCCCAGCAATGATTTACAAATCCTAATACAACTGCATGGCTGAGCTCACAGCAAACATCCTGTTTTGGGCACCTCAGAACAAGAGGGACATTGAGGTGCTGGAGCAGAGAAGGGAACTTGACTGGTGGAGGGTCTGGAGCACAGGTCCTATGAAGAGCAGATGAGGGAGCTGGCGCTGTTTAACCTGGAAAAGAGGAGGCTGAGGGGAGACCTTACTGCTCTCTACAGCTACAGTGCATTGTAGAGAGGCAGATGCTGGTCTCTTCTCACAAGTGGCTGGTGACAGAACAAGAGAAAAGGGCCTCAAGCTGCACCGGGGGAGGGTTAGATTGGATATTAGGAACATTTTTCCACTGAAGGGGTTGTCAGGCCTTGGAACAGGCTGCGCAGGGAGGAGATGGAGTCACCGTCCCTGGAGGTGCTCAAAAGCCACCCCCACGTGGTGTTAGGGAACACGGGTTAGTGGTGGGTTTGAGAGAGGACTTAGTAGAGTAGGGTCTGTGGTGGGACTTGATGATCTTAAGAGTCTTTTCCAACCTAAATGATTTGATGATTCTATGTATGGAAGGAGAGATACACAGGTTAAAGAGCAGCTTAATGATCACAGCGACTTCCAAACCCATTATGAGAGGCAGTGATTTGTACCATGGAGCTGCCTCTCAAGACTCTCAGAATGGCAACAAGCACAGGAAGAGTGAGGCGTTGCCTGTGGCTTTTCTAAACAGTGCATCTGTGTCTATGGAGTCTTTGGAGTGTTGAAAAATCGATTCTGAGCCAACTTCAACTGCCTTTCCCAACAACATCATATCAAAGGAAGTCATGGTGCCATCAGTTCCCATGGCTGTGTATGCTCTGTTACAAATAAGAAGCCCACTCTTTAACAACTGACCAAACTACAAAGCCCCACAGTTTTTTAACATGTAGGTTGTCTTTTTTGCCTGGTCCTTTTGAAACCCAGGCTTTTAAAGCAAGGCTGTATTGCAAGATGAATGATGCTCACTCCTCAGTGTACTAGCAATTACTTCACTAATTCCTCTCCAAATGTGTAATATACTAAAATGTGAAGATTGTATTCAACAGCGAGACAGACTGAATGCAGCAAGGGAAGTAATTACTTTTGAATACCATTTTGCAGACATTATGAAGTCTCTTGTTAAATGAAATTATGAATGTTATCAGAGCTGATGCAAGCACATCTGTTACCAACTTTGTCTAACTACAGGCAAAGTGCCTAGTGACACCACTTATACTGATAAATATTTAAAATCACTGCAATTTTACAAGATAAGTTTGGTCTTGAAGAGGTAGCAGCATTGCAATAAACCTTTCCAATAAAAGGCAAAATGTAGAACTACTGGGGTTTTTAAAAATTATTGTCCCAATTGCTTTATGTGGAAGACAGCAGAATAAAAGGAGTCATGCCTTAATAGAAAATGTCTGGGTAGATGAGACGTAATTATAATTCTCCTGACTGGGAATCTAATTTTAATAAGGAACTTGGGTTTGGCTAAATTTCTTACCAGAGATGGTATGCAAAGTAGATTGTTCCCTAAAATTAAAAACCAACTGAGAGACAGTTGTTTTGTGGAAATGCAAACACACAAGAGAATCACAGAAACATGTGTTAAGGTTAAGTGATCTTTTGTTTGTGTGTAGTTAGTCATAGTTTTATAAAGTTCTTGTAGTTATAGATCAATTATTATGCTAAGAGATAGTTTAAAAATATAACAATAAAATGAATTTTTCATCCATAGCAGTGTGGGCTGTCATCACCCTAAGCTTTAATGAACTAGGTAGGCTCTGGCATGGTTAATGCTCTGCCTAAACTAGAGACCTTTCAAAGGATTTGAAATTCATGACTGAGTAGCTCTAGGTGAGCTCCCAGAATGTGCAGCAGGTGTAACCACTCCTCAGCTTGTTGCTCCAAGAGGGGAATTAATTAATGAGGTATTTGTGAAACCTCACTGGTAGGATCTTCCAGTAGCCCCTTTCAGTCTGATTGTCTGTGATCATGTTTGACTACATTGGTTTGCTTCACAGGGAAGGAGGTTTTTGACAAGTCATTTCTTCCTTTGCTTTCTTTAAGGAAGGAGGCAGTGACAGTTTGCATGTTCTTCCAAGGGCTTCTCTCTTGGTCTCCTCAGAGCAAATGATGGCCTATGTTTGTGGAGGCTGCAAACCAGAGGAGAGGTTACAGATGGTAGGTGTTCAGTATCCTTGTCTGCAAAGAAGAATGTGGGTTTCAACTAATAGTCACAGCATCTTGACCAAATCTTTAGCAACTCAAGCTTTTATTTCTGGAGGTGTATGGGTCAGCTCTTCTCTATAGTGACAGAATGTCCTTTTATGTGTCTTCTTTTCTAAGAAAGCAAAACTAATCTGTCCTGTAAAGGTGTTACCTAAGCATGCAAGATTTCTGCCAGGGCTATATTTGCTGAGGCTCTTGACACCTTCTTCGCCTTGGTCTTTAATAATCAGACCAGTTATCCTCATGCTATTCAGTCCCCTGAGCTGGAAGATAGGGTTGGTGACCAGCATGGTCCCTTCATGATCCAGGAAATAGTAGTGTATGAGCTACTAAGCTGACTGG
>VZRI01012540.1:77598-220505 GCA_013397515.1 Upupa epops | reverse complement strand
CCAACCTAGATGATTTGATGATTTTTCAGTGTCATATACTAATCTCATGATACTCTGTTAGACTACCTGGCCTTCACAGCCACAGGGATTAACTCCGTATCAAACTTAGTAGCACCTCATTCAAACTAGCAACAAGCACTGGACAAAAACTCGTAAGCACAAACTCCTTGCGGTTACACAGCATTACACTTTAACTTCACGAACAGACTAAAATGAAAGCTTACAGTGGGATCACCACTGAGGTCAAGTCCTACTACAACGCCATCACTGGACAGAAGGAACTCTTCAGCAAGTTTAACAGTCTGCTTGGCAATTGATGCCCCACTTCTTCTGTTTATTGCTATTAACAATCTAGAGAGAAATGGACATGCTGAGTTACAGTAACAAGTTTAGGATTCAAAAGACAAATAAATCCAATGCCAATAAAACCAGCATTTCACATGCTTTGTGTCTGAACGTAAATAGTACTTGTACAGGCAACTATATGTTCAAAGAATGAAGGTACCCAAGTGTATCAGATGTGTTACAAAAAGAGAATCTAATGCTATTTCCATCAAAACCACTGACTTTCCAGATGTTGTAGAGAATGGACAGACTTAAGAGCTTAAGAGCTTCACACAGTTTCCTTCTCACTCAAAAGTAACATAAAAGTTCAGGTTTCCATATGAATTACCAGTTACCATTCATTTAATGTAGTTTAAGCAAAACTTTATTTCATAGAATAGCCCAGCTTAGAAGGGACCTCCAAAGGTCATCCAATCCAAGACCCCTGCAGGGAGCAAGGACATCCTCAACTAGATCAGGTTGCCCAGAGCTTTGCCTAGCCTCCCCTTGATTAAGTCCAGGGATGGGGCCACAACTACCTCCCTGGGCAACTTGTCCCGTTGTTCAACCTCCCTCCTAAGAAGCTAAAGAACAGCTTCTTAACAGCCCATTTCAATCTGCCCTTCTCTAATGTGAAACCATTGCCCCTCATCCTATCCCTACAGGCCTTCTTCACATAAGCAGTCCCTCTCCATACTTCTTGTGGGTACTTTTAGGTACCGGAAGTTTGCTATCAGGTTCTTCCAGAGCCTTTTCTGGACAACCCCGTTTCCTACACTGCTAGTCTATAAAGCTCTCTGCAAACAACGATCAAGATCAGACTACACAAAACCTGGCTTTATTTACCTTACATCTATATCCAAGCCTTCTTCTTTACACTGCTTTATGCCCTCCAGTATGGTTTCAACATACAGCCTTTTGGTCATACCTATGAACACACACATTTGAAACAAACAGATTGGAATGAATTTTACTATGCTGTGTCCCAGCTCTATGGCCTCCGAAGTTTTGTTTTGCACCTCTGATTTTAGTCCAGTCTTTTAATTTAGTCTTCTAATCTATACACTTCTGTTTATAGACACAGCTTTAGTTTGAAGCACACACGTGAGTTAAGCCATCTCCTAAGCATTTTGAAGAAAGAAGTGTGAACCAGAGAGTAGTGACAGGACTTCTCTTAATTTTTCATTAAACCACATCTAAAAGAATTTTTTTACATCATGTAAGAAAAGAAAATAGGTTTGCCATTACACAGATTAGTAGGCAGATGTGACACTAATGTGAATAAACCTAATACTCAGGTAACAGAATTATAACCAACATAGTTTTGTCCTCAAAAATCTAATAGCTAAGCAACATATTTTACATATTAAATCTTTGCTTTTTTGTTTGAAGTCTACCTTTAATGAACCACTCGATTTGACTTTGTTAGTAATGCAGTCTTAGCTATGCTTTACAGCACATCAGCCTTACAAATTAAAATCCAGAAGAGACTCTACCTGTGGGCTTTTCTTCTCTAGGAGTGCTCCTCAGCTCCAGGTACTTGACACCATCATCAGCAAATTCTTTAATAACATCTTTAGTTATCTGATTCAGGAACAATGTATTCAACACAATGAAAAAGTTATTGGTCACCTCTTACTTTACAACAGAAGAACCACCTGGTTTGACTTTTTTCATTAAGCACTTTCAAAAGTTCAGGCCCTATGTGTTTTCAGTGCTTTCTGGAAACACCACCCCAAGGCACAAAACTTTCAGTAATACTATTGAGAGTTAAACGAGAATGTCCTTGTCTGAACTGGGAAACCCCCTTATCTGAGGCAGTATAACCCATTTCACAGCTCCTTTTATGTAGGTTTAACAGAAAACTATAGAATTCTGCATTTTTTGTATTTTACACTAGTGATTCTGATTGCAATTGAAGGGGTCACTGAAACACCTGGCACCCAACAGGATTAATCCAGCTCATTTTGCCACTGTGGATTGCTCACTTCTTTTAAGCTAACTCCAAATTAACTTACCAGTAAAATATCTTCAGGCCTAGTAGCAATCTGATAGATGATCTGAAACATCTGAAAGCATCTAAACAAAAAAGTTAAAGAATTCACTGTACAAGCATTGAACATTATAAGGAGTATCCAAAACAAACACACTTTGCAAAGTTACCAGCTATGGTTAAAAAATCAGCCTGTAGTTTCAAATACAGGGACCAACTGTATGGTAGTTTCATATTACTCTGTTCTGAACTTAATTAGAAGACGCTGGGTCAATGGCCATCACGCACGCACACTCACTCATCTAAGGTTCTTTTCTTTCCTTTGTCGATCACAGTCATTCCATTCTGGATCTGCAGGTATGGCTTCTGCGCCATGAGTTTCTTCATCGTGGCAGAACTGATGCAGCCATTCAAATGAGCGTGAAGCTCCTGGGGAAAATAGTAAAAGATCCTGTGTTGTGTCAGGCAGAAATGATGGGTCCTACAGCTTATTCACATTACTGTTCTTGTATCTTGCAGTGTTTCCTCATGCTTTTGCAGGCACCGGCTTAGCTGAGACCATTGTGTCTGGTGTTTCTCCCTGTGTGGGCTGTTCTTAGCCTCAACCTCAGTGAAGAGCAGTCCAGCTGCATGCTGGTCTGTGCAATTCAAGGGAAGGCAGAAGCAAACCGCTGCCTCAGTATTAACTCCAAGAAGAAATCAACTCTTTTCCTGTGCCCTACAAGTAAAACACCAATGTACGTTGTTCAAACCCTGCAACATCTGTTTATGCACTCACCTTTCTTTCAAACTTTTAACATGTACCAGAAATCCAACAAGATGCCACGTCTACCCACTGACAGCAACCAGAACAATCACCCTCATCTAAGTTTGCTGCCAGACTTTCTTGACAATCTGACTTGAGGGTCTAAAGCTACAAACTGCCTATTTTCTTCACTTTTGCTCCTTTCTCAGGTCCCTCAACTGCCTCCAAACGTACTGGCCAAGCATATGCTGTGTTATCTGCCCCGGTCCCTTCCCACTGGGAAAAATCAGGTAACTGTTTCTTCGAGCCTTTGACTTGAAAACCACACTACAACCCATTCAAGATTTAGTTACGCGAATTTTGTGAGTTTGCTATTTCAGCTTCCCATTTATACAATACTGGGTTCAGGAGCACAGACAGAGAAAGGGGTCAGACTGTCCCATTCTGGAAGGAACCCCACTCCACAGCCGAACCTCCACCCTCCGGCCGCCTTCCCCATGATAAAGCAGAGCCGAACAGCGAGACGCGTTACCGAGTCACACCCGGGGGGCCCCCCGGCGAGGGGGTGCAGCGGCGCTGGTGTGCACCGGCGCTGGCCACACCGACCCTGCGCTCCAGGAAGGAGCTGCCGACAGCGACCGCGAACCCCTGCGCCACCGCTCACGTCTGGTGACAACCGTAATGACCACCTTAATAACCACCCCGCAGCCCCCCCGCTCACCGCTTTGGGCAGCTGCCGGTAGAACTCCCGCTGCTCCTCCGCCGCCATCTCGGCGCTTCTGCCGGCGCTAAGCCCGCCCGGAGCCAGGACCCGCCCGGGCTCCCCCGACCGCCCCAGCTGCCGGAGCCCCGCCCGCAGCACTAGGACCCCGCCCCGCTGCGGGAAACGGGCACAGCAGGAGCCATTAAAACCACGAGCAGTTAAATCCAGTGAAGTTTCAAGTTGAGGTTTATTCGGGTTTATTTCGACCTTTGCTGCACCTCGGTACAAGCCCTGGGTAAGGGGGGGGATGGCTGCCAGCGCTGGGTATTTAACTAAACAAAGTGCATTATTTTGCCCTGGCACTACTAGTTAGTTCTTAAGTTAGTATTACCTTGTTACAAAGCCACAAGTTGATAAAAATACAGTTAAAGTGATGTGTTTAATTACCTTGGCAAGCTTGCTAGCACAAGAACACGAATCTTGCCTTTCACAGATATGCAGGTGAAACACAACAGAAACAGAGACGTTTGAGGAAGCCTGAAGCGTTTGAATTATCTAATACTGAGCTTTGAGGGTTACTGCAATCTAATTCTAAACCCCCCATAATTTTACATGATCACTCAGCCCTTGTTCTATCCCAAAACAAGAGATGAATGCAATTAACACCATAAAACACTGTCACATATGTACTGCTAGAGTAATCCAAGCAAATAAATTATCCTCAGGCAAATAAATTATCCTCACAAAAATAAAAATCACTGACCTATTTAGGGAAGTCACCCTTAAATTGGAGCATAGAAGCATGAAGTACACAACTCAAAGTTCAAGTTAGTTTGCATTTGTTTTGGTGCTGCACAGCTGACTCAAGCCCAAGTACACTGCAGAACTTCATTAGCTATTTTACTGTTTTTCATAGAAAAATAACATGTCCACAGAAGGAAAGTAATTCCAGCTTACTCAGCGATCCACTCTTTTATTGTACCTTACTTAAAGGCAAACTAAGTACAGATACTGTACAGTAAAACATATGCACACACAAAGAACTCCTGTTCTTCTACCTCAAAGGCTTCACATCTCAACATTCTTCTATTCAAAGTACCTTCCAAGCAACTGCTGCTCTCTACAACAGACTGGAACTACATTTAAATATAGAGCGACCCATCTGCAGGTCCAACATAACCAACACTTATTAGCAGCACATCTATGAGTGTCCATATTCCGAGTCCACCAAAGCTGAAGAGTTTCCCCAGACCTTCCCGCCACTGGCCCAAATAGAAACGATCAGCTCCAAATCCGCCAAGAGTGATGCTGTAAAGAGTGAAAACATGAACCATTACTATGCTTTTTAGAGGGATTCAGTCTAGACATCCATTCACACTTCTTTCTTTAAATAACTACAAGTCAGTGGTAGTTTCCCTCTACATTGCTCAAGGAACCACATATTTTGCTAGAAGAGCTATCTGGGATATTAAACAAGCAAGGTTTTGTGGTCAGATAAGAAACATTTTAATGCTAGCTATTAAAGCCAACATAAGATTAAAAAAACCAAACAGACTAAAGAAACAAACCCAAACACTGCATGCAGCCCCATGTAGCAGTTTAGCAACAGCAAGTTTCTCCACCTGGTGCCAGACAGAACATGTCTTGCTCTAAAGGTAAGCGTATTCAATCACTTTCTTAATCAGTCTTACTACATCTCCTGGAGTAGAGAACCTCACTTCCTAACTTATCAGATTAGCCACTCCTGAAACATTAAAAACTCATGAGAAAGGCTTTTTCACCAGAAGAACTTCCTTTCAAATCTCTAATGGTTTAATATTCCAAAAATAACCTCAACAGCCTGTTTCAATACTGCTACCCTGGAATCATCCATTTTAAGGGGATGGACAGATTGCCAATCTAATAGCATTCTCTATTTTAGCTTAGTATTACTATAATTTACCTTAGTACCAAGGCCGTGGACCATTTATAACCTCCAGTCCAATTGCAGTAGAGCATCTTGGGAAAGACACGGTTACCTGCACAGTAGAAAACACTCCTTCATGTACCAACCAACCACAGAACAAGTGAAAAAGTAATGAACAAGTAGGTACTGCATTTCTCAAAAGAGTCTAATAAAGAGTTGGCTCTAAGACAAACAATATCAACACAAAAGCTCATACAGACTAGACTCTACAGTCCTCTGATCCATCAGTCTTTGTTCCACACTGGAAAAGACGTGATCCCTCTGAACAAACCGGAGGGAAACTTACATCACTTTTTAATTACCCTATAAACTGCAACCGTTTTCTTTCAGGTGAGGGTATACAACAGCCTTAGAGGCTTAAACCATTATAAAAAAAAATGTAAAACAACAAGGTGCAGCCTGTAAAAAACAATCACTGTTACAAGCCTACACCAAAAAAAGCTGTTGAGAAAAACAAAGCGTCTTTGCAGGAGCTGTTGTGACTCATCTTACCTAGACAATGAATGTGATCCCGTACTGTGCAAGTGGCATTATAGCGCTGTCGTGGGCAAGAAACCGTCATGCAGCTTGTGGAATTGGTACACACATAGTCAGCTGGTGCAAGCTGCCAGCAAAACTGGCACGTCATGTTAACGGTAAAGTTCTCCTGCTCATGGTTATTCTCATCCTACGAAAAGGAGAGAATTTGCACTTCAGTAATAAAAACACTTCCAGTGTCCACTATCAAATTGTGTTTCAAGGGAAAACACTTCAGAAAAAGTAAGTTACCCTATTAAGTCTGTGAATCAACATTAATAACTGTTTGTCAGTCTTCTGAAGTGCAGTTTCACATTAATGCTTCCTCCCCGCCAAAGTTACTGCCAACAGAGGACTCCTTCAGCCTCACCTTCAGCTCAGTTTGTACTTCTGACTTCCAGAGCATCCACACTCCAAATGATTTCGTTTTTTTCCTTTTTTAATCAATAAACTGATTTCATTAAATTTCCTGCGAACACAGAGGGACAAGACTGCCTCTGTGGTAACACCCTGCAGCCAAGTCAGATTAAACGCAGCACAGACCTGCAAACCCACCTCTGTAAGAACCTTCAAATCAGTTCTTTCTACTTTGTGACAAGATGCCATAGTTTAACTCAATGACCCAAATTTGTGTTTGAATGAAAGAGGTTACTTACCACACAATGAACGTGGGGCTTGACTTTGCAATCGAAAGTGGCTGGTTTCCCATACACACAGGAGTAATTCGTGTTACAAGTCACACAATCTGGTGGCAACCTGCTGCAAAGCCCGTTGCTGGGACATTTAATCATGTAAGATGGGATTTCTGTACTTTCTGAAAGGTAAAATACATGAATAAAATAAAGAAAGCAAATTTTTCAAGTACTTGTACATGTTTGCTTTTATGTATATTTATTTATGCTTACACTCACAAAAGACTTTCCTTACTGGACTGTAGGTAGGTGTTGTGGAAAGCACTGTGCTGGCTACACAACACACCAGGATCCCCTGCAAAAAACCTCATGGAAGTTCTGCACAGAACAGCTCAGCAGGAGAATGGGGCTTAGCACAGATTTGCGCTACCTCAGCCAGTGTTTCTCAGCAGATGTAATCAGTTCAGGCATAGGAGGAGGGTGACACATGTAACCTACTTCTAGTTTACACCTAGCTCAGCATTTGCTGTCTGTATGTGCTCACTATCACCTCTTCGGTTATCAGCACAAATAGTGTTTCAGCCAATCCTAAATGTGCTCTTCTGTAAGCTGCTATAAATTATTTATGTTAGGGATAACTAAATAGTTCTTGTAGAACACTGAAGCCTTTAAAAATTTCCACCATCCTGACAGGGTGTAAAAAACACATCAAGCACAATGACAGTTCAGTTCAAACTAAAAAAAAACCCAACCCACAAAAACTCTGTAACTAAACTAAGCCTAGGTCATTATCTCGTTGTAAGATCTTACATGCACCCATTTTCTAATTACCCAATTCAAGTTAATTATTAAAGTCATAGAATCATTATGGTTGGAAAGAACCTCCAGGGTCATCAAGTCCAGCCCTCCACCACCTCCCTGGGCAGCCTCTTCCAGTGCCCAACCACACTCCAACCACTCTTTCAGGAAAGAGCTTCTTCCTAAGATCCAATCTAAACCTCCTCTGAAGCAACTGGAGGCCATTTCATCTCATCCTATCATTAGTAATTTGGGAGAAGAGATCAGTACCAGCCTTGCTACAACTTCATTTTAGGTAGCTGTAGAAAGCATTAAGGTCTCTTCTCAGCCTCTTCTTTAGACTAAATAACCCCAGTTCCTTCAGCTTTTCTTCATAGGTCCTGTTTTCCAGGCCTCTCCTCAGACTCACTACCCTTCTCTGCACTCACTCCAGGGCCTCAACATCTTTCTGACCCTGTGGAGCAATTCCTAATGTGTTATGCAGGAGTGTCTTTTACCACTGCGAAAGCACAGTGCTTCTAAGACTTAATTCCAGAACTTTACTATTAAGACACCGAGGTAAAAGGTCAAAAATCAAAAGAATTCCTAGTGTCATACCTGCTGCTTTAAAATAAGGAGCATTCGTGCTCGTTGAAGTCAGACTTTGTGCAAAGGCAGACTGTGGCTGGGAATGCTTCGTGGTCATCAGAGATCCCACTGCGAGGAAACAGAAAAGACTGCAGTGATGTTTCTAGAACAAAACTCATCATTGGAAACGTCTTTTAGATGTCAGCTCGGCGCTGTGAGATGTCAAGTGGAAAGCGTAACGAAATTTACTCTATTACAGTATTCGCACACAGGCAGACAGACACCCGGCAGGTGAGCGGTGCCCTGCTCCTACCCAGCGCCGCACCCCAGGAGGGGCCATGCCTGAAACACCCGGTTTCCACACCCGGTTTCCCCGCCCGGGGCAGCGGTCCCCCCCGCTCCTTCAGCCCGCAGCCCCCTCGCGGTCCGACAGGAGAACCCTGACGACCCCTCCCCTCTGCCCCAGCCTCACCGCGCCCGGAGAGGCCGCAGAGCTGCGCCAGTACGAGCGCGGCCCTGCAGAGACCACTCAAAGCGCGTAGAGCCGCCATCTTGTGCCGGCGGAGCCGCCCCTCCCTCCGTCCGGCAAGGGGCGGGCCCGGGGCAGAGTCCGGCCCCTGCGGAGGCGGGAGGGGGCCGGGACCGCGAGAACACAGCGGGACCTTAAGCCTCTCCCTCAGCCTGGCCAGGGACCGGTTTGATTATTTCTATTAATTTATCTTCTTTCATGTCGTCTCTCATTCCTGCTGGGCATCTGAACCCTTCTAGGCCAAGCTCATTGTAAAGAAGCCCCCAAAGTTTGAATCCTGCAGTGTGGACACATCACACCGATCAGGAAGGCTGTAGTCCATTAAAAATATATTAAATGTATTAATGCAAATGTCCCTCTGCAGCCCACGTTAATTCAATAAAGTTTCTCCAGCACTTCCTCCTTCCTTTTGCTTTTTTTTTTTTTTAAATAATAATCAATTAGCAAATCAGTTGGTAAAAATCAATGCAAAAAACCCAAACCGATCAAAACACCCACCCATTGGTGAAACACATACATATTTATGCACTAAACAGGTTTGGGGTTGGGTTTTTTTCTTAATTTTAGTGATAGGTAAATCACAGCAACTGGCTGTACAGCTTAGATAGCTGAATGATAACATTTAACACAATCTAAACTTCGTAACTACAAAATGAGTATGTAGACCTGGGAAAAAACCCATCTGTGGTAAAAATCACATTTCTCCCAAAAAACTTATTCATGTGCCCACGGCTGTAACTTCAAAGTAATTTGTGAGGATAAGCAAGTTGGACAAATACCGACAATTTAAAAGCCAAGTTTTAAAACAAAAACTGTCATCTGAATCTTTTCCATGTTCTGTGTGTCCCAAGGAAATACAGCAATAAATCTGACACAAAGTTTTTTCAAAGGTTTTAGAAAAAGCCCAACCAACAGCAATCACAGGAAAATAACTTTCCACAAAAAGATATGGGGAACAATTCAACTTCATCCTTGACAAGCACCTACACAGCAACACAACACCACTCCAACTCGTGCCTCCTATCACCCAGTTCTCCAGACATCAGTGCACTTTCAGCCAGTGAATGTCAACTCAAGGAACCAACCTACTCCTCTCCCATCCAAAAAAGTCCCAAACCAGTACACCTAAATGCACATTCCAGCCTCTTCTTTAGACTTTCATAGACATTTAGACATTTCATTTAGACATCAGTTCTGCAACTGCTGTCTGATTGAGGGAGTTCAGCAAATACTGCAGCAGCCACTTCCTACCCCTTGGTAGCCCTGATTAACTTCCATACCAAAGCCAACATGTTTTAGCAGAGATGTAAGGCCTTTTAAGTAAATATACTGTGACTTGAGTAGACTGGAGTTCCTTGGAATCATCCAAGGATGTGGCAGGGTTATTTGACCATGTACAAGGTCTTTCCCTAGCTAAATAGTTCTGCGTGACAATGTTGCACCTATGCCCTCATGGGTTACTCCTGGGGCACTGCCATTGCTACCTGTGCTTATTCTGTGTGTCCATTACCCGGAAATTCTTAGATGCAAACCAGTGCTCTACAGGATGAAAGAAACACCATTTCACATGAGCAGCTAATAATTTTATTTCCTAATAGCAACATCAAAACTCTTCTTCTGCATTTGCAAGACGTAAACTCTTCAACTTGTTGAGTTTCTCAATAGCAGAAGACACTGAAAACTCCCCATGAACTTTGTTGTCTCTTGTTCGCACGTTAACAGCATGATTCGCTTTCTCCTTTTCTCCAACCACTGCAAAACATCACAAAAACAATGAAACCAACTACACTACTATTACAAAACCAGAGTCTAGACAAACTATGCCCAACTTAAAAGCAGTGCTACCAAGATGCTGCAATTACCTAAGATAAAGTTGTACTGGGACAGCTGTGCATTTCTAATTTTCTTGTTTAGTGTGCAGCTCTGATCTAGATCCACATCTGACATAAATCCCGCATCAAAAAACTCACAGCAAACCTAGGAACAAAGTTATTAAAAAAATCATCATTCAGTAGATTTTTCTACAACACAAATGTGTTCATGCTGTAATAATCCCTGATTGCTTCCACTAATTAAGTAGGAACAACCATACTTAATTCTTGCATTAACAAAGAAGCAGCAGAAAGGGATAAAAACAACCATGGCCAAATAGTCAGGGTTATACACGCTGGGAAAAGGAAGACTCTGGCTTTCCTCCTGGATTAAACATATACTAAATCTTAAAAGTTACATATCCCTTTTTTGAGTTCATACAACTTCTAGACTACAGGATAAAAATTCCCTCTCCCCCTGCAATACGTGTCCAAAAGTGTTAAAGCATTCAGCTTCGCGTTAGAACGAACACTTAATGAGCTACAGAAAGTGCTTGTTTCTGGTGTAAGGAAGGCCCCACTCTCACCTGCCGGGCGTACTCCTCAGAAGCAGGTCCCACAGGCAAAACCATGATCTGGCGTGGGGACAACCATAACGGCCTGGCAAGCAGGACAAGAAAAATATGGCATAAATGTGTGTTTTCCACTTACATTCATATCCATACTGGCATCCCCAATAATTGCTTCTTTACAAAAATATTTATGTAAGGATTGTGGAGAATCTGTTGCCTTCCTCTGTAAGAGGAAACAGATTGATTCCACTAAAATGACAACTGCAGAACTTAGATTTTTTTTATTATTTATTTGCATGATTTCTAGATTTATTTATAACTTCAGAGTGAAAAGGTCAGTCAGATACTCAGCTGAAAGCATGGATTAATTCTTCCTTAGTACTTTAAATACACTAATGAAGAACTAGCTTCAGTGCTTATTCAAGATTACATTACTTCGCAGATAAGGACTACAGCTCTGGGCTCCTCACTTCAAGAAAGAGATTGAGGGGCTAGAGCAGGTCCAGAGGAGCAATGAGGCTGGGGAAGGGACTGGAGGGAAAGGCTGATGAGGAGAGGCTGAGGAAGCTGGGTGTGTTTAGACTGGAGGAGACCCAGGGGGGACCTTATCCCTCTCTACAACTCCCTGAAGGGAGGGTGTAGCCAGGTGGTGGTCAGGCTCTTCTCCCAGGCAACCAACAGGTGGAGAGGGCAGGGCCTGAAGATGCCAGGGGAGAGTTAGACTGGATGTTTGGGAAGCCCCTCTTCAAGGCAAGGGTGATCAGACCCAGAAATGGATGGCCCAGGGGAGTGGGACTCCACCATTGTCAGGACATGGGCTGGGCGGGATGAGCTCAGAGGGTTTTTCCAGCCTCAATGATTCTGTAATTAATCCAGGTCTGTATAAACAGTTGCTTTGTACATGTCTAACATCTTTGCTGTACAGAAGTGTGATTTTTGCAGAGAAATGAAGAATAATGCAGCACATACACATTCACTGATAATTCTTATCTCTCCTTTCTTGTCTAACTTCCTGCTATCTCTCATTTCTCGTAGTCAACTAGTAAAAGGAAATTGTACAACTCAGACCATAATGTTACACTTTTTCTCACAGTCTTACCTAGTGAATTTGATAAAATTCCAGGCATATTATTTTGCATTATAATACAATAAGGAGGAGCCATATCTTCACCATTATTAAACACTTGTTAGAATCACACTGGTGCCACATACCATTTTCCGCCATAATTTTCTGCTAGAATAGCTATCATTCTCTCCACAGATCCCAAAACAGCTCTATGAATAATCACTGGCCTCTTCTTATCATCACCATCCTTACTGAAATAGAGACAAAAAAAATCTGAAAAAAAACACATCTTCTCTCACATACGGATAATCCTACTCATATTTTCAATTCTTCTTTTCAGGGAAAGACAAAATATAGCTATTTACACTTCAGGAAAATCTACCATTTTAATTAAAAACATTTTTTCAAGTTCTCAATGGGCTTTTAAAGGATCATGAATAATCACGGTGATTATCATGCCTGTAGCTAGTGGCATAGACACCAACTTTCAGGTTTGAAAAGACACTTAAGTGGCTCAGCTTCATTTTCTGCATTTAAATATTTGATGTTCTTCCTCACTCTTTATCTTCACATGTCTTGCTTTTATTTTTGTCACACAGCATCCTTCCTGCCCTTACTATTCAGTTTTTTTCCTTAAATTACAGTCCTGTGATTAAGAATAAGCCAGCTGCTCTTACATAGCAAAGTGCTATGGCATTCACTCTGGAATGTGCAGCAGGATCAAAAACCACCCAAGATTCTTGTCGTATCTTCTGCCCATCAAAGTCTTCATAATATGCAAAGGTAGACAGCCAAAAAACCAACCAACCAACCAACCGAAAATGTGTGTTCTGCTTCCACTAATTCAGTCAGTGGATAAATACTCCCCTTCCTAGCTGGAAGACTGAGATTCTCATTAAGTGCATAACAGAGCATTAACATCCCAGCACACATAGTAACTTTTTTTAAAAATCTCTATTATTATTTCATTTAAAAGAGCAATATGTTCAGTTTAACCACTCACCCAACGTAAGTAAGATTAAATCGAATGGGTAGCTGGAAGTCGAGCTGGATAGTAGCACACTGATGGTACCTGCCAATAGCATCTTTGATTTTAATATCAATCTGTGGAGCAAAACAACAGTTACTCAACTCAGCTTGCCTGCACTGTGTATCCTTGTCCACCCTAAAGTTGTATCAAAATGCTGATTGACTAACCTTAGGACCGTAAAATGCTCCATCCCCTGGATTCAAACTCCATTCCTGTCCAAAGTTATTCAAGCTATTCTGAAGTTGCTAACCATAATAATGAGAGAATGATTAAAAAGGTTTAGCAGGGCATTTCAATACTGCAAATTAAAGCATTTACCTTGGCAAAACAAAGGGAATCAGCAGGAAGCACAACTCCTATTGTTCAAATACACAATGTGTTTCAAGCAGCATGTCCACAAAGGACAATATTTAATGTCTGACTTAAGCAACTTCATTATACAACATGAAAGAATTCAAGCATCTACCTCTGCAAATACCTGTGATTAGGGGTTTTGTTTGTTTGCTTTTAAATTAGGTACCTTTTCTGCATGATCCCAGATCTCCAATTCTCCTAGATAGTTGTCTGGTCTTGTAGAAAGATGCAGTTGAAAGGTAAAACCAAAGACAGCATACACAGACTTTAAGAAATCAAGACAGCCTTTAATTTCTTCTTCAATCTTAAACAGAAACAAGATACACAAGTTTAGGATTACTTAATTAAAGATGTAATGGATTCACTTAACTCCTCACAACCACGGTATGAGTCCATTATAAACAATTTCTTTAGATTAAGAAATGAAAATTATATCCCACAAACCCAGATCTAGGTAATGGCTGAGGAGAGAATGGAGGTAGTGTACCTTCAAAGCGTATTTCATACTGGTTTGCTCCGAGTTGTATTTTTTGTTGCCTGGTGAAGGGAGCATTGTTGTTGTGGGTTGCTTTTTGTTTTACCTGTTCTACTGTGCAGAAGATGTGGGCGTCATCTTGTTGGAAGCGTCGTACCCGAGTCAAGCCACTTAAAGTCCCAGAGAGTTCATTTCGGTGAAGAACTCCAAAATCCGCAAGTCTAAGCGGCATCTCCCTCCAGGATCGCGGACGATGGGAAAACATCAAGCTAGAAGCAACATGAAAGAACCTTTCTTCTTCATTGAAAATTTATACAGCATACACCTAACTTAGTGAAAGATTCTCCTACAAGAACTGTATTTTGTCTGCTTTGGGACACTGCTGGGTGGCTCTCTGGATGTAGCCTTCTGTAAATGCACATGAGAACATGTACTAACACTCCATTGTTTCCCATCAGCCCTACAAAGGACAAACACACTAAAATAAGAAGGTTTTAAGTTGAAAGTACAAACCAATGTCCCGGACAATTCATGGGTTTAAGGGCAAAAGTCTCCTTCTCGATCTCAAAAGAGAACATATTTTCACTGTAGTGCTGCCAGTGTCCTGAAGCTTCCCAAAGTTTACTGTTGTAGATGTTTGGAGATACAACTTCAGTAAAATTACGTCTGTGATACTCCTCCTGTGAAACACATTCCATATTTAAATGGTGACAGAACTTTGGACAAGAAGAAGCCCAATACTTTCTGTGTTCTTATTATGGGGTTCACTGGGAGACTAAAGGACTGCTGTACAAGTAGGTTTTGTCCAACTGAATAAAACAAGGGCAGTATTTTACACTGCCCTATTTTCAAACAGGGTTGAACCTGTATAACCACAGTGAACATCTTATAAATGTTTACACAGACAAGTACTCCCCTTTTGGTGGATGGCTCAGTGCTACAACTGGCCTGTCACTTGAGATGAGAACCGACATGAGATGGCTTGTTAGGAAATACATTAGTGTGTACTCACTCGTATGAAATCCACGAGCATGTTGTAAATAAAAGCACCTCTAGGGAGGAAAAAGCAGCTTCCAGGACTCAAATCATGAAAGAAGAAGAGTTCTTGTTCCTAGGTAAAATACAACTAGAACAAAAGTACTTCACACACATTAAGAATCTGTTTACAAAAAAAGAAATGATACAGCAACAAGATGCTTTCCAGAAGTTTCTAAGTTCTCAGCAACAGCTTAATTTATCTGTAGTTCCTTCTCTTATAATTTTGCAGTAACACTGGAATTCCACTGGACTCTCTGACTAGGTAAATACGTATTTTCTGGTTCTGATACAGCTTTGGAGAAGCTTAGCCTTTTTGGGATCATACTTATTACACAGATACATGGACACCAGGTAAATTGCTTGATTGATACTAGATTGGATTTGAAAAGGGATAGAAACAATTAACAAATACTACAAGAATAATGAAGTCCTAATGAGTTAACATAATTAAGCATGAACATGCCTGTGAAGACAGTTTTTCTAGTTCTTCCCTTTGCCAACATTTGTATGCAAGGGACAAGTTAAGCTGGCAGAATTAAAATTCTGAAATACAACTGACACCAAGCAGCTCAGAAAACTGCCTTCTCCTTTTCAAACTGTCAACAAACTTGAAAAATCAAAAACAAGACCAGAAGAGAATGAATTTTATGACAAGCATAAAAGAATCAGACTACGACATGGGGTACCTTGCCAATTTTCCTGTGGTCCCGGTTTTTGGCTTCTTCCTGAAATTTTTCCCATTCCTTCATCATTTTGTTATCAGGAAAGGATATTCCATATATTCTCTGCAGAGTTTCCATGTCAGACTTCCCTTCCCAGTATGTAGATGAATTCTAATGCACAAAACCCATAGTTTAAATATATCATATCATGTTATCTTAGAGCAATGAGGAATGAACACTAACATATTCAAATGCTACGATGGGTTTTTTCCTTAGGATAAGAATTATATGCAGTCACCTAGCATTTGTTTATAATACAAATATCTACACTGCCTTTTAGTCTGTAGCTCTAACTGTACAATGGGAGCAGGGAAAAAATTAAGGGCTACTTTAGGAGACAACAAAGAAAACAACACAATGGACCCTACCAAAATCACTTTAGGAGAAACAGCTATGTAAACTAAGTGACCCAGTTCTTAATCCGCTGCTTATTTAAGCTTACCTTAAATATTTTAAGAGCCTTAATTTTTCCTGTGTGTCTCACATGCGGACCCCTGCAGAGATCTATCAGTGGGCCACATCTATTCACCAAAACAACATAAAAGGTGGTTATTATTCCAAAACTGTCCAGCATTTTAAAGTAACAGTCACTAATAGCATCCAAGTTAAAGTCTGGTGTGTTCAAGCACATTAGGTGTACAGATGCAACACTCAGCATCTCTACTACTTCTTAAATGTAATTGTGCATTCTACCTAAAGTGGAATATTCACTCAGGAAATACTCAGCAGACTCAATCCACTATCAAGATCTCCATAGCAGTGTCCGCAATTTATATACTTCTGCAAGTAAACTTGATAAAAGATGGACAGGAGATTTCAAATGGAAAAATAATCTGTGGCAACTTTCTACTTAATTAGTTTCATCCCTGGTAACTGAAGGAAAAGGTTGTTCCTCACCCTAAACTGAGCTGAGATACAGCTTTACTCCATTATCTAGCAACTCAATGTCATGACTAATAACTCGGTAGATTGGGAAAGCTCCAACCACACAATATGCAGAAGTTAGAATTAAAAAAAACCAAACAAACCACACACCAAGAATTTCCTCCTCTCAGTTTAAATGAATTAACCAAACAGCAGAAATATTTCATAATACATTTTATTTTCTTTACCTGTATATTGTGGTAGTTGGTGTGTTTACCTTCTCATTCAAGATACGACACTTAAACTTGTTATACTGTGTGTGAAAACAAGAGAAAAGAGAAACATCAATAAAACAGTTAACAAAATTCTATTTTAAAACTATGTATTAATAATGCAAAGGCAGCAGCAAAGCACACAAAGAAAAACAGAAAAAGAAACTTCATGCGCACACATCCTGAACAATGGAAGGGGAATTGGAGAAGGGGAAGAGGTTGCCATTCTTTATCTTTGCTTCTCTAGATAGGAACTATTTTGATGAGCAAGCCAAACAGTATTTTAGAAAAGCTGTTCCAAAGATTTACCTTGAACATGTCCAACAGGACCTCCTTCCTGACTTCCAGCCTTTCGAAAGCCTGCTTCTCTTTTATGATATTTTTACAGCGGTTCTCTAGCAGGGGAAATTCAGTACTAGATACACCTCTACACAAAAACACATAGGCAAAACAAACAAATTATTTTGACAAACCCATTTTTTAAGTTACTATTTTCTAGTGGCCAGAAAAAGGACTGATTTGTCATAGCATTTCTTAGTTTCTTACAACTGACTGCACTTCCAGACACCAAATCAGTAAGGCAAATTGTATCACCCTGAACAAACCCACTCCTACACAGTGTTGACTTGTTTCAATGTCCAAAAGATCCACAGCTCAAAGCATATCTGATTTAAGAAAAAAAACAAACAAAACAACTCAACCCAGCAGCAAGAGCTAGTTTATCAGCCAGTGCAGAGTCAGTATTCTCTCTGACTACACAAAGATAAATGGGGGAAAAACAGAATTGTAAAGCTGTGCCAAAGGATTAGAAAAATAAACACCTCTACAAATCATATGCTTACGTGCTGTTTCTAACAGGGACAATGGCATTTTGAAACCAACTTCCCATGATTCTTCAAGGAAACTATCCCCTCTTTCTCCCAGGAACTTCATACAGTTTCACTCCCTCTGCACTTTTCCACAGAATATTCAACAGCTGCAAGTCTTAGGTACCGAGCTTCAAAAGAGACCATTAAAATTCTTAGATACTGAGATTTTACCTGTCTTCAATATACATGTCATAATAAAAACCATTCTCAATTGGTGGTCCATAGCACAAGCAGCCTCCAAAATAACCTTCCATGGCCTCTCCAAGAATATGAGCACTTGAATGCCAATAAACCTGCAAACAAAGTCAGGTGAGCACTACATGGGGCCATTTGCACCATGGCACTAAAAAGAAAATAAACAGAGGTATATCTGCAGATGAAAAATACACTGAAATCAATGTTTAAATGTTGTGAGGGGTATGGTCAATTATTGATATATTGGCAAATACAGCAGTATTCTACCATGCTGCAGTCTGAAAGACAGTTATACCTCTGCACAGTCCACCACCATTTTATTCTACCTTACTTATTTCTAAGTTAGTTTCCAGTCAGTTAAGAGTCTGTGTGATACTAATAGCTTCTAAAGCACCATAGCCAGTCAAGTGACCATTATTCACATACAGTGCATTTACAGTAGGTGGTTTACATTTACAGAAAACTTCAAAAGAAAGTAGTAAACAACCAGGAGATCAATATCCCTACTAATTTGGGCCATATCATAGTCACTGCTACAAGATAAAACCTTTACAGGCTCCTGAAATGCTTCAAATAACTTCAATCATAATTCTTCGACAAAATTAAGTCTAATTCTAGTGCATAAAAATAAACATAGTCTTAAAAGTCAACCTCATCTGATTCAAGAAACTACAATCTTGTGTGTGTTGCCAAGTACAGAAGAGAAGGAATGAACATGACTATTACTCACTTATGGGTTATAGGCACTCAGTATCTGCTGCACCATGACAGATACACCGATTGAATAACTTGGGTTGGTTTTTTTTTTCTGATTCAAGATTTAAAACCATAATGCTGCAATCAATTTCATGTCACTAGTTCTTTTAATCCAGAAAACCATTTACTCACAGCTTTTGCTTCTTCGTTATCAAACGTAAGCAGCTCCAGAGTACAATCTCCCTCCAGCGGACGATCCAGGTCCCACAGTTCCCCATTCACTTTGGCTATGACTGCATTTGAAGCCAAGACCTGACTGAAAATCATAAATAACTGTTCAGAAACCAAAATATTTAGATTCAGATTTGAAAAAATGGTTAAGTTGCTAAATCACATGACACTCCACCCACTTCTTATAACACCTAAAGACTTTTAATTTTTGTTTATGTGGTCATCTTAAAAACTTTTCTACTTTTAAGATACAGACCCTCAAAGTCTCACAGTTTCACTCTACATTTTTTGGTGCTGGGGATAAGAGGAAGGACTGATAGAAGTCGTAGAAGAGTAGACAGTGTCTACTCTTATCTGTAACTCAACAGAACTTCCAATGTCTCTAGTTATTCCCAGTAGACTCACTGATACATTTTTTAATTGAGTGAGAACATTATGATCCCAGCACTGAGCCTCAATCATCACTCAGTAGAGTAACTTCACCCAGGTGCTTCTGCATTAAGCTGAAGTTTCTATGCTTCCCAAATCAACTAACTTGACAGACATCATCCACTGACTGTGACAGATGCATTTTATGCAACAAAGTAGAGACAAATAATAATATTACAACTCGAATCTGCACATTACCTCATCCTTACAGCTAATTGATATGGTGTGGTTTTCCAGGATTCTCCTTCAGCCACCTTCCCATCTGTCAGAGTAATCTGGATAGGTTTGCTCTGGTTGGCCGCTCTATCAGCTAGCAAATCATCATGTTCTTTTTTCAATACTTCATAAAGCTTCAGTCTGTCTTCTATGAAGCTTGGCTGTATCTGTTACAAATAAATTTAGTCAGACATATACTTGTGAGAGAAACAGCATAAAAGCCTAAGCATTCATAGAATCACAGATCATCTAGGTTAGAAGAGATATTTAATATTATTAAGTCCAATCATTAACCCAATTGTCCCAAGGTCACTGCTAAACCAAATCCCTAAGCTCCAGACCTATACAACTCTTAAAAGCGTTCAGGGATTACACTGGTGCACCCCTAGAAGTTTCAACTGAGGCCAGACTCCCTTGTCCTAGAATTTATACTAATATGCAGCAAAGTATTTGTCATCAGCTATACAGAGGATATCTATTTCCATCCAACTTGCTGACACTTACAGTGCCTTTCAGTTTTCTAGTCCATCAGGGCCTAAACAGCTTTGTGAATTCAACCTCAGAAAAAGCCCCAGAATTGTTGTGTCTGACATCCTAGGTGTTTGCTGCTGCCAGTCCATTCAAATATGGTAATTCACAGGAATTCTCCTTTAGCTTGGTGTAAGGTTCATTAACAGCTACTGAACCCTAGTTAGTGCTGATAACATTCTCTTCAGTCCACACTGACATTGTGAACCATGTCTCTAGGAACGACTGTATTCTGATCCTCATTTTCCAGCATCCCAAACCCTTCTTCTATTAGGATGTGTTGTAAAATACCCACTTACATCACTCTGACGATAGTTCACAGCCTCATTTTGTTTTTTCTTCTCCTCTTTATTTCGATTCACCGTGACAGCTGCACTGGCACTGAAGGTTTTCTGAGAACAGTTAAAGGACAAAGTTCACCACCATGCCTTTATCACTGAAACAAACCCAACTACATCACTGCAATATTGGTCTAAAAAGGCACTGACTATTAAACGTGGCCCGAGCACAGAGACTTTTAATGACACCTTCAGATGTTCCACAGACACGGCAAGTCTGCTCAGAAGCACCATAACCTCAGCACCACTTTCCCTATTTTCTTACTGCAACCATCATAGAAAAACCACCCCAGCGAGGCTCTGAAACCTCGGGCCGGCCCGGTGAAGCATCTTTCGGTGGTGGGCCAGGCTCAAACACTCTGGCAGCGCTAGGGGAGCAGCCCAGCACCGAGCATACGGGGCCGAGATCGGTTCCTTCCTGGCATCGCTCCAAGCACCTCCCAGCTTGGCCTCCTCACACCACCGGTGCCGTTCTCTCCCCAGGCGCTACCTGCCCGCCGGCCGGGGACTGGTCCGCCGTGGTTGGGCCCGGCCCGGCCCGGCCCAACTCAGCATCCAGGCTGCGACGCAGGTGCAGGAGACGATAGCGCAGCTTCTCGTTCTCGGCCCGCAGCCGTTGCAACTCGGGGGTGCCGCTGCCTGAGCAGCCGTCCCCGGAACAGCCAGGGCCCGGACGCTCCTCCAGCCGCCCAACCTCTGCCGCCAGCCAGCGCAGCTCCTGCTCCTGCCGCTGCACGCGCTGCACGGCCGCCGCCATTGCCGCCTCCGCCATCTTTGCACGCGCTCCGCCTCCCCACGGTGGCCGCGCAGGGCCCGCCCCGGGGAGGTACTGCGGCTAGCGTGGGTCCATGGGAAGCCCTGCGTGGTCCGAGGGCTAGAGCCGTTCTGCTATGAGGTCAAGCTGAGTGTAGGGGTGATGTTCATCCTGGAAAAGGCTCTGGGAAGACTGTGCAGCTTTGCAGTGGTTAAAAGGAGCCTGCAAGAATCATGGAGACATTTAGGTTGGAAAAGACCTTTGGATCATTGAGTCCAACCATGAATCCAGATGTCCCAAGGCCTCTGCTAAACCCTGGCCCTGAGCTCCACATCTCCATGACCGTGAAACACTGCCAGGGATGGCGATTCAGCTCCCTCCCTCGGCATCCTGTGGGCCCTTTCCAGGAAGAAGTTTTTCCTCAGGGCCAACCTAAACCTCCTCTGGTGCAACTTGAGGCCATTTCCTCTTGTTCTGTATAGAGGCTGACTTTTTAGCAAGGCCTGCTGTGACAGGAAAAGGGCTGATGGGCTTAAACTACAGGAAAACAGATTTAGATTGAATACTAGAAAGTTGCTACACTGAAGGCAGTGAAAAACTGGCACAGGTTACTCTGAGGAACTGGTGGAGGCCCCTCTAAAATAAAACCTCAGGGCCTATGGAAGGGGTTGTGCGTGGATTTCCCACGCGAGGTTGATCGGTGCCATTAAAGCCAGTTAGTACTTCCGGGCCCTTGACAGTCTGCGCTATTCTCCTGTTTGCACCAGGATCATTAGCACAGCTTCTATTCATCCTTATTCCTGACAGTATGTCATATACAAGACTTGTTATATCTACAAGCAACCACAAGGTGACAGGCGAAGCTTCCAAACACATCTGTTATGCCAGGCTAGGTGCTTGGATGGCTATATAACAAGATAAAAGCCAAAATTATTCTGTGATTAGTGGTCAGGTTTAATGTTGATTGATGAATATGTGAAATTTCAGAAGCAGAAGAAGCCTGACAGGAGGATATTGTAACAGTGGTTGCACCTTGAGGTCCCAAGGACCAAAAAAATATTACAAAACTTGCTTTCCTAAAAATTTCTGAACATTTTTGTTTGCTGCACAATAAATAGGTAAAGTATTCTCAAAGAACACGAGTGAGGTCATGAATGCACTGCCAGTTAGAAGTGATGAAAATTTTAAAATTACAGACTAAGAAATAGGAGGAAGAGGAGGCAGGAAATATTCATAGCTTTTATGAATTCCCTGTAGGAACTTTGTATTGACAGCAAATATGTAAACAAGACCAAGAAGGCCATGTATTAAGTAGCATTTGCATGAGAACAGTTATGCAACTTGTGATCCTTGGTGAATGATTATCAGTGGCAGAACACCTCCATGAGGATTGAAGTAATCTCCACGTTAAACCTGTTCGGTGAAATGGATGCTGCATGCTGCTTTATTTTGCTTTGACACAAGTTAAAGATCTGAACTCTTTATTCTTAAGAGCACCCCCACAAAAAAAAAAAAAAAAACAAAAAAAAAAAGGCCTTATTCTGTATGCAACCACTGTCATCTGCATATAGGATAACAAAATATTTACAGAAATGTTCTCTCTGAATGTGTAACTCCATTGCATTGCAGTGCTAGTGTTTTATGAAGGAGTGAGGAAGGGAAGGGATTTATGCTGTGGTTTGGGTATGGCTTCTGAGGAGACTCAAGTCTACAGAAGACTAAATATTATGTCCTGTACCAGCGTGTAAAGATTATTTCAGTTTGATCAGCTGTCCTCTTGAATGAATTATTTGTTGCAAAGAGATATCTTCAAAGATCAGTTACAGAATTAAAAAGTAACAGTAACTAAGCAATTCTCAGTCTCATCATTACGGTTCAGAAGCTGTTAACAGTTGTAAAGGGCTAATTAGTGTAATGTAATCCTCTTAGGAGGCTGTGGGCACTGAGCTAGAATTCTTTATAATTTGTGTGTAGGCCTTCTTTATTCCATTAGAATGACAATAATTACAGAGAACAGTATGTATTTGCATTCTGTCCTTCCACATTATGTTTACTTCGCATGCTGAATGCTGCACAATAAATGCAAAATTTTCTGTTTAAATATCATAATGTTTGGAAGAACAGACAAATCTTGGTTTTATAACTGTGCAAAATCTACCAGAAAGGAAAATGAACACAGGAGTAAGTGGCTTTCTGAAATCCCAAGCAATCAGAGAGAGAAAATACTGGAGGAGCTGGATGTGAACAAAGTGCTGTCATATTTGGTTTACAAAAGGGTCTTTTCCTTGGAGGAATACAAAGACATTTGGTCCCAGGAGAGCTACAAGAAGAGAACTGACTATTTTTTAGATAAACTCTCTTTAAAAGGACCAGGTGCTTTCTCTGCTTTTTGCTCTATTCTGCAGGAGGTCTGCCCTAACTTGCTGTCATGCTTTCTTCTTGGCTATGAAGGTAAGGTCACTGCTCTGAAATGCTTAAGTGTATATTGGTAATGTCTCGGAATCCTTTGACACTAATAGTTATTTGCTATAATTAGTGTTTACTTTCTCTCGTGCACTAAACAAGAGAGAGTATTTGCTGCTCTTTGTTACAAAAGAGAAAAGAATGGGAACAAAAATGTTTTTAATTAATACATGTTATTGTTACCTTTGAAGATGTACTGGTTGCAAAATATTGTCTATTAACATTGCTGGCACTAGTGAAAAAGAGTGAAGGTAGGGAAAAGGATTTCTCAGTGCTACTGGTAATGTTAACATTGATCTTTTGTTTTCCTTCTCATTTCTGAAATATTTAAAAATAGGTTGGGGAGTTCTGCAGACATAGTGCCCGACTAATTGATCTCTTTCATGTCCTCCTTGAAAGACGCATTATTTACTGTGCCTGTCTGTAAACAACTGCTTAAAAAACATTATGTTACTAAATACTGACAAAACAAATGAATCGAAATGTAATCTGGACAGCAGGCACTACTCATGCCTATTTAAGAAACATTTTCATAGATATTAACAGGAATGTGAAAAAAAATATGTGCAGGGTGTTTACAAATGTATTCCAGTGACCTATTTTTATTTGTTTCTGTCCATTATATTTAAAATTTGAAGCTTTCTAGTCATAGAGTTTCCTCAGCAATGACTGCAGGGTTGTGCTCAAAGGTTATGTATAGAAAGTCCTTTTAGAATTTGATTTAAATCACCATGTCTTTTACCAGTCCATTCAGTAACACATTTAGAATTACAATGATTTATAAATTAAAAAGCACTAAGTCTTAGTACTGTAAAAATTTTAATAGAATAAGGAAAAATGAAATCTAATCTAATTTTGACCTTTAAGATAACCCTTTAAAACCTGTTTACTTCTAAAATTGACAGAGAAATAATTAGTTGAGAAGGCAACAGATAATTTATAATGGCCAGATGCCCATTTAGTGTATCCTTCCCTGATCAATTTATGGTACAATGTTATGGCAGCTACAAAAAGATTGAAGGAGATTAGCAAATATTGCTGTGGAATTTAATACACATAGAATGCACTTCATGGAAAACCATGTTATGGAAAGGCTACTTACGACCTCTTTATGGTATCATTTTTTCATAAAGCACACAAATATAATCCATTATAAATACATTATAAAGTCAGGTCTTTTGGAATTTGTATTTCTGCTTCCTCTGAATTAAAAGCAGAGACAACGCAGGGAGATTTCTATTCAGTGGCACCTAAGCATTTCATGCAGGGGCCTGTCACCAAACAGATCTGAATCTTCTGTTGGGGACAAGACTTGGGGGTAGTACTGTTACAACGGGCAATGGCCTCAGTGTTTGTGTGCAAGTCAAGGACTCTTGCCTCCCTGACAACATCAGAGTAGATACAGAAAAAATTGCAGAAAGGCAAAGCTGCACATTTCCAAAAGAGTAAAGGCTACTGTTGGAACAGCATCCCCAATCCATTCTGTCTGTATCTCATGTAGACAGAAGAATGCCTGGGGCTGCCTCAGCTCAGCCACGCTCACCCTCTTTTCTCCTTCCCCTCCCCCACAGCATACATCGATGTGCAAAGCTACTTTTTGAATCTGTTATTGCTAATAATAATTGGCTGGGTAGCAGGCAAATGAAAACACACGCTGTATACTCAACAGAATTCATGCATATAATTGTTCAGATTCACACATGCGTATGATGCAGATTCAGTTGCATGGATGATGCACTAAGGATTGTCATGCATTTTTGATTTTCAAGGATTCTTTTGTGTAAGTATGGATATAAGGTACACTGTGAGCCATGAAGGAAAAGAGCAGTGTTTGTTATACGAGCTGGTCAATAGGACAAAGGAATCAAAATGGAAGGAATATTTTCTAGGTAATAATGAGCAGTTCCTATGGCTGTGCTACACAGCTCCAACACAGCAGCTATTGCAGCAGTTGCGTGCCACCCTGGCTTGTTAAAGTGACCCTTTATGGCAGGTTAACTGAGCACACAGAACAGAATCAATCCCTGGTATTGATCAGCAATGTGTCCAGCAGGGTGCATTTCTTGTTTTCTGGACCTGCCTAAGTTGGCAGAGATGGGTGCTTTAATGTGTTCCATTGTCCTCATGCCCTACAGAAAGAAGCATGTGACAGGTGCTGGAAAAGTGGCATGGCTCCATGTGGTCACTCAGGCTCAGGACTAATGTAGTTCACTGCAAAAACTGTGGACTGTGGCCAGTGAACGAGTTGTTGTCATTTGCCTGCTGCTGATTTAACACCAATTCATACTCTCTTTTCTCATTATTTCAATGATTGTCCCCACAGTAATGCAAGAGGTGATTTGGCTGTATTTATTCTTCAAGGCACTACTGACTTGGTTCTTCTACTCTTCTAAAATTCTCATTATAAAAGCTCCTAGTGACTCCATGGGAGAAAAATTTGGTTGTCACTTGTCCATATGATTAGGTAGAGAATCAATTCTTCATTTGCTGGGCAGGAGAAAGAATGTAAAGTTTATTTCCAAAATTCCTATAAATTGACTGATACCACTCAAGTCTACTGGAAATATGAATATGGGAACAAAGTTATCTATAAAAGATGGAAAGAAATTTACCTAAAGCAGCCACTCACCTGGCTGTAACATCATAGAATTACACCAACTTGTAGGTGTTACTTTGAATTATGTTTCAGCTACTAGAGAGATCTCTTTATTGTTACCCAGGCCATTTGCACAGACATTTTCCAGCATCATCGGAGCAAACAAAACTGAGGGCTTTATCAGACATGGACATGCACGAACCCTGCCAGATGAGCAACCAAGAAGGAAGTCCTTCTGCTGAGGAACAACGGAGTCTGTCGTTCAACAGATACAGGTTACAATTTTAAGTGTTATGTCTTTAACACATATCACAATATGTCCTGTCACTTAGTTTCTAAGTGCAGTACAACAGTGAGGCTTTCAAGCTTTTGATTTGCATCTGATTTTACTTGGCATTTGTAAGCTACAATTCCATTTTGTACAATGAACATCTTCTGATGCTGATGAATGCTGGGGAATCACTTCTGGTCTTTACTACAGGTAGTCAGTATTGATGAAGCACATTGATAACCCTGCTATTTTTCAGTGTTCCAGGACTAAGTGCTTATGTAGGAATACATTTTACTCATAAACTTTCTGAGAATGTGAAAAACAAGTGAATTACACAGTTATTGTTATTTTTTTAAGAGGAATAGAAACTGAGGAAGACCTATGTAAGAACAGCATGTAACGATTCATGCTGGGATTTAAGTTCCTGTTTCAAAGATTTGAACCTAGAGAGAGGACACAAAGATTTGCAAAGTCTTAAAATGCTGCAGTTTATGCCAATAATGCTCAGTTTAGGTGCTAAAAGTTGTGTTTTGATGTGTAAGTAGAATATAAACAGTAAAGTCTGAAGCCTTGATACCTCTGTGGTCTAGGTTAGTTTTGTTAATTTTCAGAGAGGGACTGGATTACACAAGCTTGTAGGAGTATGGTAGAACTTAATGACTGATAGCAGTGGAAAAAGTTGTAGTTGAAAGAGGTTAAGTTCACCATGAGAAGCAGTGAAATGTGAATAGAACGTGATGACACTTGAAACAGTACTGCATGGGCCCAAATGGTACTGTATGGGGTACTGAAATCCCAGTCCACATGCACTCCACCAGAGTTCCAGAAGACTTGCAGTCACTTATCACCTGGCTTTAAATAGATTAATTCTGCAACATCATGTTTTGGTTTGAAAATTACCAAATATTCAAATATTACTAATTCAAATATTAGTATTTTATTTTGAAGCTGGAGGTAGCTTTCCTAGCAAGACAATTCACTTACAAAGCCAAACCAATTACATAGTGCCTGCAGCTAAAGAAACACATTAGGGAGGTAGCAGACAAATACAAGTTATCCTGAAGCCAGTCTATGCTAGAAGTACCAAATAGCTCTAAGAAAACCAACCAGATATCATCATAAATTACTACCAGGATTTGTAGGCTCAGGTAGTCTCCACCATCTTCAACACTACTGTTTTTTTCCTGCTTTAGTACTCTCTCCAGCATTCTTGAACATACACGAAAATCATGCAGGTGACATAAAAGAAAATAGTTCATTATTTTCCTCAGGCTTTCTGATTTCTCCCTCAAAAATTTTTATTCTCTTAGTGATTGAGAACTACACTGCTGAAGCAGATGACTCTCCACAGCACTAACAGTACCTGTAAGTGCTACTTTGCCATGCATTATGAAAAGATTTTTTCACAAAGTTTGTCAACAAACTATCAGAATAAGTAATATGCAAACTGTGAAAATCAGGAACTATTTTTGCAGTTGCTAAGACACAAATAATTTCTATTTACACGGAGAGCAGCAAGAGATGTTTGCACACAGCTTTTCCATTTTCAAATAACAGGATTATGGATTAAGTTTGCGCACATATGTGCTTTATAGTGTGTGTGATCCATTTGTTTTTGAAGTCTGCTTTATGAATTTCCCACTTAGGTTTGCAGTTTTGGGATTGCACAGTTCTGTTGCAGAAGGTACCTTTCTGAATCTGTTGGGATTCAATTTTATAGCTCTTCAACAAATTGGTGTAAACATTTGAAATTCAATGTTTTGCACTGGAAAAAACCAACGTGGCCAAACTTTCCTGCTAGTTATAAGTCCTGTGGGAAAGAAGGCAGTCACTGCTTTAGATATAACATTCTGTGTACACATAATCTAAGCAGCACTTACTGAGAAAGAAATGCAGAGCTAAGCCACAGCACCAGAGTTTTACAATTTATTTTGACAGCCATATATTTGCATCTGACACCGCTAAGCATTATTTATTAGGAATTAGAATGTTTCTGTCATTTGAGCATGTATTTTGTGTTCCTTCAGAAACTTGGTAAGAGCATGGGAAAGCAAATTCAAATAATTAAATTTGTGCCTTAATGTGTCGAGGTCAAAGCCCCGATCACCTGCCAGGGCATCGTAGCAGAGCGGTCACAAAATAACTACTTGTATTTTTCTATGCCATGGAAATCTGGTGCTTATAAATGTAAGTTTGAGACAAGATGATAGAGAATGTGTTACAGTGTCAGGCTCATGGCAGTTAATTAGTCTTTTCTTAATTTCCATAATATTTATGAAGTAATTCCGTTAAACATTTGCTGTAGAGTTTTCTTTTATTTGTGAAGAATACTCAGTGAATTAGGAATTGACACAAAACATCTCAAAGAAAGTAATTTTGGTTTTTAAACTGTAGACTCCTTTTGGGTATCTTCAGGCAAAATCCCAAGGATCAAAACACATGTCTGAGAAGAAACTGCGTGCACAAGCCAGGGCAGCAAGTAGCCTCGTTATATTTAGATTTGCAGGGTTATCTAGCAAGTCACACATCTATTGAAAGGAGATCAACATCATAATAAAGTCAAGCAGCAACTGTGCAGCTTTCGGCGGTTGGTACTGAAAACTTGATAAAGTCCTGTTCGATTTGGCCACTAGAGGGTACTATCTCACAGTTGTTAAAAAATTCCTTGACTACCTATTCGAAATTCTTGCTCTGAATGATGATGTAGAATTGCAATGACACCGTAACATTCAGTGGGGATGATTTGCTTGCCCAGTTTGCCTCGATGTGATACAGAAACATGCTAGGAGCTCCATCCAAAGCCAGAAATGAGGGCCACTGTACTTTGAGAAAATGTATCAGAAGGCACCAGCTAGAACTTTACATAAACCACATTTCCATGCTAGTGAAGAGGGTAAATTCATGCTGCATCAGGCAAGATTGTAAGGCTGCTGTAATGCATTAGCTCCCTCCCAAACTCCTATGTTTTGTCTGGGGAAAGGAGGTGTTTCTATAAAATAGTAACTAGAAATTAAAAAGTGAAGCCTGGTGCTCTGAATTATTTTATCTCACGTTTTTCTTCTTCCAAAGATTATTTATAAAACTACCTAATCCTCAGAAGATCTTCTAAGGATATGCTTGACACAGAAATACAGAGCCCCTTCATAAATGTTTTTGATGTTTATCTCCACACCCAAATGATTCAGAGTGGAATTGGAAAAAAAACCCAAATACTGCTCTCCTGATCAAATCTATTCTCATAGATTATGCATCTGCTCATAGAGGGTATTCTGCAGGAGAGGATGTACTGAGCCAATGCAATCAAGGATCAAGAAAAGCAGTAACAGCCATTTCTTGACAGCAGTTACAGAGACAAAATCTTAACTGGCTTCCTTCAAATACCTGCTACTTGGCCTGCCCAAGCCAATGCCAGGTTGTCAATGCTGTGAGGCGGCTACACATAACATTTGCATGAATTTTTAGGGCAAACATGTTTTGTAAGTTGGGAGCTAATACAGCGGGCGCTGTGCTTATTGAAAATGTTGTACTCATGTGATGTCTGATCCCAAATGTTTGTTATTAGATTTTGAAGAGCAAGGTATTCCACACACATTCTTGTCAGAACTTCATTTACATTTAAACCAGTCCTTCGGTCAGAGCTCAGAAGCAAATGGCTGCATCTTGGTAAAAAAAGGTCTTACAGAAGTGTTCTGTCTGAAGACTTGGCTGCTCTCAGAAAAAATTCTTCTAAATTCGCATCTTCTGTGCCACAGCTGCATCCCAACAGCACTGAATCGTAACACTGCCTAAAAAATATTTCTTCTAAGGGTGCTCTCAGCACATGCTCTTCTTGCTCACGGAGGGGAAGAATGAATCAAACTGGATGTGATTCTATGATTCTATGATTCTACAATACCATCTTCAGACTTCTGCCATATCAGTACTTCCATAAATACAGACCCAGATTGTGAACATCACTAGGTCACAATTCACGTTATAGCAGTCTGCCCAGGGCAGCGGTGGAGTTCCTGAAAGGAACTGAAAGGACTGAAACAACTTCATGAGGATCAGATGCTGAGGGACCTGGTTTGATGGTGACCTGGCAGTGCGGGGTTTAAGATTGGACTTGAAAAACTTAAAGGTCTCTTCCAACAAAAGAGACTGATTTTTTGATTACCAAGAAACAGGTAACCAGTTTATTTGAAAAAAGAAAGATTTGATGCTATTCCCAATATCTAATGTACAGGGGTGCTGGACATTGCATGAGAAATCATGTGAGTCTCAGCACACAGTTTATCAAGTGCCTGCCATTGAAGTATATGTAGGTGTCTCCTGTGCTAGCTTACAGTGCCTTAAGAAGCAGCGTGCTATGCTGTATGTAGAAATGCTTTGAGTGGAATTTCAATCCATCAAATAGCTATTTTTCCCCCCATGCCTTTTAAGACTGGGCTGCAAATAAGAAATGGTACTATGCACAAATGTGGGAATAAAGCAAAACATGAGAGTATCCACACAAACACATTGACCACATCACCCATTCTTCACTGCATTTTAAATCTAAGTGGATTCAAAATCTACTAAAATCTACTAAATCTAAGTAGAACACATAGACAACAAATTACAGTAGAGGCACTGCAACCTTCAGGATGTTTTACAAAGCCAAAAGAAAGCAGATACAGGGTTATGAATAAAATTTAGAAAGGATCAAATAATTTGTAACCACTGCCCGATCATTTAATGATTTTTGAGAAAGCCATACATTAGCCTGCATTGGCAGTCTAACCCTTGCACAGTAATGGCCCAAATACATTTTCATGAACAGATCATGAACAGATCAAACAGATCGTTACCTTCTACTTAGGCATTTTTCATTCTGGCCCATATGTCACAGCCATGTGAATGATCTCAAATGCTTAGATTCAAGGTGGTTTCATTTCACAGTCTACTCCATTAACTGTTTTAATGATCAATATGGATGAAGATTTTTTCACCTCCTATTTGTCCTCATGTATTAACAAAAGTAAGGGTTTGGTAAAGAATTCCCTAGGATAGTAAGATTTGGTTTCGTGTTTTATTAAACAGTTTAGCATCAAAAGTAGTGCTTGTGTTTTAAAAGCGGGACTTTACTGGAGTAGTAAGCCTGATGTTTTTAGTCATTAGTTTGTCCGTTAGTTTATGGACACAGTTATAACTGAGATGAACAAGACTGCCTGCAAACTAAGTCAATAAAACCTGAACCCACCTGCCAGCAATAAAGAAAGCTCAGAGAGAATTTAATTGGTGGACTATAGCAGCCAAAAAAGCAAACAAAACATTATGCTGCAGAAAACTCTCCTCAGTAATACTGTTCACTGTTCTTTTTACTCTATCCCAGAAATTAAAAAAAAGCCTATAAGAATGAAATTAAAACTGCACCCTATAAAGTCTGTGGGGCTGATGCTGGAAAATAACATCACTGCTAATCTGCCCCATCTGCACTGCTTAATGAGAAGACTAAACCAAACAAAACATAGATAAATAATGGCAGCATATAAATGACTGTAGCCTACACTGTCTTTGCCCAGATAACTGTGAAAAATTTCAGAAGGCAGTGAATCCTCACCTACTGGTTCTGCCTACTATCACGATCTATGTTCCATTGTGACAACTAGTCCCATGGCTTCAGTAAGACACAATTAATCACCTATGCTACAAATGGTTTGATGCATTTGCACTCTTCTTCTATTCTCAAGGCTACTTTCTCAATTATAAAGAAAATTAGTAAAATGATAGGATTCTGTGTATTTATTGAATCTATAAGAATTTATCAGAAACCACTGATGTTATTATACTTTGACTTTTAACAATATTATATTGAAAAATAATGTAGTAATGTTTAAATTACTTATTTCACTTTTAAAATTAAACATTTTTTTATCCTAGCATTACTGAATAATATTCTTCTTATGATTTAAATACCACAGAATATCTTAAATATGTTTTCTGATAGATCTGGGGCAGCAAATGCCTTCTGGACATTTATCTCTGAAATCACATTGAGAGGAATAAACAGCTGTCGGGAATATAAATGCTAACTCATCAGAATGCTGACTCAGTGCTGTAGAAATCAAAATCTGTTCATACACTGCAGAGGTAACATGTCATACACCAACCAGTCACATTTTGTGTTGGACAGCCATAATACCAGTTGAACTAAAACACTGGAATGAAACTATGGAATAGAACTCAAATCATAAATAGGGAAAATTTTAAGGACTTGCCATATGTCTGAAAAAAACATCACTGCCAGCATTTGTCAATCTGTCACCTTCAGTGGCAATGAACCTACTCTTTAGTAAAGAATATCTCATGTGATTAGAAGCCCACTTCCACTCTCCTTGCAATTAATAGTATGTATTAATTTTGTGGCAGCAGGACTGAGCAGTGAATGTACTGGACGGTCATTCTGCAGGACCATATTTATCCCATTAGAGACACTAGCCCAGTCTTGTCACTGAAGAGGGGTTGAGTGCTAGTGATTTTTATGCTAAAATTTCTTGAGGATGGAAATGTGTTGCAGGAGAAAATGACTGTACTGTACTGAAATATCTGACACTCTGCTAAAAGATGCAAGAAGATTTTAGGTTTTTTTCACAGTTTGTTCCAGCGATAAATTCTCCTAGGAAAGTAATTGCTATATAGGCATTATTTCAGGGCTTTTTATTGGGACTAAATTTATCATTGATACCTTGGGTCAACTATTTTGACTTCAGTTGAAGATAGCTGCACTCTGTGGCAAAGATTGTGGCTCAGTATGGAGTTTTGTCCAAGCAAGTAACGACCTTGAGTAACAGCCTGCTTTATGTTCTCTGGTGGAACAAATTACCTTCCATTTGATGCACTTCTTACTTAGTATTACAATTTGTATAGTCACAGGAATTGTGACTATATCTATGTATAGATTCCTAAGATAATTTTTACAGTTGCTGATTTTTTCCTATTTCTTTACTGATCTGCATCTAACTCTTGTGCCAGACACACCTCTCACAGAATTCAACCTATCTCTTATGAACTGTTCCTGTTCCCTGGATATATGCGCTGCCATAGGTCCTGCAGTAATGCTGCAAAGGAAGAATTTGCTTTTTGAAACTATGGCTCTGAGCATTACTCAGCAGTGATGGTTGTCAAAGGCAAAGAGCAAAAGACAGCAAGAAATAATCTTTTGAAGTAAGACGTTACAGCTAAAGAGTTTTTCCACTGAAAACCCCCCTCCCCTCTGCCAAAACAGAATCTCAAAGCAGAAAGGTCTTAAGTACAATGGAGCCTTTCTAAATATAAATGATGATGGAACACAGGTTTATTTCTAAAGAAATAAAAAATATTCATAAAAACTTACTAAAGCATTGACTTCCATCTTTAATTTTGTAACCTCAAGCTTAATTCCTTTATTCATTTAAACTTTTCAAGCAATCAAGATTTCTCTGGCCAGAATGTTTGCAAGCAGCAGAATTTCTCTGCTGGGCTTTCTGATCCCATGGCATCTTTGTCATGACTAAGTTATCACACAGGTTCACAAGGGAGCCCTGGTTCTGCAAAATCCAATCTAGAGGCATTGTTTTATTGCCCTCGGTAAAGCAGTCTTTTTTCGTAAACTGAGTGAAATTTGCCCTGTACTGGCATGTTAGGCCTTCTGGTTCTAAACCATCCAACTGTTACTAATCTGTTATGTAGCTAGTATCTCCTTCTGCTGTATGATCCATGAGCAGCCAACTTTTCTCCATAGTTTTATACAATCACTATGCTTAATAACCCAGAACACCATAAATACTCATGCAGATACTACAGAACAAGCCTGCAACCCAAATCTGCCTCCAACTTATTATTGTTTTTGCCTTGAGAAATCACTTGCTTGAGTGTATTTCTGCATTCAGTGCTTTGATGCTTTTGTTATAAATCCATAAAGCAACTTCAGTTACTTTAAAATAACTACGACAAACTTTTGACTTATCTTCAGTATCTTTTCCTTCTTTGTTTAAAAAACCCTGAAACTCTCACCTTGATTTTTTACCAATAATCTTACATTAGAAGAATAAAAGAATCTTTTTCTTATACTCCTAGATACAGTATCTGTGATCTTGCCTTCTAAACTTCCTGGCTTAGGAAAGATTTGGTGGTTTGGAAAGATGTTCACATCTGGCACCAGGATCAGCACAGATAGAAAGAATCTGAAGCAATTTAACCTCTTGCTCTAATTCCAACTTCTGTTGAACAGCCTTTCTTCAGCTGTTCTGTTTGCAAATTAGCTTAGGATTTCTTCTGTCATGGTAGTTCTAATCCTTCTAGTTAGGGAGATGTTATCCAATGAGAGCTCCAATATATGATTTTCACCTTAGCTGCATACTTGCTTGCTGCAGCATTCAGAGAAAACTATGGGTTTATGTATTTATTATGTATTAGTAACTTAATTTCCATTGCTATAGTAACTAAGCTGAGACAGTGGGTTATTTCTGAAATGGGGGTTCTACCTCGAGTGGTTCTGCCAAGCAAAACTTCATTTATCCAGACTTGACCTATGGTGTCTGATTCTGAGGCCTGGCTTCCTTGTTTGTATTGAATCTCAGTGGGACTTTGTCAGGCTTCTTTTAGAGCTCTTACTGGGTTATGCAGTTATCTTCCATCTTTCCTGCTCCTTAAATAGACCTCTTGCATCCATGAATCTATAGAGTCTCATCAATCTTACAAGTTTCCTATACATGAACTTTTTGTTCTGAATTTCACATTCTGTACATCACATTTATTCCCTATCCCCGTGCTGTGGCAGTGCCTAGTCTCAGCTTCTAGCACTTGTTTGGGGCTCTGCAGCAGGCAGTAATGAAGCCTGATTCAGTGTGATTTGGACTATGCCAGTGAATGGACTAGATGATCTTTAAAGGTCCCTTCCAACCCAGAGCTTTCTATGATTCTGTGTGGTATTTCTGATATTTCTGTATGATAAAGATTGAGCATCATTATTTGGAATCACGTCCTCAAATAAATCTGGAGCCTTAGATCATTCCTTCATTAAAAGTGACTTGTCTATAAAACAGATGAGTCTTTTAAACAGCAAATTGGTTTTATTCTCACCTAAGGTCTGACAACAATTTTTTTACAATACATCTTTTTATATCAAGCAAATAAAACTGTTTTACATTAATGTGAACTCTCAGAGTAATAGGAATTTTCAGAGTGCCAGTGCCGCAAGATAATAAAAACCTGGCACAGAGACATTGCTGTCATGGAGAAATGCTACGTTGTTGCATTAACTAATAACAATGGACAAATTAATCAGTTTGCTTTTTTTTTGCTGCCAGACTGGTAGACTATGATTAAGTTCTCTATTGCTGGCCAGATTGAGATTATTTTTGTCTAACTCACATATTTATTTGTCTTTTGTCAATACAATTGCTCATCCTATTCTCAGGTCTCCGTAGACATCTCCCTGTAAGTGTCCCACTTGTCACAACAGCCATGCTCTCCCTTGGGAGGCATCTGCTCATTCTTTTTATCTGTATCAATTAAAATCTTCAAAGACCAGCTGTACCTGAGTATTAATGCCCTTTCAGAACCATATGGTTCCCTTCTGCATAAGACCCATGTAAGGGGGACGATTACATAAAATCTTGCTGCAAATTATTGTTCCACGTGCCTTCTGTAAGGGATAAAGGATAGCAACAAGCAGGAACACATTATTTTAATCAACTCGTGGAAGATATAAGAAATCCTGTAGGATATTTAAACAGGGCTAGATCTTTCCCTTGTCTTCCTCCAACCCTCTCCCAAATAATTCCTGCAAATAACCCCCGTCTATTCAGCTAAGTAGAAATTTAGGCACATTTTTTAGAGCCCAGCATGGTTTGTTTTTGCATGATGTGTTCCTTAGTTATACAACTGAGAATGTTCTGTGTTATGCTGTCTGTAGCTACACACAGCATACAGGCCCATGATGGTTACCTGAGAAAGGAAACTTAGATTGTCACACTTGTCCCACTGTGCAGCATCTGGAAACATATTGTACATGGGACTTGGGCCCACTGACAAATATAAGGAGAGACTGAAGGAGCTGGGATTGTTTAGATTGAAGGAGGCTGAGAGGGAACCTTAATGCTCTTTACAGCTATCTGAAAGGAGATTGTGGGGAGGCCAGTGTTAGCCTCTTCTCACAACTAACTGAAGCATCATAGTGTGATTTTTAATCAGGTGGTTTTCTGGTGCTCCTGGTTTCTCTGTGCTTTCAGAGACCCTGAGAATGTCAATCAACACAAAATAATCTAAGCCAGGACAAGATGACAAGACAATAGCAAATGGCTATGAGTTGCTCCAGGGGAAGTTCAGATTGGAAATCATAAAAAATTTCTTTAGTGAAAGAGTAGCTAAACATGCAAACAGGCTGCCCAAGGAAGTGGTGGAGTCCCCATCTGTGGAGGTGTTCAAAAGGCAGTAGATGAGATACTGTGGGATAGTGGTGGGTTGGACTTGATGATCTTAGAGGTCCTTTCAGACAGGCACAAGAAATTAACTGAAACAAAACTTCAAAGTTTTCTGGTTTCCTGGGTTGTTTATCCCTTTTAATTGTTCTCCATGTGAATTTCCTTCACCAGCAGTTATTAGTGAAACATAAGAGGTTGTATATTATTTCAAACAAATGTGAAAAAAGGAACAGTATCTTTATGAAGTACCTATAAACCTTTTTCATATGAACTGAGCTCAGTTATGTGTGTTCCAGTAATGATATATAAGAAAAATGGCATGTGTGAGACAGGTGATAGAACACCTCTATTCACACAATCATAGAATGGGTTGGGTTGGAAGGGACCTCAGAGATCACCTAGTTCCAGCCCCCTGCCATGGGCAGGGACACCTCTCACTGGACCAGGTTTCCCTCAGCTCCATCCAACCTGGCCTTAAACATGTCTAGGTATGGAGTATCCACAATCAACCTTTTCCACAATGTTTTCTCTGGATTGACAAGTGTACTGTACCACAGTAACTAGCAGTGTCTGGTAAATACAATGAAAGTACAGAATGGAACAGTAATAGTATCTCTGAAGGAGAGGGTTTGCTTCTACTTGTGGTTGGCTGCATGTCAAATGCACAACACGATGGATGAGTAACCTCCTACTTCTGCTGCTGTGAAACAAATGGAAGACAGTATTGTCACTCTGTGTATGTGACAGATGATTAATTTTGCTGTTTCTAGAACACTTCCAACAGACTGCAAAGAAAAATATAGCTTATAATATAGGAAGGAAAGCATCAAAAGAGGAAGCACATCAAAACCTAGCAACAAACTCTGAAAACATCTCAAGATATTTTAATGTTGGGCCTGCAGAAGAAGTGAAGATGAAAGCAGTAGGGTTTTTATGCAGGTCATTTCCTTACTAGACTCTTCCTGTTTAATGTTAGCCAGAAAATAAGTGAAGAACACATGTTCAAGGTGTCTTGATAAAAAAATAGCAGGAAGTGTTTGTTTCTGGTTCCATCTCATAAAGGTCAGTTGTGTTCAAAAGGCAAATAACTGGTTGTTAGAACAAAAGATGTTAATGTGATTCAGAGCAGCACAGACTGAGATTGTGGATACTCTAAGTGAAAAGTAGCAGAATACTTTTTAAATAATGCTATAAAGCTGAGCAGAAATGGTTGTTATTGGTGCATGTTAGATGTGCTAACAGAGAAGACACTTTTTGTACAGTAGTATGATGATATGTTTGTAAAGAGAAAAGCAGAGTGTCTCAAAGTGATGCTATTTGTAGGGCAAAAGACCTATAGCAAAGAAACTGTAAATTAAATCTTGTAGCCAGCTCCCACAGAAAGTCCTCCATCTCCAGGCTTGTGTTACTCACCATTATACTCCTTCATATAGGCTCTTAGGTATTTGAGGATGACAGAAATGGGAATGAGATTCTATGCAAGGCATTTAGTTTAATCATATTTAGATTAATCACCCCTGGTCTTACCACTCCAAGCCCTTGTAAGCCCCTCCCCAGCTTTCCTGTAGAGCCCTTTATCTTTCATAATGAATGAAACCAATACAGTGTGACCCACCTTAATCTTCAGCTCTAGGTTCATAGGAAACCTTCCCTCCAAACAGTTGCAGAGCTCATGATTTATTGCTGCTGTCACAATGATGTGCACAGATAACCAGACTGAATATGTCTTCCAGAGACTACTTGCAACTGTTGGTATTTTTTATTTGTTCCTACAAACACTATGTCTTCTGTCTTCTATGGAGATCCCTGTGTTTTCTTTCAGCTGTCAGTGTACTTCCGCACGTTTCAAACTGTCTGCGCTGCAAAAGCCTACCTCCAGCCACTGTAAGGTCACTCAAAATAACTGGAATATCATCATTCTTGGCTACATGAGCAGACACAAAGCTTGTGTTCATTATTTCCATTGAATATTCACTGCTATTTATTTGTTCTTGTGTTTGGTCACTGATTTAGTCAGACTGTCTGTCAATAAGGTCCAGGCAAAGTTTTGGAGGAAAAAAATCACACTAGATTTGTGTGAACAATCAGCCAGTTTTCTTCAGGGAAATGCACTGAGTTTGTGTAGCATTTCTGTCTTTCACTTGGGACTGAGACAAGTGGGTATGTGCTCAAGCTGCTGTGAGTGCAGTGGGTTTGAGAGCACCCTTCCTCATCACCTAGCAGTGCTCTTCAGTGTATGCTCTGGTTTTCAAGTCCCAGCAATGGTGCAGATTGTTATGAGGAACAGTTTGCACTACTGCAATAAGATGAACACATAGGCTGCCAAGACAGTTCCCTGTTTATGGCTCTTTCAGTTAGTCTTCACTCTCTACATTACTGATGAATTTTCACAGAATCAGAAAGATAGTTTCTTTAACCACCACTGAAACAATAAAAAGTGGAGCTTTATTTTCATTTTTGTTGCATCTTCTCTGGCTGCTCCAAAGACTGGAGAGCCAATGAATAGCTCCTAGAAAATACACAATGCTGTGTAATAATCAGACAGTTTCATAACTGCTTGGGTGCTCTTCACATGCAGATGGTAGGTAAATTGCTTCTCAAATGTAATGGTGTGTAATGAGAAAAGAAGGCTATAGATGATGATAAGAGTAATTCCATTGCAACTGCTAACATGGCGTACACTAGTGTTGTGGTGGTGCAGATCACAACGCGACATATCTTACAACAGATACTATACAGGTCAGCTCCAGAAAAATGATATTTAGAAATGTTACATCTAAAACTCACCAAAATGTATAGACTCACATGGAATCAAATGATGACTTCAGTGTGTTGTTTTTACCATTTCAGTACACCTGATCCTAACAGGTTTTTCTTGCTCTTCCTTTGGACAAGGACAAGCACAGATAGTATATTAAAATACGAGTTCATACCTTTGCTGATATATTTGAGAAACGTTCTTAGAAAGTAAGACTATTTCAGTATTAGAGAACACATACAGTTATTGAGTAATTTTAAGTTAGACAAATAGGATTTTGTACTGCGGTACTGTGCATTCTTCTATCTAAAAACAACTCAAAGAAGCTGAAGTGAACAGGAAAATGTTACATAACCTCCCCTAACAGCACGAGAAGATTTAAGTCTATTTACTTTACCGGACAAAATCTTAATAGTGCATTACTTAGCAACTAAAGCACACCCCACCCAAAATCCAACCCCAAAGCTTTGTATTCTGTGTTAAGGGAAGACAGTAAGTTGTTTCTTTCCCTTTTTTTTCCCTTTTGCTGCTCATGTGTTTTCTCTGGGTTGTAAGGAAGGCCTTATGCAACTTGGGAGTACAACATCAGGAATGCCATAAAGGCAATAAAAAAAAAAATCAGTTTACTCACAGCAGATATGGAGCCAGATCTTCTATGCCTACAGTAGCAATAACTGCAGTGTATAAGAGAAGCTAGAATTGATTGTGTCTTCTGTAGAGCAGAGGACAGGAAATTGCTTATTTGTTACAAAAATCTGATTTGTAGCAAGATTGTTAATCTGCACATGAATTTATATCATTTAATAACTTACTGGACTCTGGAAAGGGCTTGATAAGGCTTATTAAAAGAAGATAAGAGGACTGTGAGTCCTCTTAATTAATTAATTAATTACAAAATATATTTCATACTCAAAAGACTTGTCTGTGGAATGAGCAGATCTGTTCTTCATTTTGCATTAGATGCTCTTGATGAAACCTAAAGATAAATGATCTTTTGTGTGCTTAATTTCCATATTCCTGAAAGAGCATGGTCCAGTTTTGATTAATGACATATTCAAATTTATTATCAGATTGCTTTATTAAATACTTTTCAAAGTTGAATAATAATTTGGTATACCCAGTCACACATGTAATACATTGCCTAAAGTTAGTCTCTCAGAAAATGAAATCTGTTTTTTTATAACTTTGGCTCAAGAATCCCTTTATGCTGATTTTTATCTCTCTCACACAGAGGGCTTTATCTCCCTGGAGTATTGCAAATGCCATCTCTGCTGTTTTCTTCAAATTAAAAACTCAGCAACTAAAAGACCAACCCTTGCAGACTCTTTAAAGCATGAATAGCTCCTGAATTGAAAATTTTAATAATGGATTTTTCAATATTTTGCAGATGCAAACTGTAACCCACTACTGTGTCTTGAACTTAATCAAATGTTTCAGACAGCATAGGATTTAGGCTGGATGTGAGGAAGAATTTCTTCCTCAAAAGGGTTATCAAACTTTGGCCCAGGGCAGTGGGGAAGGCCCCGTGTATGGGGGGATTGACACAACCTGGTGTTGTGGGACCTGGCTCGATGGTGACCTGGCAGAGCTGGGTCTATGGATGGACCTAATGAGCTTAGAGATCTCTTCCAACCAAAGAGATTCTGTGATTCTGTCATAAGGTACCATGTCATCAGGGCATGACATGAGGTACATAACCAATCCTTCAACCTGTTGTATTCAAGCTTATTATTTCATCAGGGGTAGTCCCAGATTCTCACAATAGTTCCCTGCAGCATTAAAACTTTTGCTATTAGGTTAGACTATCTAGGTTAGCTTTTAACTTAATTCCTGCTAGGTTTACTGTGTGTATCTTAAGTTTTATGGTCTATCGGGATGTTACAAGAGATGAGTATATAACAGTATAGCCATGTACCAAACAGCTCTGCACTGTGTACCACCCACAATACAGAAACACACACATTTAATACAGCTAAATGTGAAGCTTAAAAGGTATAGGCTTAAAACCATACGTTCAAATGTGTTTCCTTCATCCACACAGTAAATGTTTCTTTATCACTATTTTATTATTTACACTCTTTGTTCTAATTTTATCTTTTATTCATACAGGACAAATGAAATGGGTAGCCTGGAGTCCTTTAGGGGCTTTTCTGTTTGTATTTAGTTGACGACTGGACTATTACTAAACTTTATAGGTTAAATTATTTGGTTAGAGTTTTCTGAAAAATTAAAAAAATCTAATTAAATCAGGCTTAGTGTGGTTTAAAAAATCTGAATGATTAGCATAAACAATATCCCTGTAATGAGCTCCACCAACATTTTTCTGTTCTTTTCATAATAGATTACAGTATACTTGCCTCTAATCACAGTAAATCCTGTTACATTAATATTAATTGTGCTAGCAATCTGATTAGAGTAGTATAGAGTTAACAGCCATATGTATTAGAATGAGGGCAGCTTTCTTCCTTGAAGTGAAAAATGCTCTTGACATTTGTAGTAAGAGTCCAAACATACAACTGGATATATAAAAGTCTTCAACTTGAAATATGAACAATTTCAATACATACATGAAACATCCAGCTAGCCTTCAGGAGTCTTCTATCTCATGGATGTGGGAACATTTTAAGAATATATATTAATGAAGCTAAATAAGGGTCTGAATTACTACCAGTTTATAAAATGAGGCATATATGTAAGCTTTGTTAGGAGAACAACTTAAATGTACTACTTCTTGCTCTCATTTTTATCTGTTATCCTGATTTTACCACTACCACGCTCAGAACTTGCTATTCAACTAAGAAATGTAAAGGAAACCTAAGGAAGATTTCTTTCTAAAAAACTGAGTACAGTCACTCCCAATTGTTCACAGTGGCTCTGTCAGCTCTGCCACAACAATTCAGATACACATATTTTTTTTCTCAGCCCTTGCTTCAGGGAGCCATTATTAGCCCCTGCTTTTCACAATCTTTCCTTCTCTTTTAAATGTTCTGTGCTTGGAGGCTTCTCCATTAGGCATAACATCTAAAAATGAAAGCTATTAGCAACTCTGCATCCTGGAATGTTCACGAGGTCTGGTCACACCTCACCTCAGAGTTAGATACTCTCACAGTTCTAACAATACACAGTTAGGAAGACTAATTAATTACATTGTTGTGTTCTGAAACTGTGATGTGTTGCAGATAGCAATCTATTGCTTAGAATCTCTTCTGCGAAGTGTTGTTACTTATCTTCTTGTGCACCTCACACTGGAATTGTATGCTTGATGATTTCTTCCCTCCAGTAGTTTTCTACATGAATAAGCTGTGTCACAGAGCACTAATGCAATTCATGCATATGCTTATTTTTTTCTACATTAAGCTTATTTTATCCTGTGAGAGGCTCATGCTCATCAGGCATAATGGGATATTTGGATAATTTTGACTTAAGGTGTTTTTCTCTGTTTTTTTAGAGGACAAAAATCTTAGAATTACAAGTTTGCAATAAATGGGTAAAAGTACTGGATAGTGGCAGTACAAGACCTAACCAGTGTTCTTATTTTTGCAGTAACCTAAAATTTGCACTAATGCTGTAAAGCAGTTGTTAGGACAACACTGACACTATTTGTATAGGAAGCTGTTAATTAAAAGCCCTGACTGTAGTGAAGCAGGGAAACTTGTGTCCAAGTTTCTTGTAAATATTTTAATAAGGGTAATTTTAATTAAGCTTAATCTAGCAGATCCTTTCTTCTTGATAATCCACAGCCAAATAAACGTTTATTCTGTGAAGATATTTTGCTGAGAAAACACAGTGGACATTCCTTCCAAAGCAAAATGACAGTTTGAATAAATAACAAAGACAGAACGTTTCAGAAAACATTTATTTCTAATTTATTTACAAAAGGCAATGTCAGTTTATTTCCATACCCACTCATACCTATAGTTTTCTGCCATCATTCAACTACCTTGTAATGATGGTACTTCTAAAGAAATGCAAAAACTTGCCCTTTTGTAGACTGTCAATTGTGCACTAAAGTGTGGTAGGAAAATTCCTCTGAGTGTTTTTTATTGTTATGATGGCACTGTATGTGTCTTTATAGGTCTTCAAACAACATGAAGTTTCAAAGAAACAGTAATAGTCATGGAAAGGTTTTGCATTATATACAACAAATACATTAATGGGGTATAGAAAAGCCCCAGTGGATCAGAAGTCACAATTATGTATTGCATATGCATACATAGGAAACACAGAAACATTTTTTCTTACTTTTGAGGAGGGAGGAAATAACCTCTGGAGTCACTGCATCTGACATACCTGTAGATCCTACCTGTAGATTGCCTTTTACAGGTAGGATCCCTATCTTTTTCTATCTGGGAAGAAAACAGGAGATATATGAACCTAACACAGACTGAAATGGGAAGAAAGTCTGTTTCAGTAGCTTTCTTGCCTGAAGGATCTGCATTAATGCTCTTAGTTAACATAAATCTTTATTAGTATTATTAATTGCACAACTGTAAAAATTACTAGAATAAAATATTGCTAACAATGTCTGCACAAAAAATCCCCTTCAGTAAACAGGAAGATTTAGATTAAATTGGAGAAGGAGATCAGTCATCTAATGTCATGTTTTAATGTCAGGGTTGTATCAGTCTCTGGAATGTTGCCACTTTATCAACTGAACTGTGTTAGCAAAAAGTTCTCAAATCACGTTAAGTATCACCAAGCTAAGAACACGATATGTGTATCAGGACATCCTTATCAGTCATTGGAGTAAAAGCCAGCAAGAGTATTGGGTATATCCGAAGAAAACAAAGCATTAATTCTTCAGCATACTCCTCATGAAAAGTGTTATATGTGGAGTAAGGCTAAAATTACAGCTGTTCTAAAATGCAAATAAAAGACACTATTTAGTATGCCATACACCCAGCAGTTTTATTTTGTATTTGTTTTAGTTTCAGTATAATTTTGACTACCTAAAAATGGATTGTAAAATGTCATTATGGCCTAATCTACCCTCAAAAGCTGACAATGCAGCCATGACAGAACTCATCAAGATGTCATTTAACCTGGTGAGATTATGTTTTTCCAGCCAGTGTGGCTTAATCAGGTATACTGAACAAAGTTAAGTTACATCAGCAAAAAAGGAGTATTTTTGCTTGTTCTCCAGCCCAGCAATGCCAGTTTGCTTTCTTTTTCCTCACTTTACTGCAGTATAAACAACATTATATAAACTAACTTAAGCATAATGAACACTTTTAAAAATGTGTTTCTGTAACATCTCCAAAGTCTTCTGACTCAGACTTAAATTTCTCCTGCTTCTGTGAGTTCTGAGTGACACAGGTGAGAGTTTGCAAAGGATGGCACCTGGTGACAACTGGCCATACAGGGATGTGCGATGGGTTAGATGAAGGAACACTAACCTTCAAAAAAATAGTTCTGCAATCCCTATTCTAATGACAGACTTACTGAAATAAAATCTAAAACGCTATAAAATCTTGCTTTGCACTACTGAAATCCTGTATATTCTAACAATATTAAGACTGAAAAACTAAGAGACACAATTTAGGATGAAAATATCTTTACACCACAATACACTCCCTTCCTTATCCTTGGCTGCTGATGGCATGTTCTAAGATGCCAGTCTCCCACTGCTGACACTCTCCACCTAAAAACTCTGAAGGCACAAGCAGATCACACTAGCATCAAACTGCACCTTCTTAGGGTCCTTATGTCTTCCAGATGTAACACTGTCCTAGTATAAACATGCTATCATGAGTGGAGTTTGTGCCAACCACACCTTTTCAAGTGCAGCAGTCAGCCACAATAGTGTAACTGACTGAAAGAAAGGCTGTTCTCCTGAGCCAATAAGTACATTGGAAGGTCATTCTGTGGATAGGCTTTAGAAGAGGCAGGGGCATTGCAAAGGGCAAGCAAGAGGCATTATGGTGTGTTCTGAGTAAAATCTGCAGTGGAGTTACATAAGCAAATTATTTGCATTAAGAAATCAGTATGGTTTTGCTTGGTTTTATACTGCAAAAAGCCCTATGAAATGGCTTTATTAACCTGAAGTAATCTATCAGCAATTAAATTGCCTTAAATGCACACTAGGTTAAAAAAAAAAGTGGCTTTCAGCTTTCTGTAGTGAAGGAGAGGGTATCTTGTCAGACAGAATGAGTTTGCATTGAGCACAGCAAATACATTCAAGCTGCCTCTCTTGAGGGATATCTGCCTTACAAATTTGGTCTTCGCTCAGCTAATGGGTGTATCCAGGTCTCAGAGCTAACCGTGGAATGTGTGAATGCTTACCCTGATCTGGAAGTTGCTGATTGACTCCTGTTAAAATTAGACTCTTCATCTGAAAGGCAAGAAAGTCAAGATCTTTCCGGTCTTACAGCTACATATGACACAGTTGTTTAAAGTAAGATGTTCCGCAAAGCAATTTATAATGGAACAATGCTAACAAGGAATTGGCACAATGCACATCAAGTATGGAAGTTAAAATATAACATGTACAGAACAAGGTAATTTGTTAGTAGCAGATTCATAATAATTGAAAACTATAGTGCTGGGATAACTGTATGCATTCTGCAAACTTAGATTTAGAAATTCCTACTAAATTAAATACAGAAATCGTATTGCTGAATAAAGTTGAATAAAAATTTGGATATACAGCCAGGCTCTGTCCTGAGCCTTTATGCAAGGAATCATCAGTACATCCCTTAACTCTTGTGAATATAGATGTATAAAGTGATGTCCTGTTCCTGCTACTGTAAAAACAAAAAGCAACGCTTTGGGACTAGCTAATCAGGGCACTTTTACAAGCTAAAGAACTCTCAAACCATGCCTGCTTCTACCAGGTTTATCAGCTTTCAGATAAACTTTGCTTCCTTGGTATTCTCAGATTGCTTTATCTGTGACACTTCTACCACTACAACCAGATTAAGACTAGATTTTTCTTTCAATATTCCCTATAGGAGATAAGAATGAGGTGCATTTTTCTGAAGGTGTAACATTCAACTTGAAACATGTTCATCACTTTTAGTCATTATTTGCTACTATTTCAAGCAGTAAATTATTTTCTTAATAGAACCACAGCAATGTTAATATTTCAATATTAATTTGATATTTCAATTACAACATAGGCAGTATTCTAAGGATAATAAGAATAAAATCTAAGCCCACACTTACTCTCTCATAACTTGTGTGGGCAGCCAAGTGTTTTTTCAGTCAGCTGATGGTGACTATGTATACAGCAGCAGAAAGCAATGTGTTGGTTTCACAGTTTTTGGTTTGAAGACAAAGTAAGACATCTATAGGTTTTCAAACTGACTTGATGTTTTGTCTACAGAAGGTTCAAACTTTCCAGTTAAGCTGGAAAAGCTAGTAAGCTAGCTTTGTTTAATCACAACTCATTCCTTCTCTTCAACGTTTCTGACCACTTCAAGTTAGCCATCCCTCATTGCTTTCAAGGCTTGAAAGACAAAGAACCCATTAACAGTATCTTGAGAATCACAGATGAAAAGGTTCATTGAAATGTATTTTATCTTTTGTGTATCCTATGTAATAAGCAGGCCTAGGTAGAATGTAACATACTACATCATATCTACATAATTAAAACAGGACATCTCTAGCCAAAATATTTCCCACAGCTATTTATCAGCACATCAACTAAGTGCTTACTTCAGGCAGGTTTGTGTTGAGGAGCATCTCTGATCATACTCTACCACAGTTTAATATCAGTTCCAGAAGCATTTGCCACCATGGTCTTTTGCTGCTCTCAGTGCAGAACTCGAGGAAGGCAGCACCACTGAAGTTGTAGTGGTAATTGTGTTACACCTGAGGCCACTTGTGTTCAGCTCTTTTTGCTTCAGTATCCACAGGGCTATGGGCACCCCTCTCAAAAGACACCACACTTCAATTGTTTACCTCACATGGAATTAAAAAAAAAAAAGGTGGTGGTGGCTGCTGGTTAGAATGTTTTATGCTTTAGATTGGAAGCGATCTTAAAAAACCTCTAAGCAGTCCAGGTTGCCCAGAGACCCATCCAATCTGGTCTTGAACACTTCTGCGGATGGAGGATCCACAATGTCCCCCGGGGCAACCTGTTCCAGGGCCTCAGCACCATCACAGGGAGGAACTGCTTCCTAAAATCTAATCTAAATCTCTCCTCTTTTAGTTTGAAATTATCCCCCTTGTCCTAGCACTAGAGTCCCTAGTAAAAAGTCCCTCTCCAGCCTTCTTTGCTCCATGGCCTCACAGGGCTTTTCAGATGTGACCTCCGTGCTGGTGCAGTGGGGATCTGCCTTCCAGCTGCTCCTCCTGGGAAGCCCGGGCAGGAATCGCCAGCTCTGCTGAGCGTAGTCCCTCTGGCCCGCCCGGCCCTGCAACTCATCATCTTCACCTTCATCCTCAGCTCACCCTTACCTCAGCTAACCCTCTTGCCGCCCCTCCCGCTCACCTTCGCCCTCTCCGCCCCCGCAGGGCCTCGCTGAGGCTTTGCCTGCGCACCTCGGTCAGTGCTGAGCCTACACCGTTAGGCAGGGAGGAGAGTGCCATGATTTAATTAATGCAGGGCTGTTCCAGGCGCTAATGATCTTAGCGTCAGCGAAGCGCTGGGGACTGAGAGGGCCCAGCCGCGCCACGCCATGGCGTCTCCGTGATGGGGGGAGGCAGCGCGGCAGCTGGGCCACATGGGCGGGGCGGGACGGGACCCCCCAGGTAACGGCGGGCGGGACGCTCCCCCCCTCACCCTCCCCAGGTAACCGCGGGCCGGAAGCACCCCGGGTGCCGGGCAGGGAACAGAAATGACAAAGAGAGCCTGTTCACCTTGGGTGCAAGGGGAGGTTTGGTCCGGCCTGTGGGATGAGGGACAGAGTGGGAGGCCGCGGCCTCGCTGAAGGCCCAGCGTGGGGAGGGAGGCGACAGCCGCCGGGCCGGGTCAGGTGAGGAGGATGGAGGCGAGCGGCCGGGCCAACAGCTCGGTCAGCGGCAGGTGATGGAGAGCGTCGGCAGGCCGGGGGGATAGAGCGTGAGGTAGGAGGCTGAGGAGAAGGGAGTGCGGCAACGGGGAGAGGCGGAGGAGCGGGCCCGGGGGAGGGCAGAGCAGAGCGCGGCGGGAGGCGGAGGAGGAGGAGGAGGGGAAGAAGTGCGACGCAGGGCCGGCAGATGCCTGGAAATAAAAATTTGATGATTGCATGCAGCGGCTGGAGAGACTCTGTCGGTGGCGGCGGCGGGGACGAGGCAGGGACAGGGGGGGCGACGGCAAAATGAAGTATCAGAAATACCTGACTGTCTTGCAGATGGCCATAGGGGTGACCGCCTCCAACAGGGGCACTCTGATGCCCTTAAAGAGGAAGCTCTGGTGAGTAGGTACCAACGGCGCTGCGGGCCAGGCCGGGCGGGCCGCGGGGGTTCCATGGCGCGGCAACTCCGGCCGATTCCCCAGGAGCAAGAGCCGCGGGAGCTGTCTGGGCTGCCTCGCGCGGCTGGAAGTGCAGTTGCCGCCCGCAGCGCGGTAGCGGGGAGCCGCTCCGGCGGTGCCCGACCATCGCAGCCTCGGCAGACGCGCACGGGGGCCGCACTGGCGGGGGCTGCCCCTGTGCAACAGCCCGGGGGGGCCCTTGGATTTAGCGCGTTGCCCACCCGGGGCTGTGCGGAGGCGACGCGGAACGGCCCAGTCCTCCTGCTGCTGCTGCTGACAGGTGCATGTGGAAACGGTAGCTGCGAGTTACCGAGCGGCAAGGGTAATGCTGCCCGTGTACAGTCATTTTTATTCACAGTCTTTTTTTCCCCCCCAACCGACTTATCTCTGCTCTTTTTGGTGCTTGCTGATTGCACGCTGAACTGAATTTTCTGGATGAATCAACAATATGCAATGAAAAATGCATTAAAGTATGATGGTGTAATGTGGGTGAGTAGGGCACTGACAAGCATACGGCACTGCAATACCCAGTCACTCGTGGGCTTGTGAGAGCCCACTGTTAGCTCAATAGAAGTGGTAGGGTGCGTGTCATCTTCAGGACAAATACAAGGGGGGGAAATGTGTGAACCTGTGAAGTCAGGTTTTTCTGGGAGGAAAATATTAAGAGCAAATTTGTACACTTAAGAATTCTTTGTCTACAAAAGACCAGCAGTGATATGTAGATGGTAACCATCATAGGGTTTTTCTTTAACTGTGTTTATGGATTTCTGGAGAAGGAAAATGCTGCAGAAGACACCACAGTTAATTGTATTTAAAAATAGGCAGTTCAGCACTTGTAATTTTAGAGTGTGGTGTTTTTATACCTTTTTTTGTGTTGTCACTGTAGACAGTTTAAAGGAAATACATCCCCTGAAGAAACATAATGTGGAACTAGTAAGCTTTCTGTCATTGATTCCATATCTTGCTGTTCTTTGCAGATAGGATCACAGTTTGGTGAATCTGTTAATCCTAACTGCAATGTACAAAATGAAACCTAGTCTTAAACAAAAATATGTTGTAATACAGATGAGTTCTGTGAATCTGATTCTGTGATGTCATAAAAGATTTTTATAGTGTGTTGACTGATTTCGTTGTGTAAGTTACATAAAGTATAACATACCTATTTTCTCTCCAAATGCCACTCGTGCTGCTGTGCATAGATAGATGTATGGTGTGTTACTTCTTAAAAGAAGTTAAATTCTTGGTAATAAAAAGAGAATAGTTGTTCTGTTTCTTATTTCCCCTGTCTCCTTGGAGATGTTTTCTTGGGCATGTTAGAGTGAAGATAGATACGTTTGCATACTTAAAGTCTGAAAGGACCAAGTTCAACTCCTTTTATGTCTTCAGTTGGAGTTAGATCAGCTCTATATTGCCAGATTTCATGTGCTTTTTTCATTTTCTGTTCTTTTTGTGATGTAGCAAGCCCAGTATAGTGGAATCTCACTGGTCTGCTGTAATTATTGCATTTCATATAATTTGTAATTTGACATCATGCTACTGCAATGGAATGCAGAATGAAGGTTTAGTTTATTAAGATTGTTAATGAAAAGTGTTTTTTGTTAACTCTGCTGAGAAAAATCCCTTGATATTGGACAGAACATCTCTGAGATGTTCTTATTAGTAGGCAACATGATCTTATGTAGTCACATTTCCTTTGAGAACTTTCATAGCATTAGGCATTATGTCTGTGGGTTGGATTTATGCTTATGGGTAATAAACTGTTTTCTGATGCATTTGCAGAAATATGGAAGGATGCTTAGTCCTGGGTTTTTATTAATCTGTACCCAAATTGTATCAGTGAATTAAGGAAGTCTGAATGTTGGAAGAGTATGTTGCTCCTACTAAAATCAATGAAATATTAGTGTGTGTTTCCAACATGCAAACCAAAAGTGAATTTCAGTGATACAACTGGAAATCTCAAAAATGTATAAATCAAGTAAGTGTGTAATCAGAGGATGCTTTTTCATTCTTTATTTAAATGTTTTTAAAAACTCTCAACATTGTTTTACCAATCAGATTCATAAATTCTTTGATGTGTTAATATGTTGTAAATGAAAGTGAAGATGTAATTTAATAAAAAAGGGTTAAAACACTCATCTTTTTGTTGGTGGAGATAATCTACCTGAATCCTGCTGAAAGAAAATGAAAAAGGTAACAGCAGTTTTATTTCTTTATAGAGCATCTGTCACTCTAATTTTCTCCTATGTTCCTCCCCCCCCCCGGCCCCCAAATGTCAAGTCCTATTTTGTGATGCATGAAGACAGAGCTACACATGAAAACAAAAAAGGTGGACACTGATGTCTCATGATAAGTGAAGAATACATTGTTATAGACTAGCTAAGAATAAAACAGACAATTGAACAAACAGAAGGGAGCTGTGGCACAAACCCGGGGTGGGACAAGCCTGGGGTGGGAAGTGGTGGAGTCAGGAACTTGCTTGTGTTCAATGTGGAGCGTGATCATTTTATGATGGGGTTTACTTAGGGCAGTAGAGTTTTGGTTTCAGCGATGGAGTAGGTTGCTGGAGTCCTAAACTGCTGATTCAGAAGCTTTCCTGTGTTTGTGAAGCTTTGTAATATAGTATGTAGGAACCTAAATGGGATGAGTAGGATGTTTTTAATCATCTTGCAGGGGCTATGGTATTGGGTACCAAGCCCTCCGTCATAATGCTGCTAGTACAGTTAGAGTGCGGCAGGGACTAATGTTTGCAAAGATGTCAAGAAAAGCTATCTACTGACCTGGGAGCACCCTAAACCAGCAAATGGATGTGCTTACTGAACTCCTAAAACATACAGTCCGAGTGCTTTTGCCATATGGAAATGCTAAATGCCTTTATTCAGTCAAACTGCACAAATAGACCATAATTTCATGTCACATTGAGCATTATGTTGCTGTGCTGCAAGAAGGAGCAAGCAAACAAAAAAAGAGAAAAGGAAGGCTTTCTGTGTTTTGGCTACTGCCTCTTGTGTTCTCCTTGGTGCAAGGGAGTGCAGAGTCATGAGATGAGACAAAAAGCTTGGTTAGGGATAGGTTTTCATTGTGAGGCATATTATGGAAATGGCTGAAACTTTGCCATGTTTACATTTTTTGCATCTTTTAAGAAGGAGCGATAAACTGTCTGAGGTAATCTAGGTTGCAGAAGAGAATGCAGATGCAGTGCTCTACAGAATTTGAATTTTGACAGGATCCAATTTCCCTGCTTGATGCTATTGGTGAAAGCATGCGTAATATAGAAGCCTGGATGTTAGGTGATAGCTGCTTCTTGTGAGATACTGCACAGGCACATTCATTTTCAGGCAGAGGAGTAAATTGAAATCAGTGAGGAGTAACCAGCGTGTCTGGAATTAAGCACTAGTCTGAAAGCTTTGTTGACTTGGAGTCTTTGTGTTCAGGCTGAGATGTAGAATCCCTGGCTTTAGAATGAAGGATGCTTGTTTTATCGTTAGGCACATCCTTAAGGGAGGAAAGTGCTGTTGTTTGTTATGCTCTAAGTAGAGTCATATTTGAAATAATTTTTTCCTTTAGAAGGAAAAAAACATCATCAAAGATTGAACCTCTTGGGTGTCTCCACGTGGAAAAATACCAGAATGGTGTACCACCAGAATGGATGTTTTCAGTTTTGCTTACTGGTTCTTCTTACTATTTGAAATGTGGGTAACAATTTCAGTTTATGCCATTGTAAGGATTTATTTATGTTTCAAATTAAGTAATATCTCTTTTTTTTTCTGATGAAGGCAGGACTGAAGATATTTGCAGAGGAGCACAAGTTAGCATAGCAGCTGTCTGCTCCTTGTTGCTTGTCATTCAAACTAGCCTTTTTTTTTAAACAAATATTAATATGAGTTGGCTCTTCCAGTCTGATCAGTGGGAGTGAAGTTCAGCTCTTCCATTCTGTGTATGAGCCACAAGGCACAGTGATCACATTGAGCTGAGACCGGCTGATGTCCTCACTTTCTGCAGCATGTCAGATTTCTGTGGGCAGACACATCACTGTGGAAATGTAACTGCTAGAGGCAGAAGTTTCTAAGAAGTTTGACTTACAGCTTCTGAAACCATTTACAATAAACTTAGCTGGAAGAACCTAAATGTTTTGGGTTTTTTGTAGAATGGGCAGATGACTTGCGTTATGAGACTGGTGGTAAGTCTTGTGGAGGCTGTGTAGTTGTCAAAACCTTGTCCTCTCTCAATTAACTTTATTGATAATAACACACTCAGAGAACATACAGAAAGGGTATACTTTCAACTTGCTTTTGAAATATTCTTGTCTCTTGTAAAATTGTTTGGAACATTAATGCCTAAGCAAGAAGAGATGTTTTTAAGCTGTTAAAAGTTGCTCAGTCTAACTGGTCTGTCTGGAGAATGATAGACATTTCAGACAAAATTTATTATGTATTGTTGAAGATTTTTATAAATAGTAATTATGTGCAAGTAGAATATAAATACAGTTTTTATAGAGGACTTTAATGTTATTTAGATGTCAATTATCATATATATTAAGTCATTAGCCCTTGATGTGATGCTGCACCTTGAGGTCATTATTGTGTAGTATTTTGTTATGCTGGCATGGAGTACAGATGCTTAAAGTTTTTTAAAGAGGGTGATTTTAAAGAGGGTTTTGCTTATTTTACAAACAGGAGAAATAATTTGGAGTCATGGTTATGTAACATGATATATGATCAGGAACCAGTCAAGGTCGATGGAACTATTGTAAGAATTGTGGATAATAAATAAGGTCCTTGGGCTCCACATAGGAATCACAAAATGGTTCACTTTTACTTGACTGAAGTTTCCCAAAAGTAATGATTGGGGAGTGTGTGGTGTGTGCGCTTACTCTAAAATTCCCAAGGTGAGTCCCATTAGAAAAGTGTTAATGTTTCCAAAATCCTAAACACATTCTTTGAAGAGAGAGAGCCACATCTCAAGACATCCAGAACTGTTCTTATCTTAAGAGATCTCGGTGCTATAGTCTAATTTTTAAAGTCTACAATGCGTTGAACATGTTATTCTTAGGCTTTGATTCAAGAGGACTTGCCTTGATGGATTCTGTGATTCTACTGGAGATGCTGCAGACATTTTAGAAGTGCTCTGACAAATGTTTCTGCTTTGACTTGTGATAATTTCTCTATGCCCATGATGTGTGTACTACAGCCACTGACTTGGCAATTCACTTTATTAATTTTCTATTAATTAATGCAAAAAAAAGATGAAAGAAGATCATTGAAGTGAATCATATTAGTAATTAAGTTTTTAAAACAGTATTCAGATGTCAGAGCCTTAGCATACTGCACTATGGTTGGAGAATTAATTTTAAAAGAAAACATTCTGTTTCTTTGATTACAGTGAATACTTAGAGGACACAAAGCAAGGTGCAAAAGTGAGAAGGATTTTTAAGAGCTGGTTTTCAGATTTATGAGTAACTTATTTTGGGCCTTGTCTCATGAATTTGGACTTGCTGGTACTGATGCTACTTCATAGTCTTAACTTTTGAGCTGTATTCCTTGTGGCAATTTCTAGTACTGGAAAGAGTTCCTGGATGAGTTGTTACTGGAAATGGAGTCTTGGGAGCTTCATCGCTGCATCCAGCATTCTAAGACAGAGTGAGGTAGATCCAAGTCTGTCTCATTCAGGACTGTGAGTGCTTTTCTGTGCTAAAACTGTAGGAGTAGTAGAGGCACTGAAGAAGCTGATAATTAATTTCTTTGCACTTCTCCCAAGTTTTCCTCATCAGCCTCAGAGTCCAAACCCCTTGATACTATAAATATGGATATCTTGTTTCATATTCTTCCTTTGGTGCATAATGGAGCAGAGCTTCCAGATTCCCAGTGGTGGCATTGATTGGCTTTTTCTTTGCTTGCTTAAATAATACTTCATCTTCTAACAAAGACATACACAAATTAATAACTTCATGAGGGATTGAAGGGAGTCTTTCAATTGTGACATTTCTTCCCATAAAATTATATTTTGAAAGTTAAATGTGATTTTAAAAGCATTTTACTGAATCCTAGAAGCTAGTAAGTACTAGCTATAATTTATTCTCCAGCAGAATGAGGTGATGGATGGATTCCAGAGGCAGTAAGTTCATTTTTTCAAGTGGCTTTAAAGAGTGGAGCTCCGAAGTGAAAAGAGCTTCAAAACTTAGAACTCATTTAGTTCTTTATTAAACCTATGTAATTTTGATTATCCCATTAATGTAATTTGGTTTTCTTTCACCTAACGTTTCTCTTGTTTTTCTCTTCAATTTTTTATAAGGCCAGCTTGGTATCAGAAAATGTCAAAAGACTTGCAACCTAGTGCACATTTATAAGGAAGGCCCTAGAGTAAGTGGTTTGAAACGTGGTTTGAAACATGGTTTGAAATGAAGAAAAGGCCAATGAAGCTTGCCTGCTGCTTAGAAATGTTTCTATTAAGTGCACATGAAGATTTGTTGATCCCAGTGATATGTTACGAGCTAGGTATTGTTTGGAGGTGTTTGGAAGAGACTTCTAATATCAGCAAGCTCAAACAGAATCATAGAATCTCTTTGGTTGGAATGTACTTTCAAGCTCATCAAAAAATACCTTGGACCCAGCATTGCCTGCTTGCCACTAAACCATGTTCCTAAGCACCAGGTCCGTGTGTCATTTAAATCTCATGCTCTGTGTAACAAAAGCTGACGCAGTGCAGTTGTTGTCTTTCCTTGGAAGTTTGTCCTGTAAGATGTTTTATTATGGAATCTGTGGCATTTTGGCAGTTTCTGCTTTCTGAACAAATACTCTAGTAGCATTTCTTAGAATCTAATCAATTCAGAATTATACAAAAAAATTGGGTGCAGTTTCAGCAGGAGTTTCCTAGTGTAATTAAAATGTCTGAATATTCTAGTTATATTTTCAGTTAGAAAATTTTATTAGTGTTTGCTGTTAAAGGTTGGCAGTAAATTAACCCAAGGGAAAAGAAAACCAAAACCAAATGGCTGTTGCTTGAAGGTAGTTTTCCTTTTTCTAATGTGTTATCAAACTGACTGGAGACTATTTTGCATTTAAGATATTTACCTCGTTATCTGAATACATTTGATTGTTAACCCTACTTAAGTCTACTCATTAACAACTTCTGACAAGCTCCTTGAAATATGGATTGCTTACTTAAAATATTTTAGTTTTGTGACCCCTTAGAACTCTGTGTGGACTACAGTGTGATGAAGGACCATATGAAATGTAGTTCTTTCACATACTACCCCTATAACTTGAAGAGATTATGTTCATTTCTTTATTCATCATTATTCGTTGCTGGAACAGCTCAAGTATCATTAGTGCCTGAGCTGGAAAAGGTCGAAAGCCAAATTCTACCAGGCAATACTGATTTAACTGACAGCCATCACCATGTATCACAGGGCTCAGTTTTTTCTCTGAGTTAAGAGACAAAAGTATTCCTTTCACTTTATCAAAGGTTAAATATATTTTCCTGCGATTCCACTTCTTTTTCTGGTACTCCTCACTTTTGTACTGAAATGTTGACTACAGTATGGTGTTGACTACAGTATGGTTTTGACTAAATCTGCGGGCAGCAGTGGACTAGCTGAGAGCTGTATTTCTGCAGTTGTCTTGACATTTCTTGGAAAGTGAGGCGTGGAGTGACATTCATTCTTTGTGTAGCGCAGCATTGGATTTTCTTATGGAAAATCATTACCTGATGTGTTTATTGGATGCATTTGCTTATATTCTTTGTCTGATATGGTGTCATTTTATTTGGCAGGGTAACTCCATCTTCTGAAAATCCCAATGGTGCTACCTGTAGTGTAAGTCAGGGAAAACCGTCTTTAAGAAGAATAAAAGGGAGAATACACAGAAGCAAAAGTCTCGATAGCATTGATTTCTGTGAATTTACTGTAAGTACCACGTCTTTTACATTTATCCTATATGAAGGTGTGAGCATGTTGCTAGATAAACCTTCTTGCATTGGGTTTATCTCTTTGTCAGAATGAGAAAAGGTATTGTACTTAATGATGTAGTAGTTACAGTTCTATACTGCCAAATGTTCAGAACAGCAATGTTAATTGTGTAATTAGTGATGCATAACTCTGTTCCTCAGTGACCATGCAATGTAAATATTGATGTTGTGTTTTTAATGTCGCTGCCTGTATAAGGTAAAAGAAACTATCTTGAAATTAATTAAATATGAAAAATGAAATATGTTTTCAAATCGTGGTTTTATATTTAAGTTTTGGTAATTGCATCTAATTTTGGTTGTATATGGCTATAACAAAGTATTAGTAAAGAAAAACAATGTTCCTAAAAGATGGGTGTCTTTTATAGCACCTATACAATGGGTGATACCAGCTTTTATCTTACTGCAGTTAAGCGGTACTGCTATATACTACTTTTCTTCTTGTTTTGAGTGTAGATATACTGGGCATTTAGAAAATTCAGTGTGATTCATGGTTTCAAAGAGTTTTTGTAGGTGCTTTATTGATTTCTACTGAATCAAGGGAAAACTGGAAAAATTTTTTACAGAACTCTTAACTTGGAAGGAGTAGTTATGTACAAATAATAGAAGAAAGTAACTTGTTAATATGAGAGAGTATGGGAACACAGAGATAATTTTTCTATTTATACTGTTTAAAAATATTGGAATTAGTTGTAAACGCAGTGTGTTTTGAAATATTCTTTACTGAAAAGCCATTGAAATCTACCACTCTCAACTGTGCTGTTTATTACAGAAGACACCAACTGTGGAATTGTTGGAGTTTTAGTCTCAGAACTGTTTCTAATTCTGAAATCTTGTAGCATGTTATCTTTGGAACAAATTGCTTGTTGTTTGCTGTTTAAGAAATTAAAGTTCATAGCAAGGAGTAGTGATTGAAAGTACTATATGATGTTCAGATACCTTTAGTAGTGCCAAGCTGGGTCCCATAGCTGGGGACGTGTGTTTCTGTGCGTCTCTGCTCTGTTCCCTCTTGTTCAAAACTGGTTTTAGTGTGTCTATGCAAACTGTTGCCATTTACTGTGACTTCAGCAATGACAGGGGGTGAGTTGTGGGAACTGCATTAAGCTGGGAGGCTCATAGAAAATGGGGTTATTGTTTCCAAGGGAAGGGATAACCAGGGAAGAACCTATTGCATGAGCATCAGGAGCCAAAATGTGACTGGGAGTCATGCTCACAGGTACCTTCAGGTGCTTCTCTGTGACACAGGGCTGCCAAACTCCTTGTTACCACAGTTAATAAAGTCTGAATTTTGTGGTATTAATGGCTTTTAGTTATACCAGAGGCTCTGAATGGGTGATATAGATAAGAATGCTAGAGAATTCTTTGCCTATAAAACCTATAAGCAGAGGTTTTACGCATCCTTTCAGTTGTATGTTCTCCCTGGTTACAAGTGGTGGAAGCCTGCAGGGTTGCTGACAAAATCTGGGTTCTTGATGTGATGTGGATGGTACTGGGGTTTGTAGTAGTGGTGTCTCTTGTTACCATTTTGCTAAGGCAGCAAATGAGAATATAAAGCAGTGAAATGCTGTTACACCACAGAGTGATGAAACAGCAGTCCTCTTAAAATGCATATCCAACTTCAACTCCATCTTCTCTCTTTTCTTTATCCTCTCCATGTATCAGTGCTACCTCCTCATCAGATTAGGACTTACTCCAATAAACCATGTAAAACCTAGTTTATTGCTCCTCAGTTCTTCCCCAGATGTCAGACCTTTAAATACTCAGCTAGAAATAATAGCTTTTTCTTCAATAGTGGTATATGGTTGCCTGCAACCCAGAAATGTGGCAGAACTCCTATGTCATGTGTCAGAAAAAGAGAGGAAATGCAGTGGGGTAGTCAGCTTTCGGAGAAAGATGCAGAATACTTTGTGGAATGAGCTGGTTCCACAAGTATTCGTTACATCCTTATTTTAGTGTTTATTGCATTGAAATTAACTCTCTTCTTGCGCAAGCTGCCTTGTTTTGGCACTTCTAGTGCAAACGGTCTCAAGGACCTTACAATCTATTTATAACAACAGGTAAGATGTGACTAACCCTTGATTCTTTAGCTGCATATGGCTCTCAAGCTGTTCCAGTGTTTCACTGGTGTTTGCCTTCTGAAAGTCACATTTCATAGCAGCTGCATTTTTGAACTACACTGTGTGATGCAGCACTGGGGCTGCTGGGGACTTGCCATACTCATGTGTGTGGAAACTACCCAGGTACAGTCTGTATGACAGCTCTTAGGTGGGAGAATGGATCCTGTGATAGATTTAGTATGTGGCTCACAGCATCGAAAAAGTTGACCATCTCTGCAGTGTGTAGAGGCAGTGAAATTGGCCCCTTCTTTTTCGTTGAAACAAAGAAACTCAGTAACTGAATATTATTAAGCAGGCATTCATTTATTTCAGCACTTGGCACAAGAAGGTACTTCTTCAAACCCTGTGCCTGTTCTGCAGGCAAGTTTAGGGGTTAAATTCCAGTGATACATGCATATTTATGATAAGTTGACTTAATGATTCGACTTCTAATTGCCCATGAGACCCCTTAGTGGTTGCTGTGGTGTCCTGGTTATTACCTCACCCTAAACAGGTCATTCTGTCCTCAGGCTATCTTGGTTTTGAAGTCCCAGAAGCCTCCGACCTTTAAGCACATAGTTTCATGTTAGTAAAGCCCATCGTTTCATGTTAGTTTTCCCCTATCACCAGTGAGATCAGTGAGATGGTGATGTTTTCAGGGAATGAAAGCAAAGGAGATGTAGAAACCTTTTACAAGCAGCTTGTCACTTGAAGAGTGATGGAATGTCTAAGATAACTTCTTTTTCATTCTTAGTTTTGTAACTCTGATTGGACTTCAGACATTACTAAAATCAGTGACTTGAGAATGTATGTTTGCAGGAATATGGATAAAATCAGCTCTCCTTCAAAATCAGAGCACTGCAGTTATTTACAATATGAACCAGACCAGTTCTGCAGCTTTTCTGCAGACAGCTGGTGCTGGACTCCTCTCAGTAAACATGCGCACAGTGAATTTTCAGCTAACCGACAGAGGTAGTGAGGCAGATGAACTCCAGTGTTCCTCCAGTTGCATTGAGGGGGAATTTTGCAAGCTGCAGTTATCCATCTTTTCTAGTCTTGCCTTTTCCAGATGCATTGTTTTGACTCTTCCTGCCATGCCCTAATGACAAATTGAATTTGGGCAGAATCCCTGTGTATTGCAACTTTAAGGGGTCACTGGATGTCAGCAGGCAAAATGCAAAAGTAACTCATTTTGATCCAGATTACTTAAAGGAGGAGAAAAGAGAGAAAGGGTGGTGTGAATAAACTGCTGTGGAATGCATGATAGAATAGAAGAGGCTACCAAGGAAGAGATAAGCAGAGAGGTGAGATTTGCCTTTTTTAGATGAGATTTGCCTTTTTTAGGCAGGGCATGCATGTGTTCACTGATAACATCTAGTTTTTTGCTTTCTTAGTGCTTGCCCACTGTCATTATCAAGATGCAGTGATTGACTTTTTGTGGTCTCAGTGGGATGTGCATTCCCAGCATGCTCTGGGCGCAAGGAGGTGCCTGTGCATCAGTGAGCTTCAAGAGCAGCTGGGATTGAGTAGCCACATGTTATTTTGCTGCAGCCATGGTCACTACGAATTGTACCTGCTTTAGATTTTTAATAGAGTTTCAAGATTGTTTAGAAGCTTTAGTGGTTAACTTTGATGGATATAGACTGGTCAGCCAACGCAGGAAAGGGGATGGAACAGTTTGTCCTAGACGCTGTCTCTAGGCACATCAAGGACAAGAGGGTCATTAGGGACAGTCAGTATGGCTTCACCAAGGGGAAGTCATCCCTGACCACCTGATAGCCTTTAATGAGGGCACAACCAGCTGGATAGATGATGGCAGAGCAGTGGATGTGGTCTATCTTGACTTCAGGAAGGCATTTGACACAGTCTCATCCTCACGGCCAAACTGAGGCAGTGTGAACTGGATGATTGGGTAGTAAGGTAGATTGTGAACTAGCTGCAGGATAGAAGCCAGAGAGTGGTAGTTAACGGGACAGGGTCTGGTTGGAGGTCTGTATCTAGTGGCGTCCCCCAAGGGACTGGGGCCTGTTCTCTTCACTCTAGTCATTAATGACTTGGATGAGGGATTAGGGTGCACAGTCAGCAAGTTTGCTGATGACACAAAGCTGGGAGGCGTGGCTGACTCCCCAGCAGACTCTGCTGCCATCCAGCAAGACCTGGACAGGCTAGAGAACTGGGCAGACAGAAACTTAATGAGGTACCAAAAGGGTCAGTGTAGAATTGTGCATCTGGGCAGGAACAACCCCAGGGACCAGTATAGGTTGGGGACTGACCTGTTGGAGAGCAGTGTGGGAGAAAGGGACCTGGGGGTCCTAGTGGACAGCAGGGTGACTGTAAGCCAGCAATGTGCTCTTGTGGCCAAGAGGGCCAACAGCATCCTGGGGTGCATCAGAAGGGGGATGGTTAGCAGATCGAGAGAGGTTCTTCTCCGCCCTCTACTCTGTGCTAGTGAGGCTGCATCTGGAATATTGTGTCCAGTTCAAGAAGGACACAGAGCTGCTGGAGGGTGTCCAGAAAAAAGAGCAATGAAGATGATGAAGGAAGTAGGACAGCTCCCTTATGAGGAAAGGCTGAGGGAGCTGGGTCTCTTGAGCTTGGGGAAGAGGAGACTGAGGGGTGACCTCATTCATGTCTATAAATACGTGAGGGGTGGGTGTCAGGAGGATGAAGTCAGGATCTTCTGAAGGTCATCTGGTGATAGGACAAGAGGCAATGGGTGCAAGCTGGAACACAGGAGGTTCCATATAAATATCAGAAAAAAGTGAGGGTAACAGAGCATTGGAACAGGCTGCCAAGGGAGGTTGTGGAGTCTTCTTCTCTGGAGACATTCAAGATCTGCCTGGATGTGCTCCTGTGTGACTTGGTCTAGGTGATCCTGCTGTGGTGGGGGGATTGGATTAGTTGATCTTCAGAGGTTTATTCTGATCCCTAATGATTTTATAATTCTTTGTTTGCCTTGGCATCCTCATTTCAATTCTCCAGTCTCTTTTGGTATATTCTTGAAGTATATGGCAGGCTGAGGCATCAATTTGTTTGCAACGTCCTTACCTGTACATAGAATAATCGTTGCTATGATTAGCCCCAGTGACAAAATCCAGTCATCAACCCAGGCTACTGTGTTCCACTGCATAACTAGTCCATACAGCTTACTGCTGAACAAGGCAGTCGGGTCTATAAAGAAGAGCATGGGTTTATTGCAGTTTCTGTTTATTTCATCTAATCCAAACTAATTTTCTCTTTCAGTGTTCTTATGAATAGCTTCTGAAGTGATAAAAATTCTGTAGTTTGGTTTCATTGTTCGTGTTTGATTCTTTGTCTCAATTTTTTTTCCTGCTCTTTCAATTTGAATAGATGTCTGTCACACTGGTAAAATGATAAATGAGCTGTAACACAGATGATACGTATTGGGGTTATTTCTTGTGAACACTGACATCTTAAAAAAAGTCCTGCAGGTATTTTGATCATCTCTGTAGATGTGGAAGGAAGAATTTGTTAGCACAGCTGGAGTCTCGTGGATGCCCTTAATTTGTTCCTGTTCAGAGAAGTGCAATAGTTGTGCAGCTGGTTCTGAGACTTAAAATCCTCTACAGTAGGTTAAACTTGTATTGCAGTATTATTGTTGCACTGTGTTAATCGTTTGAAATACCTTTTTTTTTTTGTTGTTGTTTGTAAAAGAAGTTAAAAAAATTAATCAGATCAACTTTGGAAATGTGGCACTGATGGAAAGGGGAAAAAAACTTTTTGGCTTTTGATCCAAGATTCCAAATCTGCTGGAAAAGAGGACAATATTTTCAGCATTTTCTGTTCTGTATTCTTGCTTTTTATTTGGAAATATATCCAATATTGAGGCAGGTTAGTGAGTTTCAGACATAATATTAGGTGAAGATTATGCAACCTTAATGTTAACCCAAGGATTTTAACCATAAATGAACATGTAATTTCATTTGCTAAATTCTAAATTGTGTTTGACCTCGATTTGAGTTTCTGAATTGATTCAGGCTGAATAAATTGAGCACTCCAGTTTAACTCTGCCAAGAATGTTAACTCTGTCATAGTCTGGATTGACATTAAATATTTATTAGAAATGTATTTTTGAGTGACTACATTTTTAGGTTATTTCTTTTTTTAGGTTACAGCATTATGAACTCTTTGCTGTTTGTTAGAGTAAGGTGTGGTTGTTTACTTCAACACCATGGTATTTGCAGATGATTGTTTCTCATCAGGGCTCTTGTTTCTGGAAGAGATGATGGCCATCTTCTAGTTTGTCTTGAAATAACCCAGTATCAGATCCCTTTGGAGTGGTTGTTTGGAATGGCAACACGGTGTATTCAGTCTGTATATTACAGTGCACAGTTGTATTCCTTCAGCTAGCCCAGGGAGCCAGGGAAGTAGAGAAGACATAGCCATACATGGCTACTGTATCTGTGATGCCTCTGACTGCTCTCTTGAATGTCACCATTTCTGAAGTGATTCTGTATGCATCCATATGATCATCACCATACTAATTGGGTGGGATGACTCAGGGAAAAGAACAGCTGTCATCTAAACTTCCATAGGCAAATGGTAATCTCTATTTTTGAAAATCGAGGTTTCTTGATACAGGTTAGATACCCTAAGGTTTTGTTAGCCTTTATATACTGATGTGGCAAATAATTATTTCTGTCCAAAATCTAAATCGATTTTGAGTCTAAGTGAATTTATCTTTCATGCCAGGAATTCTTCATTAATTTATTTCTATAGTAGAAGTTAATACATTGCTCGATCTGTTTTCCTGTTATTGATAGATTTTGTTTGACCTTTCTTCACTGTTGTGCTCATAACCACAGAGTGGATAGATAGGAGGAAACGAAGACTGCAAAAATTTCTATTGCAGTCTCTCAGCCTTGTGCTTAAAAATAGCAAACAACAGGAGTGTCAGGATGAATGGCTTCTCAAATTCTCAAATATATGACTGGAATTTTTATGCTGAAGATTCTAGTAGCATGACTGTTTTCATATTTTTATTAGATTGTTGGTTGTTTGGGGTGTTTTATTTGTTTTGGATTTGGGATTTTTTTTAGGGGGAGGGCTTTACCAAACCAGAACTGTTTTGTCTTGATAACTAGAACTTTTGATAGATCAATTCCAGTGGTCTTTAAAATTAAGTTTTTATTGTTTAAAAAAATACCTTAAAGCCAAACTCTTTGGTGTTTTTGTTAGCAAAAGCAACTTGTAATTTCCTGTTGTGAAATAAATGCCTAAATGTGACCACAGAATAACTTCATGAAAATGAGGTTTCTGTAATGCAGGTAGGGTCAGCCTCAATGTAGTTTTTTGTGTGGGGGGAGGGATATTTCTTTCTACTTTTTCCATTTAGGAAAAAAAACTAATGGAAATATTTCTGATGACCTTCAAGCACTTAGTTTCTGTTACTGTCTCAGAAAAAGGATCCCTCAACCTGTGCCTGGCAATGCTGCAGAAACTCTTCTGCTTAAGAATGGGAATTAGTCTTTCCCACACACTTAAAACGTGTTTGCACTGAAATGAACACAAGGGTATTTTCTTCTTGAGATTAGGGAATTGATATACATGGAAAATCAAGGTGCAAAAACAACAGCCACACTTATATATAAGGTTGTCATCTTTTCAAGGGTTTTTAAGTAACAACAAGACTTAGTGGGACTCTGTTCAAGCTCCCATCTGTTGGTATTTTCACCAGGCATCACTTAAGTCAGACAGGCCAGCTTGCTGTGGAGGTACTTGAGGAGTTTTTCAGCGGAACAGGTACAGATTGATTTATTAGTCTGCAGACAGATTGTCTACAAGTGTGGCTATCACACTCAGCTTTGTTTTGATAAGCCTGAAGATGCACTTAGTCCAATACTAAGCAAGAAGTTGAGAGGCAGGGTGAGCAAGATCTTCATATACATCTGGCCTCTTCACAAGGTCTTGGAAATGGATTTTTTTCTTCAAGAAGATAGAGGAAATATTTATCAAAAGTATTCCTTAACCATGACTTAGATATTCCAACCCAAATTCCTACCAGAACATGTTCAAAATGGGCCTTTTGGAGCACTGGGTTGTATGTCTTTGCTTTACACTTTGAAGTTATTTACATTTACACAGAGGTATTAGAGAGGGTGAATTCAACAGCTGCAGAACACTTTTTAGTAAACTCAGCCATGCTGAAGGTTATCTGTGACTATCCAGATGCTGCTGTGTGTATCTGTTTGTAGAAATTGTATGAAAATAGAAATGTATATACATGTACGGACATCGACCATTACCAGTAACACGTTGGGTATTACATGCACTTTTTGTGAGCATGTTCTCTATGTGAAGTTTATAGATATAAAAATTCTGTACATACATAAATTTTAGTTTAGTTTTGTTGCCTGTCAAATTTTAAGGTCTGTGCTGGTAGCAAACATTTCCAAGAGGAGGGCCTGACCCTAACCAACCAGTCCTTCAACAATAGTTATAGAATTTCATTGCCCCTCTATCGAATCTGCTATTACTAACTTGTCCTTTGCTCTCGGAAGTCTTCCAGGTGCTCAGAAATGTGTCATTTATCTCTCAAGTAAAATACAACTTCTTTGTAAACATGATTTTTCACTATCACAAGTAATTCTTCATCTAGCACTTTCCCCATCTTTGCTAAAGACTGTGTCCAGGCAGGGAGCCTTTAGCAGAGGGTTTGTTGTAAGAGGATGTGCTGCTGCTAATGCAGAAGCATTGACAGGATGCTCTCAGCAGTCAGAAAAAGTTTTGAAATATGGATCGTAGCATAAGGTTTTGCTGCAGTCAAAGGGGAAAAAATATTCTTGGAAGGAAGGAAATGTTGTTAAAATAACAGGAATATAATTCTTTGTGCTACAAGTTGAAAATGAAGGGCATCACACCTGGTATCTAAGTCTTCAACATAAACGCAGAATAAAATAAGAAAGATTGATTGTAAGCACCTTGCAACTCAGACTGCATGAATTAGCAAAAATGCTGTAGCAAGCTTCTATGAGAATGCTGAATGTTTTTTAATCCAAAGAAATTTTTTAGTTTTTGAAGTCTGGGGCTGTGAATGGAAAACAAATGGTTTATAAGCTGTGCTTAGTCGGGAAAAAATGAGTTAGAAAGCGTTAATGGAATAGAGCAGTTAGCGTGGGCTGGCTTATCGCTCTTGCAGCAACAGACACTTTTAGCTTGCAGAGATTCTGGTTTCTTTTGGCACAGATGTCCTCTTTGTCCTCTGGCACAGCTTTCCTTGATTTTTTTCAAAGAAATATTGGATGTTTGTCTCCCGTCTATATCTAAGAAGAGCAGCTTGCCTCTCCCACTGGTATAATGTGCCTTTGCTTATTGCTCTGCAGTATTCCGTGAGGGAGCATCCAGGACTGGATAACCTCTAAAGAGCAGCTGCCTTTGGATATTTGGCACTGTTATTAGCAATATACTATTGGGATCGCAGACTCCTGTAATAAATTTAGCAGTCTTGGCTGCACTATCAGACTTATCTAGCCCCCTCAGAGCTAGAGAATTTGAAAAATACATATCCTATTCTCATGGCGCTGAATGCCAGTGCATGTGTAGGAAGAAAATAATAACTGTATTTTTATGAAGATTTGACATTTAACTTTTGATACTTCCTCTGGCTGTGCTCTGTGTTGCTTTTCATTGCCCTTGAGGACAGCCCAGGGGAAGGGGGCTGAAAGATTGCTAATGACAAAGGGAAAAAGTCAGCAAGGAAAAAGATAGGCCCAAGTGTTCAGAAACAAGAAAGTGCTTTGTGAACCTGCTCTGAAGGTAGGTCAGGAACAGACAGTGCTCAAGCCTGAGCAATATTCTTTTCAGTGAGGTTTCCTGCAGTTCTTCAGATAAAGGGAAAATAATAAAGTTGCATATGCCAGTATAACATGGAGCTCATACAATACAACCTAACTGCAAACACAGTTAATTCCCCTCTTAGGAAGCCAGTGTGTCTTACTCTCCATTTGTCAGAGATAGGTCAAAGAATCAAATGTATTGAATTTATGTACGTCGAAGTTGGTTGCTCTGTGAAGTTTCCAGGCAGCACTTGAGCTGCACTTTTTTAGTGAATACTTGTTTACCAGGTTAACCAAGTTTGACTTTGTTATGTACCAGTGTTTGTGTTTTTCCATTCTTTATCTAGAAGGTAATGGTGGGGTGACCTAAATCAGGGGGTTTTAATATTGTACCACCTTGCTTAAAGAGCTTTCCAGTAATTGCGTGCAGCAACAACTGTTTTAAGCAGTACAGCGAAATAGTTTTGGATACCCAGATTACTATAGACTCAGGTACTCAAAAAGCAACAGCAATCTAGGGATATAAGCACCTGCCTTCATTTTTCTACTTCTCAGCCCTCCTTCTGGATGTTCACAGGCAAACTATAATGATTTGAGGCACATGTGCAGAAAAGTGGTGCATTAATCAGCAATTGCAGCCTGTGTTTTGTAATCTCATATTCACATTGTTAATCTTCTCTGAAGTACATGCTTTGTGGATTCAGATCTGCTGTGCATTCTGTGAGGTGAATCTTGGGGCTTTAAGATGGATATACAAAGAAATACAATTTGGGATGGAAAACAGACAATTTTTTTAGAGCAAATGCAAAACTGGGAAGGTAATAGATGAGTCAGGAGTCTTTGCTGGACTTGATCCCAAACCGCTAAAATTCCCTGACAGAAGCTTCATTTTTTTCTTCTACCTCTGCAAACTTTTCCATTTAAGACAGTACTTAGGATGGTGCTCATGCTCTGTGGAGTGCTCACCAAGGTGGTAATGCACAATTTGCAGGGTTATCCATCTTCTGCTGCTGATACATACTGTCTTGTGAAGATATACGGATATGGGCAGAAAGTGCAAATCTAAGTTATCTGCAGGGCCTTGTAAGTAGCTCCTGCCAGCAGAAACCTTTCTTAGAAACTTTTTGATTCTGTTGGTAATGTGTAGTTTCAATGTGAAGGTTGTGTTCTTTTTCAGACCATACCACCTTTAAAAAGGACTTTGGAGAAACTAATGGAACTAATGCACTGTGCAGGTTTGGGGTAAAGCATTGGGTGTCCTTGACTATGATCATACTTCATGATTTCCAAAAAGACTGGCTGAAGATCTGCAGTTATATTGCAGGATTACTTAGAACACCCTGATATCATCAGAGTTATGCTGTACCAGATGTCCTACATAGAAGATTCAATTCTCCAAGCATCAAATACATTAAGAAAACACTAGTGCAGGTATATCAATTAAAATTAGAAGGTACTGGTGGCTTTTTACCACAGTGCTAGATATGTCTTCCCTAATATTATCTGAAACAAGTGTTTGCTCTTCTACCTCTTCATTTTTATGCAAACATCCTAAAATACTAAGTATTAAGGAAATTGAGCTAGACTTGGTCTGAAATCACTTTTTGTCAGGAACTGTAGTTACTCAGGCATAAAAACCTGGGCACCCACGCTGCTCCTTTTGTGGCTGCTTTACTTAAGAGTGGAAATGCCAGTGGGGAAAACTGGCTATTGGAATGGAGCTCATTGAAATGAGGGCTGTTGGCAGATCAGATATAGAACAAAACAAATATGCTGGAGGGGGAAAAATGAGTGGAAACTCACCCAAAGGAAGCGATACTTAGAAATCGATCGTTTTATGCTTCCTGAGTGATGCAAGAGCCTGATTTTGGTAGTCCTTTAGGATGCTACCTAACTGAAGATAATGGCGCTCAAATGTTACCCCGTGGAGATGCTCAGCAGTAATAAAAGTTGTCAGCTTATGACATCTTGCTACTAGGGACACTCGGGTAGTGGGGAAATAATTCTTTTACCAGGGAATTTTCTGGGGCTTTTCTGATCAAAGAGAAAAATACCAACATATAGATTGGAATCCTACCCAAGTTTGCCTGGCATTGAGAGAAATGTTCTGAGTAAACTGTCTTGTAGGGTAAAGTCGGAATTGAACAGGAATTCCTTGCTGCTTATAAGTAGAAGCCAGAAGAGGTACCAAAACTCCAGACCCTCCAGTCTAGTCAAGTTTTCTCTGTGTATGCCCCCTGTCCTCTAAGTGAATTAGACTATTTCTAATTATGTAGAGAAGGAAAAGCAGTCTTTACCTTATGGCATAAACGTGACAGAATGAATGTAGGGATTGATAAGTAACTGGTGGGGCTTTTAACCCTTCAGGAGAAGAGAATCTAAAACCTAACAACTGTTTCTGTTGGCTAATGCAGTGCATTTTCACAGCCATTGTGGACAATGACCAGTAGGGTGCATTGTTTGGCTGCACAGCTCTGTGGCCTTGCCATTTACTCTGGTTTTAGTCCAACCTTTTTTCTGCCTGGGATTTTTTAAGGTCTTCTTTGTGGGAAAGATTGTCACTGATCTCTACCTTCATAATTGCAAGGGACCAGCTTTAGAACTTGGTTAGAGTGGATACCAAAAACTCAAATAAGAAAGGGGAAAAAAAAGTCAAAGTCACCCAAATGCGCAAACCCTATGCCTTTTAAGTCACTATGACTCACAGTTTTCACTGAATTTGGCAGCATTTGTGGCATTCTGGGTATATTTGTGGAAGCCTGCAGGGGTGGGTTTTGTTGTCCTTTGTATGCAGTAATTCAACAAAGGTTTTATTCTTTTAAACCCTAATGAACCCTTCTGAGATATTTTCAGAAGTGAGATCTAGCTTTGAGTTATTTGAAAAATATTATGAAATAGATTATGTAAAAAAAGTATGCTCTTCCTTGGAGGTTTTCTATCCTTCGTTCAGGCAGAAAGGCTGAGTGTAGGGCCAGAGGTAGGTACTTGGCAGGGTTGGTGCCTCCTGTAAAAGAGGGAATTTGGAGTTTAAACCTGAGCAGACGGGGATGAAGGAGAAGCAGCCAAACCCAGGGTTTGCAGCTTTGATAAGGGTCAGAAGCAGTGGGAAGTCAGGCATACTGACAGCAGCCTTGACCAGATCAGACTGCACCATCTCTTTCACAGCTGGACTCAACCTGCATGTGGTCTCAAAGTTGCAGTAATCTGCCCTTGTCCTGTCTTTGGGGACAGCACTGCAGAGCTGTGTCCCCACCTCATCACTGGGCTTCTGCCCCTTCAATGCGTGTCCTTTGGGTCAGCATGGTAGCTGTACAGCCCTGTAACTGTCACCTTCTTTGCTGGCACAAGGTTCTGACAGACATTCTGTGTTAGTCTGGGCCCTTTACGATGCCTTAAAGGGTTTTGAAGAAGTTAAGGATTTCGGCCTTGTTTTCAGAGAAGAGCCATCTAATGTAGTGCTAGTACAAGTCATTGGAAATAACTAAATATGTGCATGGTTTTAAGTGTTTGATGTGAGGGTGAATCAGCTGGAAGGCTGGGGAGTGTCCCAGTAATTTCTGGGTTTTTAAAGTATTACAGAAATTAAATGTTTTACAAATACTCTAGAGAAATTATTCTGACACTCAGTGGTGGGACAACCATCTAAAACTGTTCTCTACTCTTTGATTAAACTATTAAAAATGCATTAGAAAGAAGGTAAAATCTTTCAAGTGATAATAGTGCAGACTGTAATACTATCTTGTGTTGAAGAGGCTTTATGAGTTCTGGAGTTTTTTTTCCAAAAATTGCCATTCAGCAAGACCTGGACAGGCTAGAGAGCTGGGCAGAGAGAAACTTAATGAGGTACAACAAGGGTCGGTATAGAGTCTGGCATCTGGGCAAGAACAACCCAAGTGACCAGTATAGGTTGGGGACTGTAGGAGAAAGGGCCCTGGGGATCCTAGTGGACAGCAGGGAGACTGTGAGCCAGCAATGTGCTCTTGTGGCCAAGAGGGCCAACAGCATCCTGGGGTGCATCAGAAGGGGGATGGTTAGCAGATCGAGAGAGGTTCTTCTCCGCCCTCTACTCTGTGCTAGTGAGGCTGCATCTGGAGTATTGTGTCCAGTTCTGGGCCCCTCAGTTGAAGGACACAGAGCTGCTGGAGGGTGTCCAGAAAAAAGAGCAATGAAGATGATGAAGGAAGTAGGATAGCTCCCTTATGAGGAAAGGCTGAGGGAGCTGGGTCTCTGAGCTTGGGGAAGAGGAGACTGAGGGGTGACCTCATTCATGTCTATAAACATGTGAGGGGTGGGTGTCATCTGGTGATAGGACAAGGGGCAATAGGTGCAAGCTGGAACATAGGAGGTTCCATATAAATATCAGAAGGAACTTCTTCCCAGTGAGGGTAATGGAGTGTTGGAACAGGCTGCCCAGGGGAGTTGTGGAGTCGTCTCCTCTGGAGACATTCAAGACCCTTCTGGATGTGTTCCTGTGCAACTTGGTCTAGGTGATCCTAGATACTGTGGTGGGGGGATTGGAATAGATGATCTTTTGAGGTCTCTTCCAATCCCTAATGATTCTAAGATTCTGTGGTCACTGAAATTTAGTAGTGAGAGATTTTCAGTCATTTCAGGTGCGCCTCATCGTGGGCCTCTTTCTTGATGTGAAGGTAAAGACCAAATACAACACAAAATTTTCAATCCCTTGTTTTTTTTTTTCCTTCTTGATGTGTTTCTTTTAACTTTACTCTGGAAATACACTGGATGAATTTTCATCAATGGTCTGTGACCGGTAGGGGCAGTTTCTGGAACTGATTCGCTCATGCTTTGCTTAGTTATGGTTTGCTGCTGATAAAATTAAACTAGTAGATTTATGGAGCACATCAAAAATATTATGTTGTAATTGATCTCTCTAGACTGCACTTTCTTGCTTCTTTTTATCCATCTTTCTTCTCAACTGTTTGTTGTTATGCTGTTAGTGCCAAGAGAAACTTCAGCACTTTTGACAGTTCCTTTACCGCACAGCTTTCTAAACTGGAATTGTCAAAATTAGGGCATCTACCTTCTCACAACTGGGTGTAGGCTAAACTTTGATATGAATGGATTCCTGTGTCAGGAAGAAATTCTGTTTAAAGCAGAAAAGGCAGCTATAAGAACTGATGAGACAAATGATACCTAATGCCACCTGTAACTTTGCAGACTTAAGTGCTATTGTGAGAAGGATCAATGTTACATAGGGAATATGGTGCCTGTCTGTGTCATACGGAATACATCAGTTCACACATAATCTAGTCACAGAAGAGAACTGGCATCTGAGGAATGAAGAGAATGTGCTAGTATATGGTCAAGCATTTTTATTATAAAGTAGGAAAGTTTTCATGGGGAAGTCTACTGGAATTTTCTTAGGAAGGGCTGGCTACTTGCTCTTCTACTACTGCATTTTCTCCTATTCTCTAATTCTTGTGCTACTTAGCCTCCTACCTGCTTTTTTGCCCCATGCCAGTTCTCACTGTCTCACACCATGGTCAGTGCTTGAATCCCCTTCCTTCTGTCTGCTTTGGCTGGAATCCATCTCGCTGCATGCTAAATATGTTAATTCCTCATACACTGGACTAATACATAAATTTGTTTTCTCTAATGACACCTATTGGTCACATAGTTCCTTGACAAATACAGGTACTTTCATTTATGTTCTGTAACAACAGAGGAAAATGAACTTGGGCCAAATCTCCAAATAAATAGTTCTCATCAGCCCTAGAAGTGGAAAGTATTCAACCATAAAGGCATCATAAATTAGTTCACCTCTGCTTGATTCTGCTCTCCCTGTCAGATCTCAGTGCTGGCACCATTTCCTCTTTGAAAATGGGGGAGCGTGCAAGGAAGGGAAAGCTACAATGGGATCATGCTCTGCTAATGATGGGATAGTGTTGTAAGCTACAACTGCTCTGCTACAAAGTTCGTTGCACTGAGGAACTGGAGAAAGAATTGATACAGAATGCTACATTACCTTTGGAGGTAAAATGTGTGTGTAAGGGATTGGAAACAAATGACCACTCTGTTGCTAAGGAAAGGTACAACCTCTGCTCTTAAATACTCTATTTGCATAATAGAAAATCTTAGCATGCATAACACATAATCGTAATATCGGCAAGGGGTATGAACGATAATGAGCGTGTTGATGGCACTGGTACAAGTTCCTGCTTGTAAGAATGGTCAGAACCCCCTGCTGCTGATGTTTCTGCTATAAAAATGGGTATAAAAGTCTTTCCCCTAAATAACTCAATGTTGCTGTTATTAGAGAATAAATTATCTTAGGCCTTAAGCCAGAGTTTTAATATCTTTTTCAGAGCTGTTGAAAACGTTTGTTATGTTTTTGAGATGCAAATATCTAAGCTCTATTGCATAATCAGAGACAATTTTTGCCCTGAAAATTTCCTCTGGCATCGAGTTCTGTAGTGGAACCAAAGTGTTCAAAGTGTTTTTAGGAAGTCTGGGTAGCAGTTTATTAAACCCCAGACAAAACTGTCATCACTGTACCTGTCATCAGAACATGAAAGTTTGTCCAGCTGCAGTCTCTTTCTCTGTACAAGACTTTTCTATGTGATCTTATGCCATGATTTAGTCAGCTGAATGGATCAAGTCATTGCCATACTGAAAACCAACCATTAATTGTTATGCTTCATTTACAGGCAGGTTTTGACCCAGTGTGATTAATTCTATATTGGGAAAAAATGTGCATCATGTGTTGAGGGTGGTAGTTTAGTAAGAGATTCAAAACAATCCTGTTGGGTTGCTGCAACCCAAGAACGTACTTGGCTGAGAATTCCCAAAGTTGCAATATTTCTCATTTTGTTAGCACTTGGTGAACTCGTAACCCTCTGGATGTGCTTCTCAAAAGCAAGTATATCCAGAATCAAAGTGCAGCATCATGTTCAAAAAGACCTTGTACAATCTCCTTGGTTTTGTTTCAGCTTCCCTATTGTATAACTCCTTCCTTCAACAGAAAGAAAACCACAAATTAAATGTAATTGCACAATAGAAAAAAAGTTATTAACGCAGTGGAAATCCCTTGATTCAGTTTTGTTAGTGCCTACTGCTAATCTTCATTTGCTATTTTTGTGGTTTTGTGGCCATATAATATTCAGACTTCATTAGTGTTATCTTTTAGTAGCTTTTCTTTAAAGCCATTAATACTCTAAATGGGATTAACCTTTCTGGTGTTCAAGAATCTGAAGGGAATCCTCAGAAACAGACTGCTGCAATTTAAAAAACAGACTATTGTTCCCACTAAAAGAAAATTTAAGATTCTTGATAACCATAACTCCCTCACAGACGTGAATGGATGTATCTGTGTTGAAAAGATGTGGCACAGAATGTTGACAGCAGAGAGTTAAGCTCTTGGGAATCCTCCTTGTTGGTTCTTGTCCTTTAGAAGGTCCTTTTGTGGAGGTGTGTTCTTGGGCTTTTGCAAAAGAGGTGGAGGCAGCAGGGTAGCTGTATGGCCTGATTTCTTAGGGCATAGCTCATGTGCAGGGTATTGTGCAGGGCATGAGGTTTGATGGGAGTAATGCATTAGAGACACATTAAAGGTTCTCTTACCCTAAGCACATTCATGGGTTTGCTGGTGCCTTCAAGTAACTCAGGCTTGAAACCTCAGTTTATTCTGAATAGAGCTCTGATTCGCTCAAAGAAGTAATTAGAAGTTGGTCTGTTATAGTTTGAAATGTTTCAAGGAAATCCTTGAAACAAGCTACATTTTAAAATACTCCCATTTTAATTGGGCCAGTTGGCTTTGCTTTCACCAACTTCTTGTGATGTGACAAGCAGCAGAGAGCAGGGCTGGCAAAGCCCAGCTAATTTAGAAACACAAAGCTGCTGACTTGCAGGTACTGTTTAACCAGCAGGAAGGGGTTCTCTCATTACTTTTTCCTTGAGGCCTAAGCCTAGCCCCCCCCCCCCACGCACCAGAGGCTATAAATATGCATAGAAATTATTTACAAACCCTTTGGAATCCAGTATTTTGTCATCCCAGCTGGCTTCAGTTCTGTCAAGTTCCCATGTTGAACTTGTAATTCTTTCATTAGGGCTTTTCTAAAGAAAACTACAAGATTGCTGTCACAAAGGATTCTGTCAGTTGTACAAGTGAATCTTAAATTATTTGCCATGTGTGTTGTTCTTGGTGTCTCTTGAAGGCATAAGTTCACTTTATATGCTGGGAAGTGTCAGAATGTTACGTAGTATGAGCCATGAAGAAACCTGCAAACGGGCTTTGAAAACATTGTTCATAACAATTATTATTCAAGCTGTTGATCTTCTTTAAAACATTTAATGAAAGAATGGCAGGACCTAGAACTAGAAGATAAGAGTAGTTTCTGTGGCAGACAATTCAGAGGAACTTCTGAATGCTCTTTGGAATTTGTTTAACATTTGTCTTTTTATCTCCATAGAATCTAAGAATCCTGAAAAAACGCTAGTCTGTGTCACCAAATAGACTCATATGCGCTTCACAACCCTGTAAGCTGCCTATAGACCAATGAAATTCATTTGCCTAATTCTTTCTTGAAAAGAGCAGAAGCTGCAATAGTAATTCAGTGGAACCCAGAAGCAGGTTCAAGGTTAAGCATGTAAGGTAGGGCACTGAAAAAGAAGGTGCCATCACATATATACCTTCTTTGGGATCCTCTGTTTCTGAAAACCATGTTCTCTTCCTCATATAGAATTCTGTTTGATATTTAAGAGTGTGTTTTGTAGAGAAGACAAACTGTGTAACATCATATAGTCATGAGAATGTCACAGTTACATAACGAATCTGTCTGTGCTGACCCACGAGCAAAATTGTTATCATTAGCATCTCACTATTTTGTTATTCACATTTATACAACTCTCTGTAGACACTACAGGGGTACCTTCCCAGAACATTCAGAGTACTGGAAGAAAGGGCAGCTTTAAAAATGGAGTGGGAGCGCAGCTGGGTTGGAAGGGGACCAAGTGTCTCAGAAGCCGTTTAGAGACTCACTGTCACAGTTGTCTTGGCACTCTGATTCCCAGGCAGCCACTCCCCAGGATCTGCACTGCTGATCCTGTGGTGTATCAGAGCTGACTTGAACTGCTGCAGAACTCTGTACAGCTCAAGAACTATGTGCTGGTCCGTCTGCTGTAGGTGGGTTGAGTTTGTTATGTCTTGCAGCTTTTGGATGTGCTTTGTTATCCCGTGGTGTATGGAGGTATTGCACAGCAAGAAGCATATCCCTATGACAATTCTTGTGGAAGAAGCCGTACGAGTATGAAATATACCTCATGTTTCTGAAAAATCTCTTCATGTGTCACTTTAATGCTACAATTGGACTTGTTTTCTGAAGTTAGCTTCATGCAAATGGTTTTCAGTGATGAATACAGATGAACATGAACAACTTTCTGTGCAATTTGTTTCCAAACCTATTTTTTAAATTAGAGTTGTCTGGGTTGTGTCTTTGCTATGTTTATAGGGTTTTTAAATTTTATATTGTATTACACCCTTCTTTTCTCACTGTAACAGAAAAATCCGTGTGAAAGCATGAGTCTAATATTCCTTGTTCCTCTGTTTGGTGTTTTGATTACATCACAGGTTTTAGCATGTTTAGAAGACACAAGTGCTCAATACTTTCCTGATTGTGAATGTATTCTTGCCTACTGCCATCAGAATTGCCTCATGTGCACTTTTTTGGTTGATGCTGATTCTTACTGACCTTAATCCCTCTTCTGAAGAGAAATGCCTGTCGAACCTTGTAATACTGTCAAGAAGCATGAAGTTCAGAGAATCATAGTCTAGTGATGGAAAAGTCCTGTTAGGTCATCATGTCCATTTCTTGCCAGCTTAGGATGCTCCACAGGAATACTCTGATGCTCTGCCTACTTGAGAATGGTCTGCAGTTGTTCTGCAGGAAACCCAGAGCAGGAAATCCACTGTACATATACATGTTCTATTACAGTGTTTCTTTTCTTAGTCTTGGACCTGGATATCATTCAGGTAGCAGCTGATTGCTGATCCTGTGGCAATCTACCAGGGCATCCACGTGTGCATGTGGCTGTAGTGTATCGTATCCAAGAGGCATGAATGAATACTGGCAAAATAACAAGATAGTACTGATGTCTGGAGGGACACATGACTGAGCATCCTATTTATGCACCAGCAGGCAGTTCTTGCCAAGAAGCCGAGTATCAGTGACTCGGATTTTTAGTTTGATAATATTGCAGCTGTCTTCTCAAGTATTTCAGTGTTACACTGGGTACAGTTTTGAGCTTAGCAAAGCGATGTATTTCTCTCAGGTTACCTGACCTAGGTATGTAAAACTGTACATCTTACAGTAGAAAGACCTTAGTGATACTGAATGATCTTAATTGGACCGTTAGGGATTTATGTTACTGAAAAGCTGTCTTGCTGACAGTAGTCTCAGGTAATTCTCCATACATCTCAGAGTCTATTTATTTAAAAGCAGTTGAGAGATTCTTAGGAGGAATCCTGGCTCATTTACATGGCCCTGTAATCTGGAAAATGTCATTTACCAAACTGAAGAATGTTAATTGTTTTGTATTAGATATTGCAATGGTGAAAATACTCCACCATGAACTCGAAAGTTAGTTTAATTGTGCCAAGGAGAAAAGTAGACAGGTTAAAATACTTCTTTTCCCTCTCAAAACATGATCTAAGAAGACCATATCTACTTCACTTAATATCATCAAATTAATCCTTTAATGAGAACTACTTCTTGTTTAGACCCTTCAGGACTGAATTCTTTGTGTTGCCGAACATTGATCAGTATAGCTTGGAAGCAGACTATGAAAAGGTACTGAAAATGAAGGCTTGTAAGGAAATGCCAGAGTAGAAACTATTGAAAATCTCTTTTTGTGGGTACATGTGAAATCTACATCTGCCATCCTCCTGTGAAGTTTTGGCTGCATTGTGCAATGTCGGTTCTGCGATTGTATCAATATGGCAGGTTCTGCTCACAAAATCCCTAAGAAAACTGATATTTAAAATTGAAAACCAGAAGTCTGTATGCGAAAAAATATAACGACAGACAGAGCTAAGAGCAGAAAGTAAAGTCTGTAGTTTATTAGGTACTTGTAGGACTTTAAGAGCAAAATAATTATTTGAAAGAAAAAATTGATGTAATCAAAGAAGTTAAAGGAAGGAAAAACTTCTGACATTCCATAAATTTTAATCCTTCTGTTGTGCATGTGATTTCATGTGATCTCTCACCCTCTGAGAAACGGCTTCATTATCTTGCATAACAGTTTGGCAGATCTCCATCTCTGCTGAATAAAGGCATAGTGTTTCTGCAGAAGCAAATTCGAGAATTTCCAAGATGGAGGTTTAAAATTAATTTCTGAAAAAACTTGTTAGAAGCCAAGCTTTTTTACTGCAGCCATCCTGCAATTATGATTATACTAGAATAGGAGATGAATTTTGCAGAAATTTTTGCAAAGTATTGAGAAGCTGCTTTCATTGCTAAAATAAAAAGCTTGTGCTATTTTCCTCTGTCTTTAGAATCAATGCTAGTTTCATTATATTTTGTAGTTTTCAGTTGGTCACTTCACTCTGGTGTCCCTTCTGACTTGTGCCAGTACAAGCAGCAGCAGATGCCAGATATGGTGTGGTGACAGGTGTATGTTCTTGCAGAGTTACACATTCCCTTTATACTCAAAAGAAGATACTGCTCAAAGCTTTATTAGCTGACACCTTCTACACAGAAAGGTAGAGTGAAATGCAATTCAGAAGTCAAGCTAATGCCCTGTTACTGATACTTGTAACTCCTAAATGCCAGATTTTAAAGGAAGTGTGTCGTGGTTTTTCAGCAACTCCAAATCGATGCTGTAACTCCTTTTACTTTTGGGATCCAGTCATAGCAGTCATAAGAAGCAGCTGCACATTGTTTAGGTCTAAAGAAAACAAGGTGCAATCTTCACGTTGGTGTGTGCATGTGTGGAAACCAGAAATCTCATAGATTGCCCTACAGTGGCAATTTGAAAATACTTATTTTACTAGTAAACAAATCAATGGCAATCACTAAATTAATTAGATTAATATTTACACTCTTGCAATGTGATTGATTTAGTTATTGTGGATGCATTTGAAATCGTTGCAGCTGCACTTACATAGTTTTAATTTAATGAATGAATGGATTAATATAATTCCTCAGAGTATTATTGTAATCAATGTATCTGCACTAAACTGAATGTGAAAGTAGTTGAATCAATCTAGAGCATTACAACAAAACGATTCACCTGTACAGCTGTAGCTGGCTCTTCGGTGTATACTGTCTCAGAACTGGAGGTGTATCAGTTCAAGTTACAGCACCTTTGCAAACTTGGTGCATCTTCCATTGCACAGACATTCTACCCAAAACGCTATTTTAAAAATCTGTTTGGTAACAGAGACATCGTTACCCTCTGTATGGTGTAGGAATTGTGACTGGGATGTGAGTGCTGCGCTGGTGGCAGCAATTGTTCACTGAAGAGTCAGTCTGTTCATCTGAAGTAGTTAACTGTTGACCCAGTGAGTTTAGCCACCTGTATTGGAGTTTTGCTGTCTAGGAAGTACATGGGAAATTTCGAAATTGGAAATGTCACCTGCCTCTTGGGAATGGAACTGTACATCTGGAGAGAAATGAAGGGATTTAACTCCTGACTTCTTTATTCTGCTAGATGGCTGCAATGAGTGAGTAGATCCTACTAGGAAATGGAGTAGAATTAAAAAACAGTGGACTTGAGCATGAGAACGTAGAGAGGTTTGTCTCTTGTAGCAGGGAATAGACCACACCTCCCAACCCCACCCTTAATACATGTGTGAGTAGTCTCTTTGCTATGGCAAAGAGATGAACTTGCTTACTGTGGGGTGGTGATGTCCTTAGGATACCAAGGAAATCTCTGTTGAGTAACAATCTCTGAACTTGCCAACATACAAGTGAAGTGCTGATAGTAAGACTGGTCTCTTAAAACAAGATAACTTGCCATTGGCTGAAAGTAAAGTTCCCAGATATGACAGAGTGAGCCCTGGTGGAAAAACATGCCATTGGGATCCACAAAGGCTGTAAATATTTTATGATATATGCCAATTCCACTTAGGTTTTCCTTTAAAAAAGGAGGGGACAAGTGGATGCAGCAGACTGATGTTATATTTGGTTTGATTTACTCTTTGTGTAAAATAAGATTTTGTGATGGATGTATTTAAGGGCATATACTGCCCCGTCAAACCAAACAGTTATGGCTACAGCCACATTCAAATGAGAAGCCACATTGGATGTCCTAGAAAAGATACATGGGCTTTAAACAGTGAAACTCAAATTACTTTATGCGTGTGTTCCATAGGAGGACATTGAGGTGCTGGAGTGGGTCCAGAGAAGGGCAACAAGACTGGGCAGAGGTCTGGAAAACAGGGTGTATAAGAAGTGCAGATGGAACTGGAGTTTTTTAGTTTAGAGACGAGGAGGTTGAGAGGAGACCTTATCGTTCTCCACAGCTGCCTAAAAGGAGGTTGTAGCAAGGCTGGTGCTGGTCTCTTCTCAGGAATTACTTATGAGAGGAGATGGCATCAAGCTGCATCAGGGGAGGTTTAGGTTTGATCTTAGCAAGGCATTCTTCCCTGAGAGAGTGGTTAGGCACTGGAACAGGCTGCCCAGGGAGGTGGTAGAGTCACCATCCCTGGAGGTGTTTAAAAAACAAGTAGACAGAGCACTTGAGGCCATCATGGTCTAGGGCTTGGGGAGATATTGGGGTGAAGGCTGGACTTTCCAGCTATGAGGATTCTATGGTAACTGTAGAGTGACCCAAAGGAAATTGTGTTTATTTTGTATCTGTTGAGTCCAAGTGCTTTTTTACCACTGAAGTATTTTTCCCCAGCTAAATTCACTGGGGAACAAGGTGCAGATAATTTCAAGATGCACCCTATGTAGATGAGTGTTTGGTGAGATATAAAGCTCATCAGGGAAATAAAAAGACTTTCTCTTCCAGGAGTGAAACATACTTCATGAAAAAACAGATTCTTTTGCATTCGCTGGAGCAGTTATACTAGTGCTTTGCTACTAGAAGTAGCTGTGCTACTTCTGTTTCTACTTCTATTCTACTGTTAATCATTGTACTTATTGTGTTTATCTCTACATGGACTGAAAATTATAATTCTTCCTTAAAGGCCAGCTGCCACCCTTTAACCACACAGTTCACACTGGATCTGTCAGTTGACAACTTAAGTAATGCGTAGCTTTCTCTAGGTCGCTTGAGCATGAGGCAAAGACGTTGCTGATGGTATGGCTGTTATCTTCTGTCCTATGACATTCTGTCAACTACAAGATTTCCTTCTTAATTTGACTGAGGTTGAGTGAAATACTCAGGAAGTAAAAGGCATGACACATGCATGGAAAAAGATTTTTACAAAAGCCAGAAGATAATGGAGGGCTAAGAAAGTCTTCTTTGAAATGAGGTAGTATGGAGAAAGAGACTCTAAAATTAGATAGATAATAAAATAATGCTTATAGCAATAACAATGAAACACTGAGAAGTGATTAAACAGAGGGAAACAGCAAAAGACCCTCTTTTCAAAAAGCAGCCTTGATCATGACTGCATGGAGACAAGACAAGAACTTAAATGAAAGCACATGAGCAAAATGTGGCCATTCTCGATTGTGCATTTGACTTTAGAATACCAGGTTGGCAGGGACCTCGAGGATCATCTAGTCCAACTTACCAAGCTAAAAATACAGTTTAAATTAGATGGCCCAGCAGCCTGTCCCACCTGGGTCTGAGAACTGCCCAATATAGGGCAATCGACCCGTTCCCCTGGCAGATTATTCCAGTGGTTAATTGTTCTAATGGTGAAGAATTTTGGATTCCAATGGGAATCTCCCCGGGAGTAACTTAGACCCATCACCCCTTGGCTTTTCCTTGTGGCTCCTCATAAAAACAGTCACTGTTTTCTTGCCAGCCACCCTGAAGGTACTGGAACATGGTGTTAAGGTCCCCTCTGAGTCTTCTCTTCTCAAGAGTGATCATATATATGTAGCTTTTTTAGGCTTTTGGCATATGTCAGGGCTTCCAGCCCTCTGATCATCCTCATGACCCTTCTTTGGACCCTTTCCAATCTGTCCACATCTGTACAAACCTTTTCACAGGACTCAAGGTGTGAGCAGCATTGACCAGCACTGAGTAGAGTGGGACAATGACTTATTTATCTCTGCTTAATGCAGCTCAGCATTCTGTTGGCTTTCTTTGCTGTTGCATAGCACTTTTCACTCTTTTGAGCCTGTAGTCCATTAAGACCCCCAGGTCCTTCTTTGCAGTGCTGCTCTCAAGTCAATTGGCTCCCAGTCTGAGCAGTGTTCCTGGGTTTGCGAAGTTCTGTTGAGCAGTGAAAAATACCTCTTGAAAACACGCTAGAAAGTGCATGCAGCAAACCCTTTTCTATCTTAAATACACAAGAATGACAGAAATTTCTTATGAAACCAATTAGCTGTTCCTTAAAGTGGACCCATTGTGCAAACCAAAAAATACTAGAGATTCCTGGCATTCTCATTCTGTTGATTTTGCAGTTGGTCACTGCAAGCTTTTTGTAGGAGCTGGATAGACCTGTGTTTCAGATTGTGATGTCTGTGAGTCTTTCTATACCCAGAAAGCTGCGTGTAAAAAAAAAAAAAACAAAAAAAAAACAAACCCAACAAAAAAACCCAATAAAAAGAAAATTGTTCCACTGGGAATATCTTTCAGAATAGGGAAATGTTTGATGCCAGCCTGCTAGAATGGATCCGGGTAAGGAGGGAAAGGAACCAAATCCAGCAAAAGCTAAACTTTTTTGCTTTCCTTTTGTAACTCCCACAGGGAAGGGTGGAGTCACAGGGAATAATAGTCAAGTTTCCTTTAACATTTAGAGACAAGATGATTCCAGTAGCAGATTAAATACCTTGTGTTCCATTAACGTCTTGTGATTTGTGTATCAGAAGTGCAAATTCTTCACAGAGTTTTAACTTTGGTGCAAAAATAAATTTCAAAGATAAACAAATGCATTAAACTTCCATAAAGTTTTGTATAGAACTCCAGGAGTCTTACAAGAGGCTTTGTTCAATATCTGTAATAATGACCTGGTATTACAGTCACAGGTCTGAAGGAGGTAGGGAAACATGTTCTGCTAACAGCATCCATTTTTTGTCAGTCTGCTCAAAGTTAGAGGGGGACAAGCAAAATATTTTACTGGTGTCTCTGCTTTTGTTTGTTCCTCATTATTTTAATCTTGAAGTTCTGTTTCAGATTGCTGACACTACCCTGCTGTTTTGTATTCCTGCAAAAGAACAAAGGTTTTAAGAGATGGTTTTGCCACTCACACAATGCTGGACTCCCAAATGCACCCCCTAGATATAGTTCCTGATGATTTGTGTGCCCTATAGAATATAATATATATTAATATATATGTATAAAAAAGCAATGTCTAGAGTGGACAGTTTGACTGAGCTATTCTGGAACATTAGAAGATTCCTCCAGATGGCAGAATGACTGCTTCAGTCTATATACAGTAGGTGGGGATATAGTTTTATCCCTTACTACAGAACATTCCTGCATTGGTTATGTGATACAGTGATTCTTTTGAAAGCAGTTTGCATCAGAGCCTATAGGATTACATGAATGCAGTTTAAGTAATAATTTCTTGTTATATTCAGGGTGCTGACTGAGTACCTTTGCTCTTAAATAACTAAATCAAAGTTCCTTAGATGGGAGTAGCTTAAAAGAAATCCTTAATTCATTGCAAAGAAAGTGGATATCCTGCACTATATAGGATGTTTCCAGGTCATGTTTCACATTCCACCATTACTGCACAGCACAGCAGTTGTGGTAGGAAAGCCTCAAAACTAAATAGGACATAAAGCAAATTCTGTTTTGAGCCTTAGATTTTATTTGGGGCACTCTAATTGCAAAAGAAAATTAACTCGCCCGTGCCTTCAGAAATCACTTTTCCTTAATCTGGAATCCTTATCAAAGTTGTGTGGATTCATAAATTTGATACAGAATTTATTACATATGCCATCTGCATAGGATTTGGCTGTTGCACCTGGCATGTGTCTCAGCTTCTTCAAGACACATCTCTGGAGAATCATGAAGTCACAGAATGGTAAGGGATAGAAGGGACCTGCATAATCCTTTCTATTTTCAGGATTTTTCATTCATTACCTGGTACCAATGACTTAAATTTCAATAGAGAAAGCCATACCATGAACAACTTAAAAATATTTCTGATTTCTTCTAATGCAATTTTACTGCTGGAAGCAGCAGGGGTAAAAAAGAGAATTTTATGACTCTCCAAGTCCTGACAGGTCATGAGCGTGTATGTAGAAAGTAAGTGACTATTTCATCAGAATGTGTGTGTCAGCGCCCCTTTGGCATCTTCATTTTAGCTTCTTCATCTGTGGAGAGGCAGCAGACAGATGGATGCATCCCTGCACTAATGCTTCCAAGTCCTGCTTGATGATAACTGATTTCTAAATCAGCATCTTGATCAATAAAACATGAAGTGCTCTTGAAAGATGCTTGTCCAGAGTTGTGCCTTGTTTAAGTGCAGGGAGGCATTTTGACACATCTGGATGCACAGCATGTTAACTGAAGGCAAACAGACAGTTCAGTGATAAGGGACAGCTGGCTCCTGCTGGCTCAGCACACCGGAGGCTTGCATTAAAGTGCTGACTCTGCATCCGGACTGCAGTTCCCAGGTGATCACTTCATTGTCTATGACATTAGAAATCAGCAGAAAGTTGGCTGAGAAATCATTCATGCAAACTCAGAGTGAGAGAGAAAGCAAAAGAGAAACCACAGATGACTCTCTGGAGGAGGCAGATGGGTGTCTCCATTATAGAAGTCTTGGCCAGCTCATTCCATTCCTCAAATAGGTAGAAGTAAGTTGAGATCCACATGTATGTCATGTTCTGTCAGTCGCTATGTCATGATGTCAAGAAGTACAAAAAACTCTCATTGAAATCCATAGAATCCATATAAATGCATAGGGCTTTTTTTTGGTGTTAGATCACATTCTCTCTATCCATTTTTATCTTTTTTTCTTTATTCTAGGGGGAACGGTTTAATTCATTGAATGGTTTGAGTCAGAAAGGGATTTCTAGTCCAACCCCCTGCAGTGAACAGGGACATCTGCAACTAGAGCAGGTTGTCCAGATCTCGGTCCAGCCTGACCTGGCATGTTGTCATCTCAGTATGAAAGGACCTTCAGTGGAGATTTTTTTGATTAATAGAAAGAAAAGTTTGGAACACTTGAGCAACTGCAGCGTAAATATGAAGCTTTTTGTTTTGCCATGGAGTTTATAATTTGACAAGTAAAAGTTGACATTAGTGCAGAAGAAATGTTCATAGTTTTAACTTACTGGAGCATTGCATTTAATTGCACTAAAGCTATTCCAGAGAGGTTTCATTTGGTCAGAATTCAGAGCATGGCGGTAGGCACCTCATACTTGTACATAGTTTGTAAACCAACAGTAAAAATAGTTGAAAAGCATTTTCAAAAGTGCAAGTATAGCTGTTCCAAATGTCAACTATAACATTGTTAAAATGAGACATCACATTTGAGACTCAGTTATATTTATAGACTAAAACAGGGAGAGTTAACCCTAATTTGTTTAATCTAAATTAGATGAGATCTGCCAAAGTCAAATCTGTAAATCAGGAAATCTGAAGAACAGAATAGCTCAAATCTAGAATTAGAACACACTGAATAGTACGCAGTTAAAAAGTTACAAACCAGGAACCGTTTATTGTTTCACCCAACGTGGGTTTAGGAAAGGAAGGTCTTGAGTAACCAATCTGACCTCATTCTAGGACTGGGTGACTTGCCAAGTGGATGAGGGGAAGGCTGTAGATGTGGTCTGCCTAGACTTTAGCAAAGCCTTCAACAGTTTCTCCCACAGCATCCTCCTGGAGAAGCTGGCAGACCGAGGCTTGGATGGGTGCATCCTCTGCTTGGTTAAAAACTGGCAGGATGACTGGGCACAGAGAGTGGTTGTGAACTCCAGTTGCGGTCCAGTGAGCAGTGGGCCCCCCAGGGATCAGTGCTGGGCCTAGTTCTATTCAACATCTTTGATGACCTGGATGAGGAGATCAAATCTCCCGTTAGTAAATTCATGGATGACACCAAGTTGCAGGGAAGTGTTGATCTACTGGAGAGGAGGATGCTGCAGAGAGATCTGGACAGGCTGAGTCAATGAGCAGAGGCCAGCAGGATGAGGCTTAACAGGGCCAAGTGCAAGGTCCTAGACTTTGGCCACAGTAACCCCCAGAAGAGCTACAGACTGGGGGATGAGTGGCCGGAGAGTAGCCTGGCAGAGAGGGGCTTGGCAGTACTGGTTAACAACTGGCTGAACAGGAGCCAGCAGTGTGCTTAGGTGGCTAAAAGGCCAATGGCATCCTGCCTTGCATCAGTAGTAGTGTGGCCAGCAGGACTTGGTACGTAATTCTCTCCCTGTACTGGGCACTGGCAAGGCCTCCCCCAGAGTCCTGAGTTCTCAGCCCCTCATTTCAAGATATTTAGGTGCTGGAGCGGGTCCAGAGGAGTGTCAAGGTTGGGAAAGGGACTGGAGGGAGCGTCTCATGAGGAGAAGCTGAGGGAGCTGGGGGTGTTTCACCTAGAGAAGAGGAGAGACTCAGGGGGGACCTTCTCCCTCTCTCCAACTCCCTGAAGGGAGGTTGTAGTCAGGTGATAGTCAGGCTCTTCTCCCAGGCATCTAGCGACAGGACAAGAGAGCAGGGCCTGAAGCTGTACAAGGAGAAGGCTAGGTTGGATGTTAGAGAGCTCTTCTTCACGGAAAGGTTGATCAGACCCTGGAATGGACTGCTCAGGGCAGTGGTGGAGTCTCTATCCCTGGAGACGTTTAAGGACAGACTGGCTGTGGCACTTAGTGTCCTGGTCTGGCGGATGTGGTGATGTTAGGTCATGAGCTGAGTTTGATGATCTTAGAGGTCTTTTCCAGCCTCGGTCATTCTGTGATTCTGCAAACTGGTGTTGAGATATTCTGTTTGGAAGTCTTGAATATTTCAGGCTTAAATTTAAAATGTAAAAGGTAGACGTTTCAGTTGTTATTAGATATGAACTTGTCTTTAATCATCATTGGAAGCACAGATAACAGACTCGGGACTGCAGGGTTTTAGCAAAGGGTAAAAGGCAGTTAAGAACAGGAAGGGAATGAGTTAAACTGTGTTTAGGTAAGTTGATTATATTAGAGTTGGCAGTTCCTGATGAATTCATTTCTAGACTGCTTAGGGAAGTTGCAGAGCAATCTCTGAAGCATTGGCAAGTATCTTTGAAAACCCACAGAGAACAAGGTCCCAGTGCTCTGGAGAAGGTGGAATACACAGTCTCCTGAAGCAGGAGAAAAAGAGGATTCTGAGAATAGTAAGGTCATGAAAACACAGAATATCCTTTTGTAGTGTACAGATTACCTAAATCCAAATTCCTTTTTTCAGTAGTTAAGCAGCCTGGTAGATAAGAAACAGTCAAAGTGTCAGTAAGAATTTGACTTTAGCAAGGCTTCTACTCTGGAAGAGCAGGAGAACTTGCTGTAGCTGGGGGATTGGACTAGATAATCTGCAAAGGTCCTTTCCAACTTCTACAATTCTGTGATTCTAAGGCTTTGAACACAACTCCATGTAACTTTCTGGTTAGCAATCTACTGATGTAAAAGTAGAAATGCACATGCACATCATCAGTAAACATGCTCAGTGCATTGTTCTTGATAACTTGCTGTTAGAAAGGGTGGCTGCTTCAGCAACATTCAGCACATGTTCACCATCCTTCCATCCCTGTAAGACCAGTTAGCTCCTGCTCCCTTACACTAGGCTTGTTACTGTCTCCTTCTAAATCTTTTGAAGGGTGGTCTGTAATTTGGAATGACCTTGATTAATTAGAAGAAATGGTCAGAGATCAATAACACACAATTCAGGAAATGCAAAAGCAGATGCAGGGAGCAGATGCAAGGCACAGAGCAATGGTTGGCAGCAAGAATGCAAAGGATGAATGGGGAATTGTGGAGGGCTGCAAGAGAGTACGTCACCACTGTGATGCCACTTCAAAAAAAAGCAAACATTGTTCTGAAATGCATTCATAGGATTGCCAGTGTCAGGTGGATTAGCAAGAGCTCTTCTGAGGCCAGGAGCCATTTATTTGCTTTGTGTCGCTGCCCTTAGGACAAAAACTGATAACTCTGTGCAGAAGAGAGCAGCAGATACAGTATATTTAAAAGTTTGCTGAACCCAGAAAAAAGAAGAATAAACATAAGTTTTCAAATAGTTAAAGGGTTATTCAAACATAAACAACGGCTGTTGCTCCCCATGACTTTGGGGACTAGAGGATCAGAGATGGCAGGGGTTGGAAGGGACCATTATGGTTGTCATCTGGTAAGGGATTTGTGACCACAGCAAAGGCACTGGTGGGCAGGGCAGCACCTCCAGAACAATTCCTATGACTCGCAGCTTGCACCTGCTAGCTCCATGGGGCAAAAAGACTGGACCTTGGCCTGGGTGAATTTTCCTTCATGCTATCAGTCAAGCCTGACTGGGCTAAATAATCTCTCGGTCTCCTTACAGCCTCTAATTCCCTGATTATTTAAATGTCATTGTTTTGTGGTTAGACTTCCAAACTAAACTTGTAAGTTCTATTTTGACTTTTTACTTTATGGTTCGTTGACTAAAAGAGCTGTTCTGGTCCATTGCTTTACTGTGGTGAACATGGAGCTAGTCAATGCGTGGTAAGGGAAAAAAAATACTTGAGCAGCTAGCCCAAAATACCTTTTAATGTGTGTGTTCCTGTGTTTCCCTAAGACAGAAAACGTATTTTCAAACTTGGAGGATTTTAGAATAAAACTAAAACTATGTTTAAGTATTGATATTAATAAGATAAAATATGTGAACTATTGATGGTAAGCCAATGAGAGCAATGCTTTCATGTGACAAACGTGTCTTCATACTGTTTAAAAAATCCAAATGTTGCCTCCTAAGGCAAATTATGACTGTAACCAATCAGTCTTAATGGCTGACTTAACAGCAACATCTAAAATTAGCCTTTGCAGGCTGTTACATTCAGAAAGGTGTCATTTAGGAGTTGGACTCCATAGTCATCCTGAATGTTCTGTTTCTCAGGACTAGTTACTCAAATGGCAATTCCTGATGAGGATCTCCCTACATCAGAACAGAGACACTGGTTTGGACTAAGAATTTAAACACTGCCTTGAGTTGCTGCATTAAGCATTTTCTAGCAGCTAAACACTTGTTAATTCCCCAGGGCTAGTTGGCAGTCCTATGCGCTCAGGTTCCAGGCAGATGTACACATAAGGCTTGTCTTTGGTTGCTGTACTGGACTGAAATGTGTGAGTTGGGCTGCCTCATGTGACTGATGGGAGTGTCAGGATTTCCTTGTCTAACTATAGTGTAGAAATATTCCCTGTTACGGTAGCAGCAGGCAGGCATTTCATTTTGAGTAAGAAGTAGAAAACTTTCCTTCACTGTGGTATTAAAGCATTCCTTATGACCTCCCGTTCTACAGTAAAGAGAACAGCAGGATGTTTGTATTCAAACTTCCAGCCTGGAATATTTTGAGGAGAGAGTACTTCGCTAGAGGTCATGGGTTGAGCAACTGGGTGATGCTTTTGGTGAATGACTTTGCATTAGAGTACATGCAAATGCTGTATCTCTTGGTGATAGAGTCTTTCCCTCAGTCATGTACTATTTAAAGGGCTTTTAGTTTAGAATAGGCAGAGCAATTAGGGTTCCCCTAGGGGGAGGTATATAATTATTTTGGAAGATAAGCATCATTAAGAAGTTTCTTTAGGAGCTCAGCTAGCTGTCTCAGTGTTGAGAGTATTTTCCAGGGTTTGTTGTATATTCTTTACTATCAAGTATTTCTGCTGCTCATCTTAAGTCTTCTGAGGGGCCAAAACTCCTACAGAAATTGAGGCAACATCTTGCAAGGTAATACCGAAAGGAAGGAAGCCGTGTAGATGGTAGAATATAATAGTAGAAATATCGTAACTGCTGCATGCTTGAGTGAAGGGAAACTCTCTTTCATTAACAATTTGTTCACAGTTGAGTTTCATCACTGGGAGAGCTGTATTGATAATGAATTGTTGAAGTGTATATTTTGTTATTGATGAAAAAAAGATTGTGATAAGCTAAGCCACTTCCTGGGAAAACGTGCTGTGAATGCTCTGCTGCTGCATGCATGCATGCATGCACACAGAAGACACAGAAGTTCAGTGCTTTTTTTCCTGTCAAGTGATATATTTGAAGTGCTGGTATACCGTAACCATGTTCCTGATGGCTCTGGAAGCCACATCACAAGTGGATATTACTCTCAGCAGTTACAAACCAAGCTGCCACATCAGCAGAGGAAGCAAGTGTTTCCTGGGCTGGGGTCTGTTGAGCCATACAAGTGTGTAGTACTGTGCCAATGCACGTAGCAGTAATTCTGGGCTGGAACAACATGAGCATCCTAGAGGAAGAAGAGAAATTCATCATTTCCTACATAATTTGCACAGCCAGGAGATGGTTTGCAGGGTTAAGACACAAGCTTCAAAAGAGACTAAAAGATAGATGTGTGTCACTAATACAATCTGCAATCTGTGGATTGCACTGAGAAACCTCAGAGGGAGCTAAGTGAAGAAGCAGGTTGTCCCTGCACTAAGGACCCAGTTCGATAAATCTACCTCTCACTTTTGTTCTGCACGGGCAGATGTGTCTGGTCACTCTGACCCATGCTGTGCTTTCCTTCCTGGCTTTGTACTTGCTTTCTGTTGTGAGACTGCAGATCTGGCCAGCTTTGCCTTTGTTAGCAGCAAATTCAGGATCCACCATTCTATCCTTTTACAAAAATCAATTAAGGCAGCTCCTGTCTCTGCAGTGGTTGTGTAACTGGAGCTCCTGGTCAGGAATAGTTGGGAAGTGGCTGGATGTGCTTAGGGTGGGTCGTCATAACCTAAAGGGAGGAGCTAGTTGCCAGGCTGGGAGAGAATATGACTGAAAACAAGGATGAAGATTGTGTTCTGTAGAAGAAATTTGGCAGGATGACAGAGCCAAATGTTAAAGTAGAGAGAAACTCAAGTAGGCACCTTTCTAGTGACCAGAGCCCCCAGCTGTCAGAAGCACACGGTGTCCTCCCCCACTGCTTCCCCATGGTGACAGATGTCCTACTTTTGCAATTCAGAACTCTAGCCATGCTAACTTATGAATTATACAAGGCAGAAATACAAAAATCACTTTGCCCATCACTGGAAAGAAGCTACCTCTAGGCTTCAGCTCTGACACTGTTTAATGGTGCGGGACAACTGTATAGAGCACTTATGACTTGAGGAAAATGTTAAGTGTCAGATCACAGTGCATTGTTTTAAAGTGACCAGGTTGCAAATGCTCTGCTGCTGCATGCATGGACACACAGACACGGGTGTGTCTCTTCTTCACTGCCGCTGTGCTTCTTCAAGATGTTTTATCCTTCATCTGATTGAAAATGGAGCCTTGCTAAGGCACCTCTGTGGTGACATGGGGCAAAATCTGACTTACCTGATTGTTGCTGTGAGCATTTCTAATATCAGCTGCATCTTCCTCCTGCTGACCTTTTGTACAAATAGATATAGCCAGACTGATCCTGGGGAGTTAAAGGAAACCATGAACTACTTTTCCAACAGCTCTGATTGCAAAAAATATATTTGCTTTGATTTATGAAAATTTAAAATCTTTTGGGCATAGGGGATCAAACTTTGTGCTGGCTTAGTAGCATTTCTTTGCATTATTTATATCTTCAAACAATAGCAACAGCATTTATACTTGGGAAATAAATTAGGCAGTTAAACATGGACTGAGTGAGTTGTCTGCAGAATACACTGTCCCCACTCTGAAACAGGTAAAAATAGTATGATCAAAGATGTTCTGAGAAAGTAATCTGAACAGAGAAGAGTGAGCACATATGAGTGGCAGACCATCCTGGGAAATAGCACAGTGCTGTTTTCTAGTGATACACAAAAAACATTAGCAAGCATTCGGGTATTGTGGCGTGAACTTGGGTGGGAGTGATAGTTTAATAGAGCTACCTTTTCCCCTTACAGAAGAAGTAGCAAATGTTTGGTGTCGTGAAAGGAGGAGATGGATCTGACCTTCCTTGTTCATTGAACAGGGTGAAAAAAACATTGATTTGTTTTAATTCTGGACAACAAGTATCATCTCACGTGTTTGGAAAGAATTAATTCATCCATCATTTCTGTGTGTTGAGGACAAACATTTTATGTTGTCAAGTACAGAAGTAGCAGAAAATTAGGATATCCTGCTCTCCTTCTCTTTCTTTGTGGCATGATGCCACATTTCCATCTCTATGTCCCACACAGTCCCACAGGTAGATGTGGCTTTCTGAACTAATCTGAAAGGAGTGGTGGGTCTTCTGTAGGGTAGCAGTCTCTTTGTGTCAGGCCTGGTGGGAGAAGGGATAATTTTTAGATGACATTTACAGGCTGAGAGATGATGGCACATGTTTAGAGCTAAATGGAGGTGCCAGACGCTAATTGATTCACATGCCATCCTCTTTCTCCTTGTGTCAGGTGGCTTTGGAGAGTTACAGTTTGTTTCTGGCGGTTGAATTTTCTTGCTTGTTGTCTCCAAGTGTCGTCTGTCCCGTGATAGACTCATACACCAGCAAAATAGGTGAAAGTTTGGAAGATGCAGGACTTGCGTTAGAACTTTGTGTCATTGTTTCTGTCCAGGTAAACATGTAACGTCTGTATAAAGCAGTGGGATAGCTCACGGTAAGTGCTGTCATTGCAAACTGTCAACTGGAATTTCTGGTAAAGGTTTGATTAGGACAGCCAGAGCTGAGACTCATTTTTGGGTGGATGCTGGACTTGAATGCCCTTGGAGGAGAAAAAAAAAGTCCATTCTTGAAATTTTCTAAATATACGAGCAGGAAACATGTACTTTTCGCTCTTAACTCCTTTAGGGAGCTTAATATAGAAATAGCTTGCTGCTATTGTAAGGTTAGGCACAGACAATTTTTGCTGGACTTGGGCTGACTTTGACAATTCTCTTTCATCCTGTGTCTTGCAGGCCATGTGGTGTTTCTCATAGCAGAGTGGGCTCCACTTGCATTTAGCAATGCAGAGCGCCGTGGTGTCACCCAGAATCTGACCAAACTACTCTCAAACAAACAAAACAACCCAAACAAACAAAAAACCCACTCTACTGTCATTTAAAGTATCCTGTAAAATGCTGTCTCAGTGCTGTGGTATGCATGGCATGAAGAAAGATGAGCTGCTGCACTTTTTCTTTCCTGAACATCGCTTCATGCAGACATTTCCTATTCTAGAGTTACAAGCTGGCAGAATAATGCCTGTCAGGAATTGATAAAGAATTGCAACCCGAATCCCTGCAGGGCACATTGGGGCAAGTTTGTTATAGGAACAGTCTTCCTCTGTTTACATGAACAAAAGCTGGGTTTCACTGTTTCACTGATCTGCAGCTTTGGGAGTGTGTGAACTCACTGTTACTCTGTGTGGCTTTTTCTACAGTTTTCTCTGTGATAGCACCAATCTCTCTTTTTAAACTGTTCTCTTTCAGAGTGTCCTCACCCAGAGTCTCACACTGTGCAGTATTTTCCAATGCAAAGCTTACTGAGACGACATCACTGATCAAATTAGACTTTATTTGCCTAGTACGCTGCTTTGTAAACAAGAGTGAGTGAATAACATCAATATTGGGGGAAAGGCATGTGGTGATCGTAGCTTGGTTTTCATAGATGTCCCACTGAGATTTATTTCCACGCTTAGGTTACAATCCACTCAAAATTTATAAAAAGCAGGTTACACCCATGTTAGTGCTGACACGAACGCAATTCCATTCATAACTTCCGTAGGGTAGGGCTAAATTTCAGTTGCACTGTTGTTACCCTCCTTGTGTAGGAAAAGTGATCTGTTTGTCATACAGCTGCTCCAGATTCAGTTGGCCTGAGGAATCTGCACGTTCTAGCGTACACTGAAAGACCACATTTGGTTTTCCAAGTGACATTAGTCCGGGACTCTGCAGAGACACAGAATACAGAATGGCACTCATGGAAAAATGAAGCTGCATTCTTATGCTTATGGTATTCGAGAGTCACGTACAAATGAGAGAAGAGGCAGTCCTTTTCAGATGGTGCTTTACTTCTGCTGGGCCCACCAAAACAATCCTGTTACATTGCAGTGCTCTAGGAATCCTCTGTCCCTCAGGACAGAGGATGTATAGTCTCCTCAACTTGGGTGTGCTGGGTGATCTCTAGCTAGTGATAGAACTGATGCAGCAGTTTTCAGTCTGGAGCAGACAGAAGTGTTTTCTCTCTGAGAATTAAAATGGGGACTATACATACTCATCTGAGATTATTGTTGTGTGGACTTGACAGCGTGTTGATTCATGAGACAAGAACGTAGACATGGAAGATCTCACAACAATCCTATATTGGTTTAACTCTACTGGCATCAATGGAGTGATTTTTTTATTTAGACCAACATGGACATACTTTGAAGCCTGGTGAGGATGAAATTGAGTTCTGCATTGCCAGTGACATCATCAGAAAGGGTCTGGCTCTTTATCCACTTTGCAGGATTACTTAAATCATCCCAACTTCCCTAAACTTAGAGTGGAAAATCACAGAACCACAGAATGTTGGGAATTGGAAGGGACCTCTAGAGATCATCTAGAGTCCCATCCCCTTGTCAGAGCAGGTCACACAGAAACACATCCAGGTGGGTTTGAAAGTCTCCAGAGAAGACTCCACAACCTCCCAGGGCAAACTGAGATGATCTGAGTAATTTTGATATGTGGTGTTTCTCAAGTGCCTGTGTAGCTAGAATGTAGAATGGTGCAGGTTTTTTCTTTGCTACTTAGATTTTAAAAACTGATCTGAAACATTCTCTAAGCATGCAGGTTCTGCTTCATTGCATAGCTCCTATTAGTAATGTGTGGTTGTGCTGTAGCACTGGACCTAAAGAAATACAGAACCATAAAATCGTTTAGGTTGGAAACCAACATAATAGTAATTGCAAGGGATTTTTCTTTTTTTTTCTCCCCTTTTTCTTTCTGTTCCTTTTCATTCCTTTCCTCTCCCTGTAGGGTGTGTCTGTGTTTCTGACAGTGGGAGGCAGAAGTCTGTCACAGCAAGAGATGCTGAGGCTTCTGTAGCTATTCCTGATTCGTATTCTAAAAATAATAATTTTCCTAACTATACGCTGGGAAAGTTTGCATTGAAATTAATGAGAAGTGCGACAGTATTTTCTATGGCAGTGCAGTCTAACTTTTAAGTCCAAATTAAAAAGAACTCTAGCGTATCATTCAGCTTCTTGTTATTTGCTTTTCCTGCTACACCCACTTCCGCCACTTGAAATTATGATTAAACAAGTAGCAGAATGAGTTAGGGCCAGAAATTCTTGTGTGCCCCTTCTTTTGCCTTGACTTCCTCTAATTTGTTGCTGGCAGGCTCTATGAGAAGAGCTGTAACACAAGAGGCTCTAGGTTGCTGTTTCTTTGAAATTTTTCTGCTGTTTCTTTGAAAAATTTCTGCTGTTTCTAAATCTGTTATTTCCAAGTGCAAAACACATGATATAAGCCCAGCTTCTGATCTGCAAGGGCCAGGATGGTCAAATACAATGAGAGAGAATGAGACAGAGGAGTAGCCGGGGAAATGCCAGTTCAACTCAAAAGCTTCCCTTTCTCTGCAGAAGATGGGCAACCAGCAGGTACAGGTGAATATTTAGACTCTTATTTCTGCAGAGCATTTCCTTTGGTGTCCATTGTAGTCCTCTACAGCACATGTCATCTTTCATAACAAATTCACTTCTCCGACACTGTTTATGAAAGAATACTTTTATTCTTTTCTGGGTACCTATGCTAAAGGTACTTTGAATAAATAGTACACCCATAAATGAAATTATAAGGCAACTTCCATCCATGTCTTGCAGTCTCTGTTCTCTCCTCAGACTGCAGAACTGGAAAGAGACAGAGATAAAAGGGACAACAGAGAACTGTTCCATTCATCAGTGCCTCTGGTTCTACAGGCACAGTCTAACCCAAAGTATTTTTCAGACTGGGAAGCAATTTCTTATCAAGGGCAGGAAACCTCACACCTCAGGAGAGCTAGGGCTCAGAAGAATGAAAGTTCACGATATGGAATTGGTCTTTCTGGTTACAGAACCAGAAGTATTTGCAAATGTTGGTGAAGAGAGAAACAGACCCTTTTATGAATGGGCTGCTTGGACAGTTTCATCTGTCTAAAGCCTTTTTTTCTTTTCTTTTCTGCTGAGCTAATTAGGATTTCATTTAACCTAGAGTCATCATTTAACTTAGAGGATATTCATGCTCTTTAGAGAATTGTGCTACTGAAGCATGTTCTAATCAGCTGGTATTAGCCCTATTGTGGTGAGTATTAGCAGCAGAATGTGTGTGGGGTTTGGGGAGTGTGAAAAGGAGTCAAACTCTAAATGCCAAACCTGACCAAGAGCTATTCTTCTGGTACACACAAATGGGGGTTTATCAGCACCACTGTTTGTTTAGACTGTGCATAAGACTTAACTATAAACAGAGATGACACAGAAACACTGGTGTAACCTTAGTGCATTTTCATGCTATTTGGCATTTGCTTGGGAGCCTCAAATCTCTCATTAGATGTACAAAGAAAATGAGCAAATAGTTTTGTAAGTCACACAGACTATGGCATTTACTTAATAATCAGATTGTAAGGTACATGCTTAACTTACAAGTCATACTCGTTGCGACAAGTGTGAATAATATTGCAGGGACAGTTTTCCAAAAGGTTCTTTTTAATTTATAACCTAAAAATTGGCAAAATATGTGGTATTCAGCGTTAACTTAGGTGCAGGTCAAAGTGTTCATGTGGGCAGGTTCCTGTGAGCCTGGTTAAAGCTGCATTAGGCGAGACTGAAGTTTACATGATTTTCTAAACCTCTAGCTGGCTTGAAATATTCTGTGCATTTTCTTACCTACAAGTTCCATTTTGGAAAGGATAAGCAAGAATTTGGCAATTTGTTTCCTTGTGTGGTTTGAGAGGATTATGTGCTCCCTTAGTTGGATGACACTTACATGCTAAACTGAAATACCACCTTTAAAATGAGTGAGAGTGCTTACGAAGTTTGCTTTAACTGCTTGATCCGTGAGCACGTGCAATCCAGCTTCCGAGTGTTTGCAGCAGAATCGGTTTCCTTGATTTGCAGAGCTCATTGTTGTGTACCTAGAAAGGATGTCCTTTATACGCAGGGGTCTTAATTAACTTTGCAGTGAGCTGGCTGCCCAGCCAAGGTCAAGGTGAAGGTGGTGAGCTCTTAAAACTCTGTAGAATCATTCCTCCAGACCTCTGAACGAATAGACGAGAGAATCCTTCCCTGCAGCCTGGCTGTACTGCTAACGCATGCAGGTAAATTAATCCTCAGGCACGAATGATGGCATTTATACAGTAATATTTTGCAGTGAGCCCCTAGGATAAGCAGAATTGAAAGAGAGCCTATACTTGAGTTGTCACTGTCCAGTAGATATTTCTCAATTTAAACTATGTTCCATACTTTTCATGCAATACTATGATAGTCTGGAGTTGTCAACGATGTTTCTCTTGCTACAGTCACAAGTTTAAATACACCTGAAAAATAAGAGCGCGCTCTGTTTTTTTTTTGAAAATGCCTTATAGTACTTGGAATTGATCAGGAAAAAAACCTCAGTAATGAGAAAAGTTCAGGATGCAGGTAAACCTGGTATTTTTAAGGCTTCTCTCACAAAGACTACTTTGAGCAGCTTGTAATAGCAGAGTTGCTCAGCTCATAGCATAGATGAAAGAGGTGGTTCCACTGGGAGTATTAAATTTAAACTAGTCACCTCTGGTTTGGCTTTGAAATATGACAAGAGAATCAACGACTGCTGATGTTAAAAGTCAGAGGAAGCCTTTGGCTTACTAACAGTCTAGATATTAACAATTTTGAAGACTCTTCATACCAAGGGACTAATTAAGATGAAACAGTAGCTTTAAATTAGGTACTGTCATTCCCTTGATTTATCCTGAAGGAGGGAAGTAATTATCCTTGTTTATCTGAGAGAAATGAAAGATTAAATTATAGGGAATGCCCCTAAACTGACCCAGTGACTAAGCTGTTTACCAGAGACTTCATCTTTTTCAGCATTTTAGCTCCTATTCTCTTCAAGCGTGTTCCTTCTTGTTCTGTAACCTGAAAAAAATACCAAGCCATGAAATAAATCTGTGTGTTTTCCTGTTAGCAAAGTCAATTAGCCCATGCTTCAGAAATCATTGATCCCCGTTTTGCTCTCTGAGGGTTGATACAGTGTTGTAGCCAAGATTTTGTGCTTTGTTACAGAATAAAGGCAAGGGCCTCTTTCAGTGCTGGGGTGGTACTCCTCTGATTCCTCTGTTTCAGGTACTTCTGTGTTCTTTCCCTGCTTACTCCAGGTGAAAGTGGAAAGAGGTAATGCCTGAAGTGAAGAATTTGGAACATGTAGACATCATGTTGCTGGCACCTTTAGACAAAGTCAAGGATCTCTATCAGCTCTTAGCAATATGATTCAGGGACAGCTCTGTTAATGAGCACCAAGGAGAAGAAAAGCAGAAATTCTAAGGCCTTCCAAGTCATTGATACTGAAGAAGACTTGTAAAATAGCTTTTTTTAAGAAAGAGGATTTCTGATTACTGGCCATGTTTACACCCCTCATTAAGTTTACTAATTGTATTGATCCTCACAAAGCCATTTAAAGAAACTGCTCTGATGGCCTTTCCACATGTCCCTGATGGATATTCCACACTTTCATTAATTTTCTTCTGCTTCTCTTTCTAGTTAGGTCATGCAACTCATTCCATATTTAAAGACCATTCAGTAGCTTCTAGCCAAGCAGTGGCCCTTTTTGAGTTGGAATAGGTGTATCAAAAGCTCAGACTGTCCTTATGGTGTAGTGTCAGGTTTTAAAGGAACTTCCTCTTCTGAATCTGATAAAGTAGAACCTGGGTGAAGGTGTTAAGAGTAAAATAAATCCAATCTTTTACTTCTGCTCTTGTCACAATTCCATATTCTGACATTATTATGCTGTTGCATCTCACCGAACACAGGTTTTTTACACTAGTGGTGAGCTCATCCATCACGTTCGTTCAGCAGGTTCCTTCAGAGCATCCATCACAAGAGAATTTATGGGATGGTAACTTTATGCAACTACTTTGTGAATTCTCGTATTCTTTCATATTGGCCTGTGGGGCTGCTGGAAGTCAGGAATAACTTTGCACAATGTACCTGGACCTGCGCACTGCTCCTCCAAAGCCTGCTCAGATACCTTCTGCAGTGACTTTTCAGTGTATAGGTACAAAAGTGGCTCTTCAGCATTCATGAGAACTGCTCAGAATCACCGAGAATTCAGTCCAGTCTGTGAAATTAAGAAAGTGCTTCATTACTAAAGAGAAAGTTCCAACTTGCATAAACTTAGTTTATGCAGTGTGAACTGCAAGTCTCACACTTTTCTTTTTGTTGTTGTTAAATCATGACATTCAGAATTAAATAGCTGGAGAGGAAGAGAATGTTTTCAGCATATACAGAACAACGTGTCTTGGTTCAGACTCCTACATTTAATGAGGCTTTCCATTCCTTTAGAGGGTTTTGTCCTTGACTGTCATTCATAAATTTTCACAAGCACTCTAATTTGACATCATAATTAATGTTTTTCAAGTGCTTGGAAAATATAAACCCTTCTATCAGTGTAAAATTATTAGTAACAGCAATAAAATCAACATTAAGTAATGATTAATATTTATCATAAACGTGCTTTCTTGAACGCAAGAGGAGAAATAAGGCAGAACTGAAGAGGGCTGAGGAGTTCTGGTCCTTACTAGAAGGTAGGTTTAGCTGGCAGTGCTGTAGTTGGTCTTGGAAACTTATGTAATCCTACACAAACCTGTCACTGTCCCCAGAGAACTTATTCAAGGCCAACCTTTGTCGTGGTATTAGCCGCCTGCACCTTGCACTGAAGTTTTCAAGTTCATCATCAAAAGTAATGCTGACTTCTTTCAATACTGATATTAAAAATTTATTTAGCCTAGAGAAACCAAGTAGGAAATTGCAGATGCTAAAAAACAGCTACAGCTTGGTGTCAGACAGACTTAGTTTAAGGTGAAACTGTATCTTAACATCTGTACAAGAAGGTGTTGTAACAGGTTGCTTTGAACTTGCTTCTAGAGTCTTGAATCCTGATCCTCCAGACATTTATAACATTCAGTACACAATAACAAAAGACACAAGTTTGGTTCTAGCATAATTCCATGCAAAAACCAGTTGTCTGTCCTTAGAACAAGACATTTGCTAAGCTTAGGAAGCCTTGAACAGCACAGGCTTTTGGGGGCGATGCAGTCAGCTGTTCAGAAGTACTGAGGAAGGGGATGATGTGTGTTTGATAACAGCAGAGCACTGACCCCCTTGGCAGATATTCTCATGGAAAATGCTGAGCTCTTTTTTGCTCCTGGATGGAGTAAATAAGCACAGATAAAACAGACTCTGGACAGGTTTAGGATGTGTCTTCAGGATTATTTGGAAGCATATCCATATGCAGTGAGCCATAGTGTGGTGGCAGGAGCCAAACATACTCGTTTGTTACCAGCAAAATGCTGCTCAGTCAGCAGAGAAGCCCCAGTTTACTTACTCTGAAAGATTTCACCTTCCTTTTGATTAATGGTTTAGAGGTGACCTGACAGTGCTGGAACTCGATGGGTTGGCTCGATGATCTTAAAGATCTCTTCTAAACAAAGATATCCTGGGAGTCTGCGATGCCAAAGAGGTGGAGTTGGGACAGACAGTTGGACAGACTGTGATACACTTTAATGTTGCGTCCTCAGCCTTTCAGTGGGTGCTGGCACCTGAACTGATTGTGTGTTCTGGTGAATTTACTCAGAACGAATGCTTCGTTTTGCGGCAATAATTGCATAATGTTATGAAAAATCCATCGTTTGGAACCTAAGCTGTCAACTCCATGATTTTCATAGTAATTCAGAAGTTAGTTTGCTCCATCGTGTACAAAGACTGTTTTGTTTTAGACACAGCATGTCCCTTAGCTGGAGAGGATGGTCTGCCAAGAAATGAAGTACAGAGAAAGATCCATGTGGTGCTGAGGAGGTGAGTAGGAGTCCTATAAAATGTGTAACTTTGTTATACTTGAGAGTTTTTAACACAGTTAGAAATAACTCTTCACTTTCTGTGTAAGGCAAAAGCGAAGCCTGTGTCTCAGTATTGCAAACCTATGTTCTGTAGCAAGCTGAGATTTATGCACATCAAAACATACACAGAGGTCTGCCCTGGCATTCCTTAAGGCCAGCCAGAACAGTGTTTTGTGTGAGAGCCAGGGTGTGGCATTTTGTCAGAAGTTTGAGAGTCGGGTCCATCCAACAGCCATTGTCAGGAGCACATTGCTCTGCTCCACAGTCCATTCCAGATCCAAAGAATGGGTTGGGTTGCAGGGGACCTCAAAGCTCACCCAGTGCCAACCCCCTGACATGAGCAGCAACACCTCTCAGCAGACCAGGGTGCCTAGAACCTCACCCAACCTGACCTTGAACACTTGCAGAGAGGGAGCAGCCACAAACTCCCTGAGCAACCTATTCCTGTGCCTCAGCACCCTTAGGGTTGAATTTATTCCTTTAATCCAAATCTGCCATCTTTCATTTTAAAGCCATTACCCCTTATCCTGTTGCTGCATTCCCTGATAAAAATTCACTCCCCAGTTTTTCTGTAGCCATCTTCAGGTACTAGAAGGTCCTCCTGCTATTAGGTCCCCCCCAGAGCCTTCTTTTCTTCAGAATGAGCAACTCTGCTTACAGTCCGTCCGTAATATCTGAGTGTAATTTACTTTGCTGCTGCAGGCACCTCAGATTAAGGCCAAGCTAGAAATGAAATTTTTGTTGATAAATCCCATCACTATCGATAGCATCATCTCCAGTTGGAGAGTGATCGTTAGAGCACTGATATAAACAGTAAAACTGATTGCAGCCTGATTTCATATCCTGTCCTGCTCTTAGCAAATCGCAGAATCTCTTTGGCTGGAGGAGATCTTTAAGGTCCAGCCTTGGACCCAGCACTGCCTGGTCACCACTAAACCATGTCCCTAAGACTATGATTGCAAGGTATTTCATCTGTCTTTGGAGTCTGTAACATGTAGATCTGGAGCTTAAGTACAGGATTTAGCAGTGGGCTTTGGACAGTTGGGTTAATGGCTGAACTCTGTGAGCTTAACAAGTCTTTTCCTACCTAAATGTTCTTACCGTTGTGTGGTTCTATCATCAAAATGTCTGTAAATGGTATCTCCTCCATGTCTAGTGTATATGTAGACTATATTTCATACCACTTTAACTTATTTGCAGTAAAATTGGCTTGTTTTGATGTTGTGGAAAATGCTGTGGAGAATGTTGTACATCAGTGCCAGCCGTGAAATCCATGACCCCCATGCAAAGGTATGGGAGGCAAGTGCTGCTTGGAAGGTTCCACCGTTTATAGCGGCTGCTGCTTTGCCTTCCAGCCTGGTGTTGTGGACAGGTATTTCAGGGAGTAGGTCACAAAGATTTGGCTCTTGTTGCTTGGCCCAGCAAAAGGCCTGCATACAGAATGTGGCAGAGCTGATTTCCAGCTTTAGCTAGAATGGGTTGGATGCAGAGACCTGTTTCGGCTAGTCTACAAAGACCTTCATTCTGACTTTGCAAAGAATGTGTAACTCCCATTGAAAACTGGGTTTGACTTTTAAATTTAAAAATAGAAACTTTAAATTGACTGCCACTTGACACTAGTCAGTACAAAACTGATTCCACGTTATACAGATAATGCTTGTCTGCTGCAAGTTAAAAGATTGGTTCTTGTTCTACATTTCTTTCATGAATTTTGAGCACTAGTTTATATCCTTTGCAGCAGAAAGAAGTAAAACCTGTGGCAGGGTTCCTGCAGAGGGCAATTCTTTTCTCCAGTTTTCTTTGCACTTGTGTATGTGTGTGTAGGTTTTTAATTCAGCTTATCTCAGTTTTGGAGAAAAGCTGAAAAAGATTTTGTTATTGACACTGGAATAGTGTATAAAACCAAAAACACGCTCCAGAGTTTAACAGCAGAAATAAAGCTGTTGGAGCAGCAGAAATAATGGGCTGTGATTTCCTGTTAATTAATAATAAAGAATAAATAGCCTCTCAGTACCATTTACCTTTTTTTAATTTCCATTAATATTTTTCCTATGACTTGCTTCTGCTAAGCACAAGATCACTCTAGTATTAAAAATAGTGTTTTTAGGTGAACATAAAGGCTGATGCAGACTATTAATAGGTTTAAGGAATTACAAAAACCAAACCTCCATTTTCAGCTGTTTACATTTAAGATATGTTTGTGATACTGTTGATATCTGGTGTTTCTTCTGCTCAAGCTAAAAAAAACCCGCCAGTGTAAGCTTTTTGCTAGAGGGTATTTCTTAAATATTGCTGTTACCATGGCTAATGCAACTTGACAGGATCTATAGTTGAGGCACAAGTCATATGGAGGCAGCATTCAGGGATTATGCTTTGGCAGGCAGACGATAGGTTGGAAACACTTGAGCAGAATGAAGAAGTTTTACTGCTTGCACATAAGGGTCATGCCAGGCGTGTACCCAAACCCATTGATATGGCCCAGCTAGAGCAGGTATCAGGGGAAAAGCTTCCCTGGGAGCATCCTTGGATGTGTCTGTGCATGAATGGAGGAAAGTTCTGCATGGTAAAGGTGACCCACGGCAGTGTTTAACTTGAAAACCATACACAGATAATTTCTAGGCTCCATGAGCTGTTCTCAGAGTCCTCCTCTGAAGCAGAGTAACATGCACACATGATTTAACTGCTTTTCCCACCTGGCAAGTCTGTGTTAGAAGTTTTTTTGATGGTCTGTGTCTGAACATTGTTCTGCAATTGTTTTTGAACTTTTGTATGGGTGGGACATGGAGCTGTAGCCAAGGACACCTGGTTTTCCTTTCTTGTCAGGGAATTAGCTCTACTATAAGGAATTAACTGCTGTAGCCTTCAGTGAAGCTGAGAGCTGCTCAGGGAGAGCGTTCTGGGGAGGTTTGTATATTGTATCGCCAGCTATTAAAGGCAAATGTGTTTGGCTGCTTTGCTCAGTTGAATGCAGGGATTTGGTCTACAGGCTGTTCAAAGCAGCATCAGCAAAGCGCCACCATTATCAAGTGCCTTAGTCCAAGCTCAAGTTGTTTAGATTCATGAGATCTGAGCTTTCTGTTCTCGATTCCCAGAGTGCCTTCCCTACACCAGCACAGGCCTTCTCCAGCCTGCTGCTCATCCTCAGGAGCTCGGGTCGCAGCTTCTTTTTGTCCTTTTGTTCTCCTTAAGTGACCTTAGAGATAACTGCAACACAAAAGGCAATCTGAGTCCTAAAATTAGTTGAAGGTAACTGGGTAGAGGAGTTCAGGATGGGGGAGCACCACACCAGAAAAGAGTGACTGTCAAGAAAGGGAAACACAATGAGGAGTATGTTGATTTAAGGGAGAAAAATGGCTCCTGGAGCATCCTACCAGATTTTTCCTGCTGGTGAAGGCAGTCTCTAGACAAAATGGAGCCAGCAATTACTCAGCTGCTGAATGGGGTTATAGTCTATTTTTGGAAGACTGAAGGAGACAATTCTACCTTCAAAATAATTTAGAAGCAATGCTGTGAGTAGTGACCCTGTGATAGGAAATGTATCATAGAGCATCATGTCAATATACCTAGAAAGCAAGGCTTTCTGTTGGGTGGACTGGGAACACAAGGACATTTCTTAGCTCGTTTACACAAGAGAAAATTCCCCTGATGTGTAACAGTGGCACAGGATCACAGTTTGTGCTCTCCTACACTTCAGATATGTGACAGGAGAGGTTGTAAATACAAGCTCAGCTCTGTGGACTGGAACTCCATGGGATGGTGATGCAGATGTCACAGGTTTTTAAACCTCTGTCCTTTACTTTCTGGAGCAACAACTCCCTGTATTTGTAGGGTTTCTCATGTCTGAGTAATTTTAAGACCTGTAGTAGGCGGTGTATTATAATGCCTGTGCTTAAATAAAACATCGGCTAGATCTTGGCGTAATCCAATCGTGGAGACAGTGGGGAAAGGTTGCTGATTATTCTTTAATATCCTAATAAAACCTTTTGGCATAACTGTGGCTTCTAGTTTCACTCAATTAAGTGAACAAGTCCTGAGCATGCACACAGACCTGTATTAAACTTGTAGATAGACCGGAGAAGAAATTAAAGGCAGTGAAAATGAGAGGAACAGCTGCCAACAAGGAATTAAAACTGAAACACAACAAAACTTACAGCCTATCAGGCTTTTTTTAAATCAGACATCTTTAATGGAGTAGTATTTGTTGTTTTTACGTTTCTTCCACTCATGCCTCTTCTTTCAGGGATTTGTATGGATGGGGGCCAGATGCTCAGTGAATGCTACCAACCGGGACATGGCAGAGCGAGTTGCCTCTATGGAATGACCAGTCAGTGTTCACTGTTGCCTGAGATCTGTATAAATCCTCTATTCAGTTTCTCATCAAGTTGGAAACATCAAGTCTTGCAGCTCCTGCCTTCCCACACCGGTAGCAAGTCTGTGGATCTGGTGTCCCAGCTCGGCGTTTCTCCAGTTAACGTTCCAAATTGCGCACCTCTCTTTTCTCCTGCGGCGGGGTGGGGGTGCTTGCGCTCTCCCAGGCACAGTCCCTCCAGATGTTGAAACGCCTGCAACGAAAAACTGTAATAACCCATTCATGAGACCTGGGGGAAAGGGAGATGATTAATTTCTATTCTCTCTGTTCTTCAGTGCTTGCAAGTTTTATGGTTTGTGATCTGGAGTCTCTCCCATCTGTGGGTTTTTCTGTCTGGACGTAGCAGGTGTCCAATAGAAAGTCTTACAGCTGAGAACACCCAGGAACCTTCTCTTTGTTATTAAAGTTTAATAACTTTCTGTGGATGTGGAGTTTTATGTAGCCCTGGTTCAGTGAGGCTGGAGAAAGACAAGGTGATTCCCTATAGACCATATGTTACTGTCTTGAGTTTCATGTTTGTTTTCTAGGGCAGCATGATACTAAAATAAAAGACAGTTTCACTGCTCCTGAGTACTAACTACAAAGCGATTTTTTCAGCAGCAAGGAGTCCACTCCATCCCTCCCAGGAGAACACAGATGATCTGGTAGGAACTTTGACATTGCTGATATCTGGATGCTCTGGATGAACCTTGTGTGCTGAAGGGGAACTTAGCAGTGCAGCCTCCAGATCCTTGAGACATTTCCCAGGGAAAAAGGATTAATGAGGACAGCACTGACATCTGATAGTTTTTGACTGTTGGATGTTGATAAATGTTTATCATTGAAGCAGCTTTCACTGATAAATCAGTTTTATGTAAAAGTTAGAAGATGCTAATCTACGCATAGTTTACTGTGTTGTGCGATGCCTTATTGCTCACATTGCATATAACATAACTGTGAAATTCATACAGCATGTAACATACAACACGTGCTAAGGGATTTCTTACAGCGTGTCTTAATATACTGTGAAATTTTGTGTGTTTTGTGTTTGTGCAGAAGGCTTTCCTCCTAGGGAAACCGTAAAAAACATAAAAGCAGAACTGGATGAGATGCAGAGAACTTGCATCTTGATGGTCTTGGAGGTCTCTTCCAAATTTAATGATTCTGTGAATACTCTATAAAGAAGAGGAGGCTCCTGAGCAGATACTTTCCTTGCAGACAGTACTGCCTTGCCACAAGTCATTATATGCCGAAGTTGAGGGGAACATGGATTCTTCCTAGCTGTGAATTTATCAGGAAATTGCTGTCTCTTTGTGCTAAAACTTGCAGCATCAATAACACACGTGTATATATAAATGATAATTAATTTTCAGCATCATATCTTTTTTTAATGGCCTTTTTTGTGGTCTGGAGTGCAAAGAGGGAGCATAAGAGCATAAGGGGGGTTGGTCTAGATGATCTCCAGAGGTCCCAGACCATTCTGTGATCCCGTCGATCTGGTGTTGAACAGGTCTTAGTAATATTTTCCCTGAATGTTGAGAGGGACTTGCTTTGGGCAACAATACCAATGTCAGATTAAAAACAGCTCCTGCTGAAGAGCATCACTGGGGAAATAATCTTCAGTGCCCCAAGTGAACCAGTCACGGGTTGAAGGCATGAGGAACCATTACTTCGTCTCTTTGATGCACACCTCTGCTGCAGCTCCATGCCTTATGCACACAGCTGTTGAGCTGCCCTTGGCTGGTGCCATGGTTAAAATTACAGTGTCTGTAGTATTCCTTGCAGGTATTCATGACAATGTGACTGCGTTCTTGCCACAAGCAGTAAATGTGAGTCACACCCTGAGAAAGAGTTAGTCACTAGTCTGAAGCCAGAAAGTACACGCTGAGGTCTGGAGCAGTGTGGGAAAAAGGCTGAGCAGTAGGCGGGAGCATATGAAGGGCCATTCAGCATCTCAGTGGAAGCAGGTAGGATGTGATTCATAGGACAGAGGAGTAGGAAGCTGCAGGATTGGTCCAGGATTGTCTGAAGTGCTGGAGTGCGTCCCAAGAAGGGCAACAAGGTTGGTGAAAGGTCTGGGGAGCAAGAAGTGGCTGAGGGAAATGGGACTGGTTAGTCTGAAGCAAAGGAGGCAAAAGGGAGACCTTACTGATGTCCACAGCTACCTGTTGTAGAGGGGTGAGGGTTGGTCTCTTCTCCCAAGCAACAAGTGATAGGACAAGAGGAAATGGCCTCATGTGGCACCAGGGGAGGTTTACGTTGGCCCTGAGTTAAAACTTCTTCCTGGAAAGGGCCCTCTGGTCTTGAAACAGGCTGCTCAGGGAGAGAGTTGAATCCCTATCCCTGCATGTGTTTCACAGTCATCAAGATCTGGAGCTCAGAGCCAGGGTTTAGCCTTGGAACAGTTGGGATCATGATTGGACTTGATGGTCTTGAAGTTCTTTTCCAACCTAAACAATTCTGTGATACATTCCTGGTGATGAGGCAGGCACAGCGAGGTGTGGTATTGGTGGGGAGAGCTGAGGGGAAGTTGCAGTGAGAACACTTGGGAACTGAGGCAGTATTTGCCTTGTGAGATAAGATATGGGTAGAAAAGTAAATGGGGAAGAAACAAGGTGGAGACTCTTGAAACCTGGCAGTGCCAACAGAGCTTCAACCTGAGAGCCCTGCAGAATGGTGACATTTTTACCCATAACTGCATCAAGAGTAATTTGTATATAAATGCTGTGGACCCCTGGTTACTGGGGTTTGATAGAATCAGAAACCTTTCAAGGATTTCTTCGTGTTCTCTAGACAAACCATTTTGGTAACCTTTTCTCAGCCTGCCCACTACCCTGCCTTTCTTACGTGATCCAGCAGCACTTCTCCCTGACCTATTTTTGCTGTTAGAGAATTCAGCTGATGAATAATGGCACATGTGGGGAGAGAATGGCAATACTGTCTTGGTCTAGAACTCATACTCACAGGTCTGTGGTAGTGAGTCATGGATAAATAGATGTTGAGTACTTCGATTAGATGTTCTTGCCTTTCTACCACCTGTTTCTCCTCAGGTTTTAATCTTGGTAGGTAAGAAAACATGAGCAGGCAATGGGGATTGCCAGAAACTAATCATAATTAAAGTTCTTTGCTATAAAAAGCAGAATATGCCATTTTTGCTGGAAGCCTTGTGACACTTTCCAAGAATTCCAGCATATTAAATTCTACTGGGACAGCTGACTTCCGGCGTGATAAGTTGTTTTCTTCTGCTTTGCTGTAACATAGTGGCAGTGAGTCCCAGTCTGGTAAATAAGTTCCCACACAAATTCTTTGTGACACTGCATGTGGGAGTTCACATAATGAAATAGGAATGTTCCCCTTGTTCTCTATAAACCCCTCTCCATCTTTCAAATTGGTGTCACATTTTCTTTAGGCACTGTGTTCCCCTGCCTGAGCTACCAGAGCTGCCCTTGGTTGTCCATATTACTGCTCAAAAGTGCTGTGTTCTTCATTGACCTCATTGATAAGCAGATTAAAAAAATGGAAAGGAAAACATTTTGTAATATTCAGCAGCATAATCCACTTGCGTTAGCCAATGGGACCGGCTAATTCAGGCTGTTTTGGTGGCAGCTGCAGCCTCAGAACTGGCTTAACCTGTTGCATAGGGCTTCCCCTGCTGGCATTGGACCATAAAAGGAGCAGATCTGCCTTCAGCACCAGAGGTGGAATATAGAGAGCAAGGCTTTGGCTTGGGTCTGTACTTGTATGGGTCCCACGAAATGCGATTAAGGTCTTTAACAACAAACTTGGTTGTGCTGTTCTGTTCCTGAATGGTGCTGGAGATGGTTAGGGCCATTTAAATCCATGTTTCCCATGATCACTGCTCCTGTACAGGACAAGAAATCCATTCCTTTTGTGATCTGTGTTTGGTTGATATCCTCTGTACTTGCAGACCAGTGTTGGTTCTTCGATTTTAGCTCTGCAAAAGCAGAGCTGTGTTGAAAGTTATGAAGTTGTTCTATTGCAGTGCTACAGTCTGGTCAGGGATTGTGTTCAGCTCCAGAACTGCCTGCCCAAGCTCTGGCCAAACTGGAATTCTTTGGCACTCCCCTGTGAGCAGGTTTCCAGAACACGATGAAATACTCTGATGTCTGCCTTGCTCTTGCACCAAGGCACAGTGGAGATGTTTCAGCATTGTTAAAGGGAACATACTGCCAGTTGGGATTTGAATTAGCATTTGATTATCATTCAGTATCGTGGGGTCAGTCATTCAGCTGTGGCTGTGTTGTAGTTATTGTGTCTGTTTCACCTGCACTCTGAAGCAATTTTGTTGTGATTACTCATAAAAATGGGTTTATAATTTTTTTTGAGCTGTAAGTATAATATTGTTACTCCTGAGACCGATCTGGGCTGTAGCTGTGAGGAGAGGCAGGTCCAAGAGTTGTCTCTGTATGTCTGGGATCCCCACATCTGAAACAGGAGCATCTCAATTTCTGTGTTGAGACTGATGAAAAATGGAATTATGAAGTGTTGCATTGCATTGCAGTGCAATAGGTTTAGAGGCAATCAGAAAATGTTTACCAAGAATTCCTGTATCCCAAAAGCTTAGTTTTGGAGCCAGCAGGAACTTGTTTTTTCCTATTTTGTTGTTGTGGGGAATTCTGCAGGACATATTAAATACCTGGAGCTTGAAAGGTGGTGGAACCTTAATCTTCAACCCATATTCTCTTAGCATCAAAAACCATACAGTTTGCTTTGTATGCCTTGATGCTTTTTGCCTAATATCTCCCATTATTAATTTTAAAAAGAAATAATTGTATTGCATCATATGGTAAGAAAAGACAAAATTGAAGTGTATGTCTGTTTAGCCCAGTGGAAGGAGAAAGAGAATGGAAAGCAGAGACAGACAGGTCATTCTCAGCAATTAGACACCTCTTTCTCCAGTAACGGAGTAACCACCGTTTGCACAAGTGAATTGGGAAGTGTTACTGGTGTAACAGTATTTTCAGAGCCTTCACCACAAAATAACCTTGAATTTTCTATGGCTGTGTCCTGTTGCATTTTAGATTCCCTTATTTACTGCAAGTTCTGACTTCTGCCTGTGCTAACTAACCCGTCAGTATTTGTTCTGGTTCTCTAATTTTTCTGGATGCGTATAATGCTCCATATAAAATTAAAACAAGGAGACATGTTAATGATTCTTTTGTATGGCCTGTTCAGCTGTGAACAGGGCACAGCACTGTAAGGTGCAGTAACGTATCAGTTACTTATAAATGACTTATGTGCTTCTGGTGTTACAGCAGGAGTCGTGGAAAATGCCACCACCATCTGCAGAGTGGGAATGTGGAAGCACTGTAACACCAGATAGATCATCCACTCATTCCGCATGGCCCTGAAACCACTCTGAGGAGCAGCACTGGGGCTGTGAAATCACTAAGGCTAAGGATACAAAGAGATTTTAAGGGTGTCAGAAATTACTTGTGCGTAATTGGTCAGTGTTTTACATGAGCTGCTCTAGACATAGAAACATTAAAAATATCTGCCCAAGGAAATATAGTCAGAGAAAATCTTAATTTTACTTATTTGGGGTCACCTTTGATTCTATTCCTGTAGTCCGTGACCAAACCCCACTGGCTCTTCCAGAGAGCTGCTGTCATGCTCCCCTTGTTACTGCGTTGCACAAATTACTAACTGTTGCCTCTTACCTTCATTTCCAGTTGTTAACTCCCTTAAAAGCGAACTCCAAATAAGGGTAACACCATCCCAACAATTTTGTCCTATCAGATAATTGCTGTGATTACTGTGCTGCTGCAAAGTGGGAACAGATGGGAGGCCTCACTCAGGGCCCTGTGAGGGAAGATCTGTAGATATGGGGCAGTGATGCAACTCCTTACCTCGTTTCAGTGGGGATATTACTGTATGTAAGGAACAACAGCACCCATTCCCCTGAAACAGCACAGGCGACCCCTGGTTTAGAAGAGAATTTGTTTTGAAATGGAGACCTTCCCAAAATATCTTTGTTTCACTCTGGGATTGGTGCCAGAAGTATGTTTTTGTGACATTTTGACAATGTACCTGCATCCTCAGATAACATTACTGTTGTTTTTGCTTGGATCTGTTTATCAGAGGAAGTGTAGGCAGTGACGAAGCAGGACAAAAGCAACATGACTAGAGATGATGAAAGAAAAGTTGGACTGGAAACACAGCAAAACTCACTCTTGCAAAAATTCACTCCAGCAGTGTGAGTTTGTGCCAGTGGAGAAATGTGATCCAAATGCTCATCTTTAGGCCCAGGTGAAGGGAAGTAAACATGCAGTCAGGAAGTGATTCAGTAGGGTAAAGGCAATCAAGAGCTGGAGACTGCTGAAGCAGCGCAAATGGAGCAGCTCCTGTTCAGGGATCAGGAGGAACATCGGGGGGAAAGAGCAGAAAGGGGATTCAGTACAGGAGGACATCTGGGTTTAGAATCAAAGTTACACAGAAAAGGTTTCACTGAAGTATGAGCAAGTTACTTCAAATTCTGTTTGGAGATGGGTAATGAAATTCGGATTGTAGTGAAGAACAATTTGCCGTGATAAATCAATGCCTTAGCTGAGTTCAAAGCCTCGCAAAACCATTGCTGAGCACTGCAAACCGATGTCAAATGTTTATCAAGATGGCTTGCAATTTCTCTCTGCCTTTCATCTGCATTTCACAGCAAATTATAATTACACGTGGTCCATAGCACATCAGTAAAAAATTGATTCAGTCTTGCCAGCAACCGAAAGCAGAGAAGGAAGCAATGCTAGTTGGCTCCTAGCATTGTTCTCTTGGGAACATGTCTGAACGGAGACAGCTTTAGGGCCCTTCAGTTAAATTAGTTTTCCTTCAGTCCTCTGCATGATGGGGGTGGCTCTTTTAAGAGCACCACAGTTCTGTGAGCATCTAAAAACTTGTAAATTCTTGGCAAACGGGCATCTTGTAGCACTGCTTAGGTGAGAGCAGGTATCGGTTTGCAAGGCGCAAAGAAAGTTCCTTTTGGTATGATACAGAAGTGTTCCATGAAATATGCGAGAAAAGCTGTCTTTGGCCAGTAAGTTTTTATCTTTAGGGCACATGGGATGTCACAAAGAGCCACAGAACCTAGAAGAAACAAAAGATGGTTGTGTCTCTCCCTGTCTCTGGGGTTCAGATGCAGAGCTGAAATGCAGCTGTGTGTGACAGCCCTCTCTGCTGCTGCCATGGCATAGCACTATGGGGCAGGTGGGGTGAGGGTGTGATGTAGTGAAATTTTGAAGACTGTTTACATGATTCTTTCAGTTGTTCAAGGCTTTTTCCAGAAAAACCTACCTCATATCCATGTTTTGTTTTATCCACCACTTTTATCACTGTACTGGATTCAGTCTGATCTGTGGATTAAGCACATATAGATGAAAGTAAACGCAGGTACATGCCAGTCTCCAAAACAACTGCTTCCCACCTTCTAGCCCTTCATTTTAGCATCACCCTTTTGCTGATTCTCCTGTATCCCCTACTAATTCTGTTTTTGAGATTTAAGTTCAGTAGCTTCTTAACAGCCATTATCATGACACTAGAATGGTGCAGCAGTGGTTTTCCACATAGCTTGTCACAGCTGGAAGATGATGCTCTTGTCCTGAATGAACTGGAGAAGAGGAGGAACAGATAATCATAGAAAGTATCAAGTAGGGCATTATGATGTATTGCCTTCCAGTAGTGCTCAGTCCCCCAGTCCTTGGTGCTGCAGTCTCAGACGGGGTCTGAGCATGAGGACTTCCTCAGAAAGGCTCCAGTGTGGAATGGCTGCAGCAAAAGGCAGCAAAAGTGGTTGAATCACAGGATACTCATGCCGTGATGACTCACGGGTCATGGGTGGATTGCTGCGCTTGCATGTCCACAGTCCAGCAGGAGCTCAATGTGTGGATAGGCTTTGGCAAGAAACTCACCAGTGTACAAGTGCCCGTGCAAACAGAGAGGTCTTTTTTCTGTATCATCTCCAATAAGTTGTCTCCTTGGATGCCTTGTCATGAGGATGGCACAGCTCTCGCTGTTTTGCTCAGAGCTGTGAGCAACCTTCAGTAATGTGGATAGTCAGAAAATATGCCAGACTTATGTAGTGGCCCTCAAGGAAAATTAGTCACTGGAGCCATTTATACCAGCTTGTGTTGCAAGGAGAAAAACCAAAAAAGAAACAGTATTTTGGTCTAAGCGTTATACATCTTAAATATATAACCCCAAAACTACTGAAAGGGTCTGTTTGCCTATCAAGTGGTGCTAAAAGAAGCGCCATTTCCCATCTGTTTTAACAGCAATTTGATGAAAAATCTAAAGAACAAGGTGGGGGTCAAAACAGTGGATCCTTTTCTTGCTTCTGTCCTTCAGTTTGTTTTACTAAGTTTTCTATGTGTATTATTTTGTTGGCTTTTAAAGACACTTAGAAATCTCATGTTGGTGCGTGCCATGCTGAGCTGCTTTTTATAACCCTTACAAATGTCTTGAAGAAAGGAATGACTTAAAAAACCAGAGTAAAAACACCCAAAATGGCCATAACAGCTCCTATCAGACAGTAGTAAAGGGGGAAAAAAAGGCATTAAAAAGCTCAGTGCTAGTACTTGAAAAAGTGACCTCCTCTGGAGGTAGAAAATGACTTTAGAAAGCTGGTAGTGGAGGTTGAGAATGTGTAGAGCACAGAATTTATGTTTTGTTACAAAACCCCTAAGAAATTCTAATTTTTAGTGCCGAAGAACAAGTAATCACAGGACTGTTGGATAACTTGGGTTAGAAGGGACCTGACAAGGCCTGCAGCCTCCACTCATGGCAGGGTCAGCGATGAGGCCTGAGCAGGTTGCTCAGGGCTGTAGCCAGTCTGGTGTTGAAAACCTCTGAAGGCAGAGATTACACAACTGTGATGCTGAAGGAGAAACAGAGGTGACCATATGAAGAAACTAAAAATCAGTTTGCATTGCAGCTTTCAGAAAAGCCTGGAGTGTCTGCACTGTATTGGCAAACTCTTTGTACCATGGATTAAAGTTCTTTTGAGAGCCATGTGCCAAATCCCCATGTCTTGACAGCACATAATGAGCTGTAATAAGGTGCATTAAGTCCTTTAAGACATTCAATCAGGAGAAAAAATATGTGAAATTAAAATACTAACGATGGAAGGTGCAAGTTGCATGAGGTTGCATAAAAACAGCTACCTAAGTTTACCTTTGTTTTGCCTTTCTCCATTACAATTGTACAACACTACCATGTATTTGTGTACCACCAGTTAGTTTCTAAAGCACAGAAAAAGTTTCTTCACATTACTGATTTGTCTGTGTAGCCTCCGTCAGTGTGGTCAAACCAAGGTGTTTGTGCTGTTTGTGTTTCAGTAGCCCCCTCCACAAGGAAGAAGTGACAGTGGTAAGGTCCTGGAAGAGACTTCTCTCAGCACAATGAATGTTTTCTTCTCCAAAGGTCCCAGAAAATGCCTGGAAATGGCAAGTTGAAAAGCAGAATGCTTCATTATGTTTTGGGGTTTTCTTTATCAGATATATAAGATAAATGGAGAGCCTAGTAAATGATTTCTGCACATAAAGAAACCCCAAAACTAGAGCAGGAGAATGTAAGAGGCTGGCTTTGAGGCCATGGGCAGAGTTGGAGGAATGTGAGGCTGGTACACCCCAGAAATGGAGATTTGTATCCTGCTGCTGCTAAAATATGGGTGTAGTGCTGGCTGCTTGCCTTTTTATTGCAAAGTGGAGGTTAGTAAATGTCCCTGACACTAGAAGTAGGTTTGGTTTAATCACAGCTGCTACCACAGACAGTTACATTTGCATCGCATTTGTACTTCCAGAAACAAGTTTGTTCAAAAGAAAATGAATTGTCTGTAAAGCTGTGCTCACATTGAAGTGTCTCTCTTCAATACTGCTTCTACATAGCACTGGATGGAAGCGGAAGAGTAACATCAGAAATTAAATATTTGAACAAAATATCAAAATCTTAGAGATAACACTCCCTCCCACCTCTCCCCTGGCCCCCCAAGGCCCCTTTCTGGAGAATCTTATTATTAAGTACTCTCCAAATCAGGACCAACTTCCCCAGGGAGTAGAAAGGCCAGAGGAGAGTTTCCACCTGAACTGAAGGTTGGTTGTAAAGGTTACTACAATATTTGTCTTGCCGATTTTGTGCTTTGCTATGCAGTCAGAAATGGATTTTGGTGTTTTTAAGAGCTGTTCAAGCATAATTAGAGGCTTAAAACGAGTTGAAGTCTCAGCTGGCAGCCTAGCAATTTGTTTTCATGCTTCAAGTCATTCAAGATTTATAGAGGCATATCTTTTTGATGGAGTAAGGGGATACCCTTAGCCCAAGTACTCTCCTATACCTCTGGTTTTATGCACACTCCAGCATGCTCGGTACCCCGTTGTGTTCTGTCTCCAGCCCCTTACTGTGGCAGAATCTCAGTAGCTGCTGCTCTGCTGACTCTCTGAGGTAAAGGCTTCAGTATATAGTTGTAATAATGTTATATAATGGTGTGTTCATTTCATTTGTAGTATGTTGCAGCAACAGGGTCATTGCTAAAAATATTAGCAATGCAGGAAGTCAAGCTTCTCTGGAATCTGGAGAAGGTTTCCATGGCAGAAGTGCTCCCCGGGGGAAGCAGGCTGTGGCATGCAGATGGAGCATGGCAAAGTGAGCGGAGCAGGTCAGAGCAGGTGTGTGGGGAAGATGCCTCCAGAGGAAGGGCACTGGCTCACTGTATCCTCTACCCAGCTTACCAGAGAGAGGGTTTTGGTGGAAGCCTTTGCAGATGTGGAAATTGCCCAGTCAGCACAGGCTGTGGGTGAACACCAGAACCATCACTCACTGTCCTTCAGGTGGTTCCCCGCGGCAGTACAGTGGGACTGTTAAGACAGTAAGAGTGCAGCCCACAACTAACAAAGAAAATACACCCAATGTATGCAGCATGACTTTTACAGCATCTTAGTTTCTTTTAATCTGAAGAGTCATTTCAAGAAGGAGTGTGTGTGGTGCTTGAGTTCATTTCAGTTTCAGATACAAGAATCTTCTCTTTAAAACCAGAGACCATGCTGGTGTTCTAAAGGCTCTTTTTCACACTCTCTAAAGAATAATACAAAGACTGATGAAGCAGGTTGTACCCAGGCAAGCCCTGCATTGAGACAGTTCCTGGTGGAGCATTGTCCATCTCCACTGTTGGCACCATGATGCTGTTTTTTCAAAAAGGACCTGAAGGAGGGTCACCTTGAACTCTGTATTTGACTTTTCAGGGCAGGCAGGAAGACAGAGCATAATGATTTTAATTAAAAATCAAGAAATTGTTTACCTGCTTGTGTAACAGTGTGAGTTATAACTGAGACCTCTGGGATTACTTTCATAGTGCCATGAGAAGTCTGTGATGTAGATACCCTTCGGTTACACAATTTAGTCTGTTCACTTAAAAACAAAATGCTCATTTTGAAATCAATTCATTTTGAAATCATCGAATTTTCATGTAGAAAACCTGAATTGTAATTCAAATAACATTGTTCATGAGCTCACCACCATCCAGTCCGAGCCACAACGTTACATCCGATCAGATCTTTGTATTGCATTGTAGAATTCTGCAGCACTAACCCAATGGCACATTCTGAACACACGTTCATCTTACTGCTCTTCTGGCTCTCGTAGCAGGTTGTACAAGATGGGACTTGTGCTGCTGCAGGGAGGCATCGCTGTTCACACCCTTGTCTTTGGGCCTTTTATGACCACAGGTAAAGCTGACCCTGCATATATATGAGCAAAGGTTTTGCAATGCGCAGAGACTATTTCCTGGTTTTGATATAAAGAAGACAGTGACTGCTGCTTTATCCCATACCTTCACGGGTCTAGTAAGTCCGGACACTGTTTGTGAGCCTACATGCTTAGATAGGGAGAGATGATTTCACTGATTTTCCCAAATGATAAAAACATTTAGTGATTACCCCTCTAATTTATAGTGTGCCAAGAATAATGAGTGGGTTAACAGCTTATGAGGCAGCTCTGGCCAGGGAACAGAGAGGTGGTTTTGTGTGAGTTGTGGCAACTGCTCTGGTGTTAATGGGGAATAAAGGCCTGCACCTCCCCTTCTGTCTGCTTGTCAACCCTTCACTTTCCCTTCTCTGTCACCCCCTGTTACTGCCCCCAGATTCCAGGGCTTTTAAAGAGAAACAATTAACTATCTTCATAATCAGTTGGGGAGAGCTGTTAAAGTCTATTCATGCAGCCAGGGCCATCGCACAGTTACAGAAATGGAAAGAAGTTGGCTGGAAAGAAAAGATTAGTCTGTACAGGAAGACAAATATATGAAAAACTTGACTTTCTACCAGTAAAATGGTTTTGGATACGGTGCCTTGGTGGCTGAGCTGGCTCTGGTTTTTGCTTGGTCTTGGTGTATTTTGTTGAGAAAACAAAGAGCTGCCCAGTTGTGAAAACAGAATGTGGCTGCCCTGACAGAAACTTGTAGAGGTAGTATGAATTCAATTTGTCCAGCAGCAGATGTCTAAGGAGCAGCAGTGTGTGTGTTTGGTGTCCTGAGAAACATCAGTAGGACACACAGCTAGAAAACAGGGCTGAGTTCAAAGCTCTGAATTTGTAATTGAGACTGAAAAATGCCAGTTTTGAGGACTGCTTTTTTGAAAAATATGGGAAAATAAGATTAAATAAATGCTTTCTTCAAAACATCTGCTGCATTTATAAGAAACGGCATAAATTGCTTCAGTATCAAGTGTCTCGTTGTCAGGACTCAGAACAACACAAAAATAAATGTATGGTGTGACTCATGAGAGTTCTCACACTTAGTAAAATGGGCTTCTCCTGTTTTGAAAGGGGTTTCAGCAGGACTTTCTGCTTAGGGATTGAGATTTATGAGGAGAAGCTGAATCCAGTAGCACTGTAAGCACAAAGGGATAGAGGAATGGACTGGGCTTTGCTTGCTACAGTGCTCGTCCTTGCTTACCTGTTCTGAAAACAAGCAGCAGTGCAAAGTAGCACTTTGCACAAGTATTAAAATCTCACACATTTAGGAAAAGATCTAGCAGTCACAAATTCTCAGCCTGCACACAGGATTGAACTGGCAGATGTGCAAAGAAAAGCTTTAGCTGAGGAAATCAATATAATGGGAGCTCTTCTGTGAAGTCTGAAAGCACAGAAAGGGGAGATGTGAGAAACACCCTGATGTGGTAAATACAGCATCTGCCCTGTTAGCTTTGCACTGTAAATAGTTTTGCTTTGAATCATTCTGTACCTCTGAATATCTTCAGCCAAATGAAAGCATCACTCTGGTCAGAGCCTCTTGGCATCACTGTTATGCTTTGGCAGGGGGATGGACTTGATGATATCATGTGGTCCTGTCCAACTCCAAAAGTGCTGTGATTCTGTGTAATCAAGTTTGTGGCATCAAGTCCTGTACAAGGAAGGTTTCTCAGGTACTACAGCAGTCAGGAAAGTTTCTGGGTGCTGATTTCCCAGATTTAAGCTGGAGTTTATGTAAAGATACGCCCTTAGTCACAAATGTTTATCTTCTCAGCTGCTCATGTTTTCTGAGTAAGCAAATGCCCAACCAGCATTAACCAGCAGTGCTCAGCTGAGAGCTGAATTGAGTGGCTCCCCCACGACCCGGCTTTGGGTTTGGCAAATAGAAATTAGTTAATAGATCTGTTAGAAGTAGAAATGCCTGGAGAGCAGGACTGACTGCAGTCTGGCTGATGGAAGTAAGAGTTCTGTGTCAGTATAAGCAGTGTGATGACTCTTAAGAAGTATCCTTTAATACTTGTGTCTTTTTGAGCCACCATTTGCTGTGCTAGGCGTATCCAGTGTTACTCTGTGGTTTGAATTGTAAACCTGGAATTAACATTGTATTTAGTTTTCTTTAAAAATACCTTATTGTCATTGTGTTGCATGTTGCAGTTAATGGAACCATGTGTGTAAAGCATGACTGGCTTCTGAGGTCTTGGGAGTGATTCAGTGACACAGCCAATACCGTAGGAATCTCCAAGATAAAAAGTGTGCCTCTAAAGATTTCTTGTATATGCATGGTAACATCTTACAGGACCATTTGAAAACTGTGATGCAGTTATCCCAGGCATAGAGCAAGCAGTCCCAGTTCACGTGAGGTGTGGGTGCCCAACCTCTGTTAGGCAGAGGGTGCCTGTTGTCCAGAGGTTCAGGAATCTGCAGCTTGAAGTGTAGATAGATGCTCTGTAAGTTTAGTTACCTAAACACATTATCTTTGCCAGCTTCAAAACTCCTTACCTTTACCCACTTAATCTGCCTCAGTGCTACAAGGACAATTTCTTAACCACAGTCACTTCAATTGTCCCCATACAGAGTGAGCTCAATGCAGCTGTAGAGGTGATGAGTGCAAGAGCAGACACAAGTGCTCCAGTAAAATTAAAAGAATGTGGGGCTTCTGTCACGCTGGTATGTCTTTGTCACTGATTTCATGTGCTATGTCACACCAAAACCCAAAAGCCAACGTGCCACATTTATCTTCTTTCCTGACAGCAGCACGTCAAAAAAATAATGCAGGCGTCTTGCATCATCCTCACTTGTATATGGCCATCTTGAAACTCCTACATAAACCAAAAAGTTCTTCTAAACTTACTTGAAAAATTTGAGTTTTGTTTGTATATTTAGAAAGATTATTATTAACCACACTGTAACAGTTACAGATTAAATATTCCAACTGCTTTTAGCTCCTGCTTTTAGCTCTCTGGCAGCGACATTTGAGGCACAGCTAAGATAGAATTTGTATTACCAGGTATCTCCTTAGTTGCTGCAGTGACTGAAAAGCACCCTTTGCTTTAAGATGGAAAGTATGTGATGCTAAAGAAATTGGTCCTAAATAAGATGTGTTGAGTATGGAGGCTGAATTATTGAGATAGGGAGTTAAAGCTCACAAAACTATGCTCTACTGTAACTAATACATATTTTATATGTAAAACTAATAATATTTTATATAACTAATAATATTTTATGTAACTAATAGACACATTCATATCTTAGGCTGAATAGGGTTTTGAAATATGATGGTTTTGAAAAGGGAGCCCAAACAGAACCTTCACAGTGACACCACTGCAATATAATCATCCAAAAGTTAAGAAGGTTGCAGGGGGTACAAGTAAGGTAACTTGAGTTTCTATCACTGGCACAAACACAATTTGTAAATTGCCTTTAACTGCTTTAAATATCTGGAGGTAGAAACAAAGGCAAATACTAAGGTGAAAAGGGTTCACAATGCTCTGGGTGTGACCATTAGGAATTTAATCCTGGAAACCTCACTGAAGTCACTCCTATAAAGCAGGTGTTGCTAGGACAGAGCTACCAACTATGGTAAAGATTACACTGGCATTACTGGCTGTAATCTGCTGCTCCTGATTTGAGGTGTAGTGTTAGTCCCTTGACTTCACGGACTTGTGAGTTTTAAAAAGTAGATGAAGTCCTGTGCCAGTTGAAGTAAGAAAAGCTGGAGGGTCGAAATCTTGAGATTCTTAAAGTTGAACACTGACAGTAAAAATATATTACAGTGTATAAACTTCACTAATTTAATTTCCTATGTCTTTACAATTATGCAATAAAGTCTTTCTTTAGGGGATTTCTGTTTGGGTTTCGGAGAACAGCTCTGTCACTTTGCATCTTGTGCAAGGCTTCCTGGAAAATGTCAGGCTTGGAATATAGACTTGTTTGCCAGCAAGGTAATTAAATCAATCCATTTTATTAAGCAGGCCCCAGGATGCCTTTCCACAATACTTAAGAGTTTGTAAGTAACAAAGATACATCGGTGTGCATTCATTCTTCATTTCTTCTTATCTAAGCAAAAGTGCTGCTTGTCTTGAAGCAAGGTGAACTCTTGTGGACAGCGTTTTCTTCAGCAGTGGTCTCAGATTCTGTAACTACACAGGATTGCACAGCTGATAGAGATTCTCTTAAGACTTGGTCCCAAACAGGGAGACAGTATTCACTGTGCATTGAGCAGTTATCTGCAGAGCGTTAAGAGACTTTTCAAGAGGAAGTAGATATAGGAAGCAAGATTTAACTGCGTGGAAGTGGGAGGAAGATTAAAATCATTACCAGACATCATTACTGCATTGATTTTTCCCTGGAGACTTGATTCAGCAAGACACTGGAAGTGTCATTTTAAGGACAGCTTCTTTAAACCATTTCCTTATTTCTTGAGGTGGAAACAGACACTTTCTTCTCTTGTGGTTTATATAGTGAATTCTGGTTTTTTTTCTTCCTCTTTTTTCTTCTCTTCCTCTTTTTTCTTCATTGCTGAAATGCTGAAATCTGGTGGTGATTATAAATGCAGAAGGTAAAATGAACTGTTTGACATCATTGACAATATAAAGGCATATTTATAGCTAAGCATCCCAAGACTCACAGGGCAGCCAAATCATCTGATCTCTCTGAAGGGTCTTTCATGAATTGTTCTCTTCCTGATCCACAAACACACCACAAAAGCCACAGGAAGTTGGCTCTGTAGTGTCTGTGGTTCTACAGTTTCCTTCTTCTCCATCTTTTAAGTGGTCAAAAAGTCAAGTCAACACAAAGTAGGGAATAGACTTTCTGTTCTTGCAGCATTACAGATAAACAGGTCATCAGTTACAGAGAAGGATTCAGATGTGTGGGTGTCCTGTGTCCTTTGAATCAGTTCAGTTATGGTTTGAACTATGCTGATTAACTAGTAGTTGTATTTGTGGGTTTCTCACCAAGAAAATACCACTTTTTTAGCCATCTCTCAGTACGAGTTACAGAAACAATGAGTAAAGCACTTGCTTTTGACTTTTATGACAATTTTATCCCTGAAGATGAGGAAGCCATCCTGTTTTCAGGACCTAAATGGGCCATATCAGGAATATGATTTAGAATTCTGATCCTTCAGCTGACAGATGGGACTAGGTTTAGGTCTGTATGACTGAGTGTACTAAATATATAGGGCATATATATGCATCAGCAGTGGCATGGATACACGTGGGGTGTGTATATATACAGACATGTGCTGTTGCCCTAAAACTTTTTTAAAGGGAATACATTAATACACTGAAGTCACAACAATCTTAACAAATACAACTTGCTCATTTCAGAGATGAATTTTGCAACGTGTTATTAGTTATTTTTAAATTAGCTAGGAGTATCATTTAAGGTTTCTTTACCTTAATGTAATTACTTAGGTTGATTTGACCAACATTTGATTTGGCATTTTCAGTAGCTTTGCTTGTGAGCAATTTATTAATGAAGGGATGAAAAAGTTCTCCTGGAGGAAGATTGTGAAAGGACAGCAATGTGGTTCTGCTGTTGCTTTAGGAGGAAAGGAAAAACTGAGGTAAAAAGGTGGTGAGAAAATAAAGGGGAAAGGAAAAAAAATTGCACGCCATAAATCTGTGTGTCTTCTTCCAAACTGGTCTGGGATAGATAGAACCCTTCCTTGATAAATAGTCTCCTTCCTTATCAAATTCTGTGTATGTATTGATGGCATTTTCTCAACCAGTGTAAGATGATACACTCAGTAATGGTACCTCCATCTTTGCTGAAGCTTTCTTTGCTTTGTATTTTTGTTTCATCTTTTTATTTGTTCTCCATCTTTCTTCTAAAACCTGAATAACTACTATTCTTTCCCAAGGTCCTTCTCCCCGAGTGTAGGGATCCATTTCTACCTCTCTCTCTTTGCATGCCCGTGGTCTCCTTTTATGGTCTTTAATCTTTATTCTCAGGTTTTTTTCACCCAACCCAACCTGCAGGCATTGCCCACACTCCCCACAACTATTCTGTTTGGGTGGGGGGGTTGATGAAAGGGAGACATTATTTTTCCCTACTTTTTATACAGTCACTCATCCCCGAGTTTTTCCTGCATCTCCATACCTTGAAATCTTCCTATTGTGATCTTAGCCTTTCCTGCCTTCCTGCCTTTTCTGGTAAGTATAGACTCTGACAGTGAAGCATACAGGCATGGAAGTGTCACACTGAGCCTTCACCTTGTGTTGATAGATTAAAAATAAATAAATCTGAGGCTTACTTATATCTAGCAATTAACAAAAAATCTGCAAGGGCCAGTGGAGGAGGTCTGGCAGAAGGCTGTGCTGCAGGGTAGAAGTCCTGTGGGGATGAGCTCCTCCTGAATTTAGCACAGCAGGCAAAAGGGAGTGAACCTATAGGCTTTGGAGTATGCTGGGAACAGTCAGGAACTAGAAAGTCAGGGATGGTGCTGGAGAAAGCCAGAAGTTACTGGAGCTTTACTAGGGAGAAGACTGGCACGGTTTGTCCAGAGAGAAAAAGTCCTTTGGAGGTGCAGTGCCCTGTTCTCCACACCATGGCAGAGGAGTTGGCTCTTCCACTCTGATTTCAGACTGATGTCTTGGGAATTCGCATCAGCTATTTCCTGGAATGTGAATTTGTATATTTTCAAAGGAGAACAAATGTAAAAATCTTGCAGTAGAGCTCTGGTTGGGGCGTTTCTTTGTAGAGCATCATTGAATTACTGTGTCTTAAGAGTTTAAGTACTTCCGGAGGCTGCATGGAGTAAAATAAGCAGCAAAAGTTCAGCTGCAAGGAAAGTGTGGTCCCAGTACCATGTGCCTTACTGCTATCTGTGCCCTGTAAAATGTTTGTTTGTAAGGTACAAAACACTCCAGTTTTGATCTGGGACTTTTTCTTGCCTGGTATAGCTGATTAGATGTGGAACTTCTGCTCCAGTCTCACATTTAAAGAGCAAAATCAGCTAATAAGCTCTGGACTATGGTGATGTTGCTCGTAAGCAGAGCATGCCAGCATTTCATTGCAGCTTAATTTCACCAGGTGACTTAGACTTGTCTTGACTAACTAACGACTTGGTCCTACAAAACTTCTACCCGTTCGTATTTCTGTGTCATGAGCCCTCCTGCTGCAGTAAAGCAGAAGGGGAAAAAGCCTTTTTCTAAATTGAAAAGTTTGGTTTCAGTGTTTCTCTTGGTGCTTAGATAAATACTTGCTTTGTAAAAGGCACCAAAACCCCATCCAAACATAGAAGAGGTTTATCTTGTAGAACCGCGGCACTGAAGGAAATGCTAAGGCTATGTAGTCACCACCTTGGACCCAACCAAATCTCCCCAGTCGTTTTGTCTCGGTATCCTTATTACTTTTATCTCGGGAACAAAACGTACAATTAGGGCTTCAAAACTCACGTCCCGCCCCTTCAGACAATAGGCAAACGCAGCAGCGGGGCCGAGCCCGGATGACCAACAGCGCTGCTGAGTTTCATTCGGCCGCGGAGCGCAGAGCAAATGTTCGCCTGGGCCCCTCCCGCCGGTGGTGCCGGCCTGCTGCGCTCCCGCCGTTCAAACCGCACCCCCCGCGCTCCCATAGGCTCTTCGAACCGGCCGCCCCTCGGCTCCCGTCGCCCGGACCACGGCGCGGGGGGGAGATCCCGGCGGCGGCCCGGGCCTGTGCGCCTTCCCGCGCCTCCCACCGGCCAGATTGGGCACGGAGTTCCTCCGCTCTACTGTTGCCACTTCTCTCGGCCGCCGCTCGGGGCTCCCGGACCCGACTGCGTGGTGGGGAGGGGGCGGCCGGGCGGGGTGCTCCCCCTGTGGCGGGATGGGCCGCACTGCGGCCAGACGTGTCGGTGGCGGCCAGTGAGGGCATGAGCGGGCTCAGCGCTACGGGGCTGCTCCCGCCCTCTGCGCCTAGCGGCGGCACTACGAGAAGAAAAGCCGGACTTGTGCCGGACTTGAACCTCCGCTCCCCTTCCTCCGTGTCCGGCATCCCTCCTCCTTCTCCGTCCCCGCCCCTTCCTTGCCGTCCTCCTCCCTCCGCGCCGGTGATGTTTATTCGGGCGGCTGCGTGAGGCGCGGGCGGCAGCAGCGGGGAGTTTCTCTCCCCTGGCTGGAGCGGTCGCGCGCACACACTCGTCCTTCTCCGGGCGTAGAAGGAAACAAAATGTCTGCCAGGGCTGCGGTCGCTTCCACCAAGGTAAGATTCGGCCACTGGGCTGGCGGCGCTGCCGCCCCGCTCCCAGCCTCTGCTACCCTGGCAGCCGTGGGGGCCGCTTGGCCTGCGGGGTGCAGGTGAGGTGGGCCAGGGCCTTACAGCTGCCTCCCACCCAGCTGAACCAGGGTCCAGGTGCCCCTCAGTTCCTCTCACCTACCTGTTGGGTGGCGGACGGGAACGGGCCCATTCCCCCCGAGAAACCCCGGGGTGCTGGGGCGGGCCGTGCCCCTTTGTTCCCGCTTGCAGAGCCAGGTGGCGATTAGGGACGGCTGAGCTGGGAGAGGCTAGTCCTGCGGGATTCCTGACATCAGCAAACAGCTGCAGGCGGGAGAGAGGTTGCGGGGCAGGTGCGCGGGGCGGGGGTGGTGAGTAACGTCGGGCGGCCCCGGGGAGAAGAGGTGGAGTTGGGAACGTTCAACAGGTTGTTTTTCCTTCGTCTGGAATGAAAGATTTGTTCGAAACTGGCTTGGATTTCGGCGTCGAGCTCGTTTTCAGCTCTGGCTGTTGTGTGGTTGCGCGGGCTCCGGCGTGGGACGGTGCCGGGCTGCGTGTTCACTGGTGCTGTCGGGGCTGGGCTTGACTCCACGGGGTTCGCTCGCTCTCCAGCGAAACTATGCGGTTTCGATCTGATGTCACTGGCTAGTATGCACTTAATCATAAGTGATATTCTGCAGGCTGAAGCGAAATACTACCCCTTATCGTACGACTGCTGCAGAACTTCAGACTGCTTCAAATGCTGAGGTTGTTGGTGACCTGTAAGATACCCTTTTTATCAGCATTTTTATCGTCTCTGAAGTCTTAATTTTACTTTCAAGGTGTGTTCGTGGCAACTTGAGCTTCGAAAGTGTGATGTAAAGAACTTAAATGCCAGCGTTGGCCTTCAAGTTGTGTACTCCTTTCTAAGTATCTTTTCAGAGATCTTTTATTACATGTAAGAGTAAAAATCGGAAATTAATTTGTCCTTAAAACAGTCATCTAACCACAGGAACAGATAAAATATGCTTCAGACAAACAGCGCTTGAATTTAAGTGAGGTCTTTTGCAAACAAGTGCAATGTTGGATTAGAATTCTGCCACAGGAGGAATTGTGTGAAATTGCATCAGCTTAAGTTTTGGTCTTGTATAGAATCGAAATATAAGATTCCCTCATGCAGTTCAAAATATTCCCTTATAATGTAGCTGGTTATGAGGCTATTGGCTTGTATTTGCTGTCTTATTTTGTAAATGCAGAAATGGTCTCTCTTTTGTGGATTGGTGCACAGACTAGTGTGAAGTTGAGAGTTGTGTTTTACCGTTGCAGTTATTTGAAACTGTGGATCAGGGTCCTATCAAATTGACCCTTGGAGCGTGTAGATGTGTATATAATAGCAGCCCAGCTAATTATATTGAGAGGGATGTTAATTGAAGAGTGTTGCAAAATACAGGTTTAAGTCTCTACTGATATGTTTTCAGATTTTATAGAAGTTGTGTTTGAGACAGCACATGTCTTTCTTAAGGCGTAAAAAAAATATATTTAGAAGTCCTGTAACTTTCTCTTCTGTAAATTCCCAGGGTCTGTAACAGCCTTTTATCAAAAGGCTTTCTTACCCTTTTTGATTTTGATCACACAGATGTCTTTAGAGACCAGAATCTTACACATACAGTTGGTCGGAATTCTCCTGTCAGAACAGAAATGCTTTCAGCAGAGGGATGGTGTTATTTCTACTTCAGTGCCTAGCTCCCGTACCTTAATAGTTAGTTGGGGGATTGTAAGTATTTTAGAAACAGTAGAATATTGGAGGACTTCTGTGTTCAGGTTTCAGTCCTTGTTTCCTGTGGAAACTTTGTCTGGTTTCTCATTTTTGGGGTTGTAATGCATAACACACTGCCCCCCCCAATGACTTTCTCTTAACTTTACATACTTCTCAGGCTTGTGGGCCTGAAGTCCATTTATCTTGGCACATAGAGTAGAAGAGAACTAACGAAATTATAAATGCTTTTCGTTAGCTGAAGAATGCTTATTTGTACATCTGGGGATCTTGGCTGGTAGGATTGAATGTGTTATGCCCTATTATCAACAGTCTTTGTTGCCCTCCACTGCCCTTCAGTTTCCATTACTTAAATTTTTCCCTGCTATGCAGTAGAATGTGCTTTTATTAAGGCTGTAATTTCTTGTTGTAACTGTCGGTTGTATACAGAAGGAAACTGAGAGAAAATAAATGTTTGTGGTCTAATCTAGTGGTGGCTCTGACTGAAAGATGTGAGGGGCCTAATCTCTTCTGATGTCTTTGTGAACAATACTGATGGCTGCTGTGGGAATGGCTGTGTCAGGGTATTAGTAATGAGATGTTAAGCTTTCTACCATTAAACTGAGGGATCAGATACATTGGTTAAAAAAATACAAGGGGCTGAAAAAATAATTGTCTCTAAGAAGTAAATATGGGGGCAGGAATTCTTGAATCCTAGACCTTTTATTGAATGCTGAGCCAGAGTTCTTGGGATTTCTAATTTTAAATGTGTTCATAAAGAACATTTCCCAGTTTTACAGTTCAGTCCTGTAATTAATTGGATTTTAAATGTGTTCATAAAGAACATTTCCCAGTTTTACAGTTCAGTCCTGTAATTAATTGGATTTTGGTTGTTCTAACTGTCCTCCTAGCTCCTGGGTACATATCTATTATCTACCACTTCAATCAGGAGCTGAGAACTTGATCACATTAACAAGATTCTGGTTTCCTCTGCTAGTGGGAATGACCTGCAGCTTCCATAATTGTGGGTAAGAATTCTACCTCAGGTCCTGCTTGGAGATACCAGTGCATTTGTTTCTTGAAGAGGATAGATGCTTGAGCCTTTACAGGATATATTTTTAATGTGCTATAATCTATGAGATCCAAGTTGGGAACAGTAATTTGCTTTTCCCATTTAGGTCCCCATAAACCCTGTAATCAATTCTCAGGTGGTGAGGTTCTTCAGCTATAACAAAAAAGAATAAATAAAGGCATAGAAAATGTGCATGGGGAAGTAACACCAAGCTGAGGTGTAGTGTTTAAGATCTGAACATACCTTCTACTTGGAAAAAAAGTTCTTTCTGCATACACTATCTGTAGAACATATTTTGTGTTTGGATTTTTTTAAATTCTGTGGGACTGTAGGTAACGTCAGCTACCAACTGATGGTTTAGGTGCCTTTTCCAGTATGGATTATGTTAAAGTGTGAGAAGAGCTATGAGGTCCATGCTCTGTAGGTCATTACAAAGTACATTGTGGAGCTTGCATTTGGTTCAGCATACCACACAAAAATTATTGTAATGTAAACAGAGCTTGAAATCTGACTGGGATCTGGTTCCACCTTTTATAGATTGGAAAATCAGTAACACCTTATCAGTGAGCAGTCAGCTAATCTTTGTTGCAGGGAAAACATCTAGTAATAGGTTGTTGTACTGGGTAGTTCAGTGTGTGCATTGTACTAAAACCTAAACTGTAAGAGCAAATATTGGGCCTCCCACCATGCAAGAAAAGGTTCAAAACCTGGTGGCTTGAGTTGGTGCTTGAAGTGATCATTAAGCTTGAGCATGTATCTGCCTTGTTGAAAACAGAACTATAATGAGTGAACTATTCAGACTGTGAATTGTGTTAAATTCTTTATGATGCTGTGCCAAAGTATTGTCTGTCTCAAGTTAAAGCATCCTGGAACTTTGTATCAAAGTTGAAGTTCTGACCAAGGATCCAACTGTGTTTGTCACAGGCCGGTAAACCTGTGGTATGGAATAGGATCCTCTCCTCTTTTTCTCCTCTTTTATTCTGCTATAACTAGAGAAGTGATGTTTTCTGTTTTGCAGAGGGGTAAGAAGGAAATCTGTGGGGAGAGTAAAGCTGTATGTGTGTTTATGTCAAAATTACTGGTCTTGGTATTTGGTTTGTTAACGCTGTCAAATTATAAGGCTTTCTTTAAGGGATAGTATTTGAAGCAAATGCTTGTTGTGAAGTCTGTAGGATGTTTGAAGTTACATAATTGGTTCAGCAAACTACCCTCTGGTTGAGAAAGCCATTGGTCATTTATGTCCTCTGAATTTTTCCTGGTTATCATACTATAAACACAACAAAAATTAGTATCAAACTATGCTCAGTGTTTTCTCAGGCAAATAGATGGCTAATGACTTGTTCACTGAATGTACTGATTAAGTAAACAGCCTTAGGAAAGTCTGAAAATGGATTCTCTGACTCTGTGCAGTGTACGAATGCAGAGTCCAAAGAGTCATGAAATGAAAACCATTATCTTGTCTTATAATTATGCTATTTTAGGCAGAGGTTATTCAGATATGCTCTCCATCCTCCTAAACATCAGGGTACCCTTGTTTCCAGGAACTCTGCCATCCTTCAGTGAAGGATTTGAGGAAATGGAGGAGCATATTCACCTATATGCTCTCCTGTCCAGTGGTGGGTCTTTTTGACCTGGCAGAAGAACAAGTGCTGCTGAGGCCTCAGGTGTGCTGACTTGGCCAGGATCTTTCTGCTCTTCTGTATCCTCAGATAACTCCCTAAGCCACAGATCCTGTGGGTTGTTTGAGCTGTGTAGGTGAGCTGCTGCAGAGTTGCAGAACCACCATGGTGTGTCTAGGATTGGGTGTTTCACTCACATTTCCTGTTGCTATCTCTGTAGAATCTTCAGTAGCTCTTTAGGCATGTTCTGTGCCTTGGCATGTCAGGATTTATTTTGGATGTCTGGCAAAATTACATTTTTAGCACCTACAATGTGATTAAATATTTGCTTTCTGTTAAAATAGTTCTTATTTCCTCAAGAGTATTTGGTAGTCTCTAACAAGATTCTTGTTTCCTGATCCATTATAAACAGATGTTTCTAACCTTTTTGGCTGCTCTCCGCCACCACAAATTCAGTAAGATGGCAGCAGTAAGGGAGAGTTGTTCTGAAGAAGTTGATACTCTTATGAGAAATGGGCAGGCATGCTATGACCCAATGCTATTAGTATTTACTATTAGTCCTCTTTGAGCTATTTACACTCAAGGATGGTGACTTCCTTACAGTATACACAGATGGCACACAAATTCAGCAAATTTGGGGGGACAGCCCTAAAAGAAGTGTTGGTGTGGCTGCAATTCCTACAAGCCTTCTCAATTAACTTTATTTAGACCACAGCCACTTCAGCATTAATGATTTCATTATGTTCATTATGAAATTGGGATAATACAAAAATTATGAAGAAGTAACTTGTCTGAAGAGACACTTCTCAGTGCTCTAAGTAGTGTTAATTAAAAGGAGATAATAACCTGAAGTTATAATGAGGAGCAGTAACATAATAGGTTGGATTGTGAAATTTGAACACTGATACCAGGTTTTGCATTGCTTAAATTATGGTGACTTGAGGTTTCAAAAGGACTGACCTGGCCACATTGCTATAAAATAATAATAAAACTAAAGGAAGAAAGTACGAAGCAAGGAGTGAGACATATATCCAGTTACTTTCAGCTTTACTCAAATTGTGTAAGGCCAAAATTTTTGTAAAATAAATTACTTCTCTAATGAAAAATTGCAAGAGGAACTACTTCAAAACTGTAGGAGAAGGAACTTTGAAAGGCTTAACAATGTGGAATCAAATAATTAGTCAGTTGTACCTAATATGGGATCAGGACAACCTGGAGTTAAGTGAGTTTTGTGAAAAGTGATTGGCCATCACATATGGGATAAGCCCCTCTTAATAACCAGCAGTGTATGAGTGGAAATTCCTGGAGGGTAATCTGCTGTGACAGAACTAGATGAACTTGCATTTTGTTTGGATTTTGACTCCTATGGATAACATAAACTGAATTAATGCCCCTTTTGGATTTTGACTCCTATGGATAACATAAACTGAATTAATGCCCCTGAAACAGAGGTCATTTAGTTTGGGACTCTGAGAAAGGACTGTAGGTTTGCAAAAAGCTTATCAATGGTTTGAACAGGGATGTTTCATCTGAATTGGACACAGTGCTGCAGAAGCAATCCATAGTATGCTGACTTGGATTTTTTTTTCAGTCTTGCTCATTTAGTATTACATTTTATTATTGGTAGTTGGATATTTAGTGATTCTTGCAGTTGTCCTAGAAACTGTTGAGTTTTAAATTAGGAGATCTATCAGTAAAACTGATTGAATACTGAGTATGCAACTCTTATTATTCTTGCAGCTGCTGACCGCTTTATTTTACATTACTGAGGTACAGTAGTACCAATTCAACTGAAAAGCAGGTATTGCGTGTCTGTGACGTGGCAAATGGGCCATGAAATATTGTCATTTTCAGGGCACTCTGGAAGCTTCTTGACTACTGTCTTTAACAGGATGTTAAGTTTTTTTGCTTGTAATGCAGTCAGCAGTAGATCTGCAGATCTTTAGGTGAAGATAGTATAAAACTGTGCACCATTGTCTCCTGAAGGGAATGTCAGATCACTCTATCACTGCAGAATTGTTAACTATCCACGATGACCCCTCAGTTCTGATACCATGTTTGATGGAATATTTTTTCTAATCAATATTTCTTAGATATCTCTTGACACTGAAACCATCTGTATCTGTGTGTTTTCCTTCACTGGCCTTTACAAGCAAGAAGGGCTTAGAAATTTAATAAAGAGCAGATTTGGTGTGGGCAACTGCTGGAGGATTGTCTCTTGAGAATGTAGAGGGAAGCAGGAATAGTTAGCTCTGCAGTACTTTGAATTGTTGGAAATCCATCAGCTTCTGATGAAAAGTTGGTGTCTGCTTCTCAAATGAACTTTCACCAGGGGAAGCCACAGATTTGTCTTTGGTTATGTGTTAATTGCATTTGCCTGCCTTTCCTGGTCTTTTGTGCAAGCTTCTGTTGACTCAGCTAAAAGTGAGCTATGATGGGAGGAAAGGAACCACAGAAAGAAAACAGTGAGGAAAATCGTAGGTGATCTTTGAGGGAGAAGAGAGTGAAAGAGGAGAGCACGAAAAGCAAGCAGGAAGCTTTTAATCCTGAGTCAGCTTCTTACTCTTCCTGGATTCTTCCCCTTGCTTCTTGTCTCTGATCTCTCCAGCAAGGAAACAAACATTAGGATAAAAGTGGAGGTGTCTGGACTCCACATAATTATTGTGAAACTTTGTTGCATGACTAAGCATTACTCAAAGAGTTGCCTCATCGAGACTACGTCATAGTTGTATTTAAAGATTACTGTAAGAAAAAAATGTCAGTATCAGCCTTGCTTTTGAGAGAGCCGTAATGCATGCGTAGGTGTCTTGGTCAAGTTGCCAAAGTGTTGTTTCTTGTTCTGCTTTGTGTAAGGTGAAGCTTAAAAGCAGTAGTGAGAGGAAAATAAAAACTTTAAAAGATAAAGGAAATAAAGGGTAGTTTGGAGGATTCTGTAGATAAATTCTAGACAGTAAGACCTTTTCTAGCAAGCTGGAAGTATTTTGAAACTTGTAAGAATGTAAGCTTTGTATGAGAAATAACGGGAAGCAAAACATGCTGAGATCCACCCCGTTTCGTTTCTTGCAGTGCGTTTGGAAATGATGGAAGTCATAACGGGTATCAGTTATACTGTTTATCCAAACGTGTTCCCAGATAACTTGGGAAGGGCAGGATCTTGAGTATGAGGACGATGTGGCAAATTGTATCCTCACTTCGATGTGTATCTGTACTTGTGTCGGTCTTGGGCAGATAGCAACAAATAATGGTCTGCAAGGCTTTGATCTTACTGCTGTAACTGCTGATGTAGATAGGACCTGAATTACAGGTAGAGTAAAAGTAATAGTTCACAGTCCTGAGAATCCTGTGCGGCTCTCAGGTAGAGGAGATGCTGAACTAAATGCTCGTGGTTGTTCATATTAGTCGAGGAGAGGGTAACAATTCCTGTGGAATGGAAAGCTAGCCTCCTGTTCTGGTTTAAGGAAAGTGCTCTTCTGCTTTCAGACTGTTTAAGGAAGGGGTAGTTCAGAATGACTCCTGCTCACGATGTGCATTTCTGTCAGCTGAGAGGGAACACTGCTCCAGTGCTCTGAATGTGCCAGATCTACCACTCTCTGAACACTGTGAATACTGCTGGCATTTATAATGTTGGGGATATTGCTTTTCTTTGTCTGTATTTGTCACCTTCCTCAAATGCTCTGGGGTTTCTGCACCCCCCCCCCCCCCCCCCCCCATCTTAGGAGGGGAGCTGGGGCAGGGGCTTGTAACATGCTGAGAAGAGCTGTAAATAAATGTAAATATGTTGAATGTTGGCTGCACCACCGAAACAAGATGAAAAGATGAATAAAAGTTAGGAAATGACTGTGTGACCAGTGCGGATTGCTGCTCCCCTTGGGAGAAGAGGAAGTCCATGTTGTGAGAAATGACTCTTCTGTAGTACACTAGTCTGAGTTTCTCTGCTGGTGCCCTATTCCCAGGGACCCGTTTTATGCTTAGATCTGTGGACTTTTTTCCAGCTAAATTTTCCGTCTCTGATATTGTCATCAACACCCGCCTGGTTCCAAGGGTGTCTGATTTCACAGCTACCTCTACCACCTGGCATTTTGGGGTTGGAAGCTGAAATATGCAGTATGTTTGGATTTCTAGTTCTAAAGAACTCTTTCGAGCATCTCTGAAGTAAGAGATGATTCATCTTTTAAAAACCAGTGCTGACTTAAAAGGTTTTCTAAGTAGTGTTTCTCTGCAATCAGTAAATGTCTTTTTTTTCAAAGAATATGTGTAAACAATAGCAAGAAACCAGTGGCTAAGAGAGTTAAAAGAACATTGTTCCTTCAGAATGACCAGTGGTGGAGGTTGGTTTGGTTTTGGTTTTCATGGGTTTATTTTTTTATTTCCAGCACTATCAGGATACCCATTAAGTCAGTTGGATTATTGACAATGGTAGGACTGGCTTTTTGACTGTGACCTCTCTTTGGCAGCAATGTGAGATGTTTGTTCTCTACTTCATATTGTGCTAATATCTTAGTTTAAAATGCTTAGAGGCAGGATATGCCTTTTAAAACTTGAATGGGCTATTTCTGCAGTGTCCACATCACTGAATTTTTTTATGATATTGACTGTGTCTTAAAATTACATGTCTTGAGTAGTTACTGGCAATAAAAATACTTGAAACAAAAGAAAGCAGAAGGATGTCCTATGGGCCCTTTCCCTTCTTTGTGAACTAAATGTGAGACTCTTACTGTGTCCTTTTGTATTTACTCTTGTTTTTACTCTAGTCTCTGTGAATGGATAACACTTAAAGTCAGAGTCAAGTAGCAGAAAGAGATTTGTTAGTGGTATAGTGGTAGAGTAAGCTGAAGGGCTGCACAGGGCAGGGTGAATTGGACTCCAGTGAGCTGCAAATCCAAATCTGTGTTCCCTGACTGGGTTAGTATACTCTGTGCTCTGCTGTATGGCAGGAGAGAAAGACAAGAATCACATAGTTGAAATACTTAGAATCTTACTATAATCCTGATTAGGCTTTTGGCAACTTAATATTACACATTTAGTCTTGTGAGGTGGATAGACTGAGGAATCCAGTCTTTCATTTCTGTTTCTAGAAATATCTTTGAATAAAGTCAATGACTTGCACTGTGTTGCTCTGAGTTAATTACTGGGGATGTTTAAAGCTGGCTGTAATGATTTTTCTGCTACAGTTCCATTTAAAAAATGGCTCTTTCTGTACGCTTTAGTATGAAATTAGATTTTGCTTGCTGTTTTAACTTGCAAAACAGGACCCTTTCATTTACTTGGTAGTGTTGGTTTTTCTGTATTTAAAAATAAGCTTAATAGAAAATAACCTAAAATGTGTTGTTGCATGTTAGAGAAAAATTAACACAAAAAAAACCCAAACCCCAAACTAAACCCTCAAAGATACTTATCATTTATTAGTAAATAGTTTTCCTTCTATCCCCAAAGGGTTTTTTTTCCATTGTTTTAGTGTATTGGGGTTTATTTGTGAGCTTGTTTGTATTTCTTTGATATACTGAGTATAGAGGTTAGTGTGTGGCAGACCAAAACAGAATGCCTCAAATCTGTCTTTACTCTCCTAGCCCTTCAAGCAGTGTAATTATGTTGCTTCCAAGCGATAAGCCAAGGCAATTTACAGATTACTGGAATGCCTGAAAACATTGACCTTTGGGGTCACTCCCAGCACTCCTATTATGCAGAGATTGCCATGGCACTGTTGTAATGTGCTGGCCTGTCACATGCTGAGTAACTTGCGGAAAGCTTTGATGCAGCTGTTTTAAAAGTGCTTTTACTGACTGATAGGCACTTACGCTGCTTTGTTCATAGTCAGTAGCCTCCCATTCCATGCTTTTAGCTCCCATTTTCTATAACAACACTTCTACCCTGCTGACTGGTACACAGGTTTTATCTGGGCATAGTTGTTGCCTTCTCTCCATGTAAATTGTGTTTGTATTCATTTTCACTTCAAAAATAGTCGTGTGTGTGAAAGAGAGGTTTGGTTTGTGTGGATTATTGGGAGCTGCTGCAAACAAGCAGCCTTGAAAAATTGGTGTGGTGGCATTAAAGAGAGGGTGGATTAGGGGTGAGATAGAGTGTGGCTGGGCAGAGCAGGGGAGAGAGGGGATTAAGAAACAATGGTCCTTTATTGATGATGGCAAATACAGTTGAAAGAAGTTTCCTGAAATGCGGAGTGAGTATATTCTATGGAGGTTTGAGAACTGAAGCCTTGTCTTGAATTGGTACAAAGGGTACAAAGACTAGGAAGAATCCTATAAGTAAATATGTCTTCTGGTATGTGATGCCTACTGGGCATCAGACATGGTGACTGTAATGCCTCTACCTTGTTCAGCATTAGAAGCAGGACTTGAATGTAAATTCAGTACAAAACTAAGTTTAATTATACTACTTGCAAGGGTCATAGGAAAACTGCAGAAGTATAAAAATCTTTTAGTTCCAGTAGTCAGAGTGGAATGTTACACAGATAACATGGTTTTTGCTTTCAAAAGCTGTCAAGAAGCCAGATTCTCACTGAAAACAAGGTGCTAGGTATTTGTGGAAAGTATGTTTAAGCCACATCATGCTGTCTGATAAGAAGTGTGACTGCAGCTGTTTACATATTGTCCGTTGCCTTGCCAGTAAGTGCAAAATATGAACGACCTATGTCTAAAAGTTCTTCAAGTATAGTCTAGGACAAGCAGCTGATGTATTGAAATTTACAGTAGGATGCTAACTGAACAGTGTTATTCCACAGTAAGTATTTCCAATAGCAGTCTCTTGTTCTCCAGGTACATCCAGATTGTCTCTTTGCAGTTGCAACTTCCACAGAGGAAAAATACTTTCTATGTCTTGGCTCAATGTTTATTACTCCGCCTTAATTTAAATGGTACAGTAAGGAAATAAGATTAATTACTACCCCTGTTGATTACAGTATCTTTTAGAGGTTTACATTTCTAAAGGACTTGAATCACTGTAGGTAAACCTACAAAATCAGTGAAAAAGATGCCAGGAAATCAGAACCTTGATACAAGCACAAATTTTGGTTATTACTGCTGCACTAATAGTCAGGAATTGCTTGCAGGTTTCTGCATTCGCTTCTCACTTCTTTCTCCCTTCTTCCCTCCCTCCCCCACATTTGGGTTTTGTTGACATGTAACTCGATAGGTTTTTGTGGCGAGGGATGAATGAACTGTAGCTGTAACCTAGGCTAAGCAGGCCAAAAGTATCCAGGCATTTCAGCTGTTAACCAGGAGCTTATCCAGTTTCTTCTCCAGCTGGTTGGATATACAGTGAGAATGCCATTCATGCTTCTCTGTTTCAAAAAAATGTGCTGAGTAAAGGAAAGACACCTGCCCATTAAGTACAGATGGAAAATACTTGCCAAGAGGTGGGCTTGATGGGTAGCACATCTGAGAAGTTGTGCTTAGACTTTTGTTCTTAGTCTTTGCTTTTTGAGTTTCTCTTCTAATGGGCTTATCACTGTAGCTTGGCTAGCAGTCAAGAGTTCATCTTTATGAAATGATTACCTAGGGAGAAGAGGCAGCTTCTCACTAGTCTCTCCTAAGCGTGTAGCACTTTTGCTTCTGTTGCTTACTGTGTGGTCGACTCTTATTTCAGAGTCGAGTTGAAGCCATAATACCTACTTTTACATGTTTTTATGTGGTGGTTAGTTTAGGATTATTCTATCCACGTGTCTTTTCTGTTCTTGAAAGTAATAGATCCTTTTTGTATGTGCATTTTTACAGGGTCTCAAACTGCTGCGTAGCTTTCAGTGATGTCTGTTAATGCCTTCTTAGGCTGAGAGTGAGGATGTCTGTTAAGGGTGACTGCCAGTAGTGTAACTGTAATGACAATCCTCAAAATGCCATTATGTTCTCTAGCTATTCAAGATGCCAACAGAAAGCTTTCAGTATTCCTTACAGTGCTGATTGATTTAATTTTTTTTAACTTGTCAGGCATTCTTTGGTCATGTGTGATGCTTTTTCTTGGATTAATATGAATGACTTATGCTCAATATTTATTTAGCTTATGATGGAGTAGACTACATTATTGAGGGAGGGAGGTGCCCCTTAAATATGTTGCAGAACAAATGCAAAGCAAGACCAAATGCTTTGTAAATCAATTAACTATAGCATTTGATCAGACTTGTTTTGGCTGACTTACAAGTGCAAACTTCAGATACTATTAATTGTGCCTGTTTTGATGCCTATCACTTGCTTACATGAGTGGCTCAGATTTCAACTTGGAAAACGGATGTATCCAGTGCTGGTAAAAAACAATAAATCTTGGGGTGGGGGCAAAAAAGCAACTTGAAAATGTGGTTACATCCTATAAATAAAAATATAACTTTCAGAAGCAGTAGTTTAGATTTGTGTATTTCAAAGTAAAATGAAGTTTCTGTGTGTTTAACCTTATGCAATGGTGTCCACTAATTAGGTATGTGGGACTGTAGGTTGTTAGAAATAATGATGCTAAGCTATCCCATACCTAATACTTTGCAGTGCTTCCCCATCAACTTAAACCCTGCAGAAAGTTCTTGTTGCAGTGGATATTAAGTGTACACATCGATAACCTGCAGTATTGATCCGATTTATGCTTGTGTTTTCTTTGATCTTTACTGCTTGGGAGCAGCTGACTCGCTCCTAAGCTGATAATGTGCTTTTAAGGAGAAATGGTACCAGTGTGATTCTGTTTATGAACTCAAGGAACCATAACTTGTTAAATGTATCAATTTATTGTGTATTTGTTAGGATTCAGCAGGTAAGACAAGTCTTTAGATTGGACTGTAGCTCAATGATATAAAGGAGAGGTAGAGAGGAAAAAGTACTTTTTTTCTATGTTGTAACAATTGAAACTTGCTTTAAAAGGTCATACAGTGATTCTTAAACTACATCGCTGACTTAGATACGGCTCAGAAAAAAACACGTGTTGCCATAAAAATCACTTGCAGATATAAATAACACATCAGGCCTTCTGGTGGTGTGGAACTTCTAAGGGCAACCAAAAATGAAGTTCTGCTCATGAATGAACTTCAAATTTAGCCATAGAATTAAACTATTAAATGGATAAATTATTAAGTTTATGATGTTTCATTAATGCTTCCCTTCAAGAGTCAAGGGGGGTGGCTCAAACAAGGCAGAAGTGTGGCAGCAATTGTCAGTGCTTGGTGGATGGGATTTGAGCTGTTAAGTAGCAATGTAAACACTTGCGGGAGGGGGAGTGGAAAATGCAGCTAAGTGGGATTTCTTTTTGTCTCCCTTCTTTTTGAACCTTGTTACCCTTTGAGTGAATTTGCTCCTTTTTGTCAATTAAAGCCTTACCTTGCTTTTGTGTATGGAAGCTTGGAGAGATGTTAAGACATGGAGGAAGGCTTAAGCATCTAACCTCTAGTTATTTTCTTAGAGTGTGCATTCAGTGTGTAGAAACTCAATGGAGCTACTTACTGTACCGGTGGACAGGAAGAAGGAGTGTTGGAGTCATTATAGGGGTGAGGTAAACGTTGTGTAAACTTTAAAGTTTTCTGTTTGTGAACTGGAGCATCAGGCTATCGTTTGGACTTTTGCAGCTTTTAAGTTAAAGTACAATTAGAACAACTTCCAAAAGGGGATAAGTTTGCCCTTGATTAAAGGCTTAAGGTTTGCAAAGCTTATGGTTTTAAATATGGGTCCATGGCAGTTTAGGTAGGAGCACCAAGCCTATTCTGAAATAGCCCTGGTTATTTTTCACCACTTAGTTTTCTTGCCTGTTTGGGAATGTGCATTCCAGAGTGGTGATGAATGGATGTGATGCAGTTTTGGTCAAGAATATAGCCCTGTATCCTTGATAGACTTGAAATTCTGGGAAGATGAGTTACTGTCATGTGGTTAAAGCTGCTGGTAGAGCAGATTGTTCCACTTAAATGAGCTTATTTCTAATGTAAGTACCAAAGTGGTTTTATGACCATAGTTTAAAATGTTAACCTTTGGCTTTCCGTGTATAGTTTTGTTTTTCCTGTGATGGGACTATGCTTTTAGTTACTTTAGCTTTTTTATCACCTTAAGTGCTTAATAGGGCAAGCAGAAGGTGGAGTAATGGCCTTGAAAGATGGCAATTCTTTGTAATCCTTTCCAAAGCCTTTTTTAACTGCATAGTAAGTTTTTGACTTGAAATTCAAGGTTAGTTCACCTGCAGCGATCAGAGGAATCGAAGTCTGCTGCTGGGAAGTTCTATCCAGTCAACAGTTAAGGCTGGTGAGTTTAGTTAATTCTCTTGTTACTTCCTCTACTTTGATGTACAAAAAGGAAGGAAGAAATCTCATGTTTATACAAATCTGAATGCCTACAGACTTCAATTTGAAGGCTGCATAAAGCCTTTTGTCCAGTAATTACTCATTTTGTTCTACTGTCTTCAGCCAGTGTTTCCTCTGTGGTGGTTTCAGAAGGGGGTACTGGCTGTTGTCTCCCGAAGCAGTGAGATCACATGGAATTCTTCAGTCTGGGGTTCACCTACATAGAGTTACTTGGAGTGGGGGGGTAGGCATGCCGATTACAAAAGAGAAAATCGAAACTGAAGGCCATTGTGTTCTAAGACGCTTGCTTTTCTTTGCTTATGTTAAACTGTGGTGATTTGCATCCAACTTTCTGGAGGTCTGTAGATTGGAAAAGGTTGTGGACTGCTGATGGAGTGGAAGGAAGTGAAGTAGGAAATCTGAGAGGAGGGTTGTCATCAGGGCAGCTGGTGGTGCTGGGTGCAGGCTCAGGCCGGCTATCGATGCCTTGGTCCAGTCTTGGCTCCCTAGTGGGATTGTTTCATTTTTAAGAAAATGAGTGGTTGGGTATTTTGGCAGTAAAAAGATGATTTGGGTGGCTGGGCCACCTCTGTTATTGCTGTGTGTCCTTCTGAGGTGAAGGAGATGTGATGGCTTTTCTGGAGCTGTAGTTATTCTCTCTTGCATTTGTTAGCAGGCATGGGTCCTGAAGGACACAGATCCCTTAGAAAAAGGGTAAGGGTAATAATTGGAATGTAGAGGAATACACACGTGTTTTCCATGAAACATGTTTGTTAATGTTGGGAAACAATGAATCTTTTGCTTTCTGACAGGAAACATCCATCTATTTCAAGTATCCAGTAGTATAGCCAAGATTTAATTTACAAATAATCCCACTCCTAACTGGCTGTGAATAAGCAATTGTTGGTTACTATTGCAGCTGAGCTTGTGAAAGTGATTACATGTTATGGGTGGTGCTTCTACATGCATAACCAGCAAATAACTCGCTAGTGAAGACCGGTGTTTTTACTTTGTTGGCTTGTCTTGCCTGCTCATTTTTCACTGCAATACAGCCATTACCAGTGCCAGACTGATTCCTTGATTCAATCCAGTGTGAATGCAGGAGGTAGCCTGACCTGAGGATGAAACTAGCCTTCAGGTTAGAGCTTTGCTGCTCCTTAACGCTGATAGGAGACTTTGTTTAAAGTCCTGTTGCTGCTGCACTTTGCCTCTGCAACACTTTGTCTCTCAGACACCTGCACGCTTGATTAACACAGTTACTGCAATAACCCACCCTATTTCTTAGACCTCATTTGCCCTTTCCAACCACTCTTTTGACATTAAACTTTGACAGCTGGTTATATTTTTCTTGCTACTGGTGGATAACTTTAATTTATTGTGGGGAGTGTCTACTAAGCCAAAAGGTGTCAAAGACTAATGAAAATGAGGCAGTTAAATGACCTGCAGGGATGTGCAAGTTCAATTGTAGGTCTGTGCATTGCTGAGTATAGAATCATAGAATCATTAGGGAATCAGAAGGGACCTCAAATGATCATCTGTACCAATCCCCCCACCACAGCAGTATCACCTAGACCAGTTCACACATGAACAGATCCAGGTGGGTGTTGAACGATTCCAGAGAAGGAGACTCCACAACCAACCTGGGCAGCCTGTTCCAATGCTCCATTACCCTCACTGGGAAGAAATTCCTGCTGATATTTTTATGGAACCTCCTATGTTCCAGCTTGCACCCATTACCCCTTATCCTATCACCAGATGACCTTGAGAAGAGCCTGGCTCCATCCTCCTCAAACCCACCCCTCACATATTTATAGACATGAATGAGGTCACCCCTCAGCCTCCTCTTCTCCAAGCTAAAGATATCCAGCTCTGTCAACCTTTCCTCATAAGGGAGGTGTTCTACTTCCTTCATCATCTTTGTTGCTCTATGCTGGATGCCCTCTAACAGCTCTGTGTCCTCCTGGAACCAAGGGGCCCAGAACTGGACAGAATACTCCAGATGTGGCATCACTAGCGCAGAGTAGAGGGGAGAGAAAGAACCTCTCTGCTAACCGTTCTCCTTCTGATGCACCCCAGGATGCTGTTGGCCCTCTGGGCCACAAGAGCACGTTGCTGGCTCATAGTCATCTTGCTGTCCACCGTGACCTCCAGGTCCCTTTCTCCCACACTGCTGTCCAGCAGGTCAGTCCCCAACCTATACTGGTCCCTGAGGTTGTTCTTGCCCAGATGCAAGGCTCTACACTGACCCTTGTTATACCTCATTAAGTTTCTCTCTGCCCAGCTCTCTAGCCTGTCCAGGTCTCGCTGAATGGCAGCAGAGTCTGCTGGGGTGTTGGTGACACCACCCAGCTTTGTGTCATCAGCAACCTTGCTGACAGTGCACCCTAATCCCTCATCCAAGTCATTAATTAATAGATTGAAGAGGACTGGTCCCAGTACTGATCCTTGGGGGACTCCACTAGATACAGGCCTCAGCTAGACTGTGTGCCATTAACCAACGCTCTCTGGCTTCTGTCCTGCAGCCAGTTCACAATCCACCTTGCTACCCAGTCATCCAGTCCACACTGCCTCAGTTTGGCTGTGAGGATGCTATGTGAGACTCTGTCAGATGCCTTATTTGAAGTCCAGATAGACCACATCCACTGCTCTGCCATCTATCCACCTGGCTGTGCCCTCATAAAAGGCTGTCAGGTTGGTGAAGCATGACTTGCCCTTGGTGAAGCCATACTGACTGTCCCTAATGACCCTCTTGTCC
>VZRI01012540.1:12961-75893 GCA_013397515.1 Upupa epops | reverse complement strand
AAAGCCCTGCCTGTAACACCAGTCTTGTAGCCAGATATTAATGGACTGAATCCTTCTATTCCAGCCTGTGTCCTCACCCCAAAGTGGAAGTAGTGAAGAAAACACAATTTGTGCCCCAGACTCTTTTACCAAACATCCCAAGGTCCTGTAGTCCCTCTTCATTCCCCTCAGGCCACAGAATACGGCTTCCTCCCCACTTATGTGGAAGATCAGCAGTGGGCAATAGTCATCTGATCTCACCAGGTTAGGGAGCATCTTAGTAACATCCCAGATCCAGGCTCCAGGTAGACTGCAGACTTCCCTATGATGAGGGTCAGCTCTGCATATTGGGCCCTCAGTACCTTTCAGCAGCAAGTCTCCAATAACTAGGACCTTTCTCTTCTTTGTGGAGGAGGTAGTCATATTACTGGAAAATTTCCCGGATTTCTGCAACCTTGCTTGGGCCTCTGATATGGGTTCTCGTTCCTCTATGTCCTTATTGGGCTGTCTGTCTTGCAGTAGGGGCTCATATCTGTTACTCAGCAGCAACTGAGAAGGTGAGGCAGAGGGTGGTGCTCACCTTCTGCCATGACTTCACTAGGCTCCACTCACCCCTTCTACTTGGGCTTCTGTCCTCCCTGTGAGAGGTGCAGGATACTTGGTCCCCTTCTTTCTGGGTCTTACTTGGCTGTTAATGACTTCGTATAAAAAAGGAAAGGACTCCGCTCTCTTCCTGTGCTATGTTGTTCAGATTTTAAATACTGTAGTATCAGTTAATATTTTTTTTTTAATTCTGCATCTCCAACTTAGAACACTACTTGGTTTTGAGTTCTGTCAGTTCTACATTCAGTTTTGTAAGGGGATGTAAGTAAGGACAGTCATCACGTGCTGACTGTTAAGTGTCACAGCGGGCTAGATGGTGCTGCAAAACAGATGCCTCTTTACCTTCTTCAAAGTTCGTGTTTTGGTAAAACAGGTGAACAAGTCCTCCATGTTATGCTGCAGTAATGCAGAACAGGGCATTGTTAATGGCATGGGTTTAGTCATTTTTGTTGAGGAAAAATGATGTGTTTTCCTCTTCCCATACTTGCCTGATAAGAAAGTTCAGGAATGTTTTCCTTCCTGATAGTTGCACAAGCCTTTCAGAGCCATTAACATTAAAATCAGTCCTGTAGTGTTACCTTGTCCTCCTGTCCATATCTTGCCCCACCTCTGGCAAGCAGGACACTGCAGTGCTTTTTTTTTTTTTTTACTCAATTTACAGGCACTGTATCTCAGATAAACCAAACAAACCCCAAACCTGTTGTGTTCCTCATTAAGCACTTTTAAAACTAACAGTGTTACTTTTGACTTTACTCTGAAAGATCCTTTTTTTTTTTTTTCAAATAGCTGAAATATTTAACATCCTATCTGCTTTAAACTCCTGTGCTGCTCTCTCTGTCTTGTAACTTGCTTTGCATGTGTAATGTTCATGTGAGCTGGAGCTGTAATGTCTTCTGCAGAAGACAAAATGGAGTCTTTAACTGTTACCTGAATTTGAGCTGGGAAGAAATGCTGTCTCGGTGGGTGTGGGTGTTGTTCAGAGCATTAAAGGACACTTATACCCAAACGTCTTACTGCAGGTGGTTGGTTGAGATTTGGAGGAGGAAATTTTGTTCCTACAAGACAAAAAACCTTGCACCCAAAGTGATGCATTTATTCACTGAAAGTTTGTTTTGCAACGAGGGAAGTAGCAGTCAACTGTTTCTGTCAGGCAAAAAAGCTTGTGTGTGGGTGTGTGTTTGGAGAACCTGCATTCCAGATCTTAATTTACCAAGTATTTCTGAATTTAACTATGAAATGCATTGATTTGTTGTGGCTGTGTGGGCTTTAAAAATCAAAACTAACCAAATGTTTTAAGTTTGGTTAAACTTAACAGCTCACACTGGTTGTCATCTTTATTGCCAGGGTGGAGGGCTGTAATCCTGCGGCTGTAATTTGAACTTTTGCTCAAAGCACACAAGGATCTTGAATGTGTATTTGATGTGATTTGATAGCTGAAAGCTTGGAGTCTATTGGGAATATCAACCCTGTGCTTTGCATTAGTGGGCTGGTGGTGCCTATCCTGTGACTCTTGTTGGACAGGGCTTCAGAGTAAAACAATTACAGATTGATAGGGCTCTCAGATTGACATGGTGCAGTGGTTGGGAACTAGGGTATGGTTTACTGGCTTACAAACAAAGTAGGAGGCATTCTGGCTTAACATAGGTGCTTGAATGTTTTTATTGCTGCCCTGATGTCTAATTATGTTAGCGATTTTTTTTTTTATTTAATTTTTTGTTTTGGTGGCTTTGTGTGTGTTTTATTTGGACTTTTTCGTTTAAAAGCAATGATCAGGTGCATAAGCCTGATGTAGGTCTATTTTATATAAAACCACTAGCATGATTTTGTTTTCTGTAGTACAAATACTGTTCTTTTATCTCCCCAAGAGAAGAAACAAACTGGGAAAACTCCAACTAATGTTTTTAATTGAGTGATAAAATAGTAGTACCAAGCTGTGTGTAAAAGCAGGGATGGAGACTGTGTCTATGGTTGTGTAACTTGATTAGGTTTCTGGAATGTGCTAGCAATGTGACTTGCATAGAATAATGGAGTAACTACTGTTGGGAAGTGTCTTTGGAGATCAGCTAGTGCAACCCTCTGCTCAGAGGTGTTCTCATTAAATCTGGTTTATAGACTAATTGCAGAACAGTAAGTTCAGAAAGGAGCTCTGGAGATACTCTAGTCCAGGCCCATGTTCAGAGCCAGGTCAGCTACAGTTTACTCGAGGTCTTGTCCAGTTGAGTCTTATATCTAAGGATGGAGATCCCACAGCCCTACTGAGGGCAGATGGAGAACTGATAGAGATAGAAAGAAATGCTGTGCATAACTGAACACTATGTGCAAGTGTAGTGTGATGGAGCGGGTGGTATTTTAGAGGATGGTGTGTGCTGTGCAAGCAGTTAGTTGTGCTGAAACAAGCACTTCTTAAGTTGCATCCTGAGATTTAAAAATTTAACTTCAGACCTCAGCTGAGGTTCATTTCTAAATAAAGAGAAGAAAAATGGTTACCACTTAGCTTTTAAGATTCTGTGGATTTTGGTTCCATTTTCCTAACGTACTGTCCTGGATTAGTGATCTGTGAAATGCTGTCTGCCAGCACTTTGGAGTTTGTGATCTTACATGATTTCATTGCCAGCTGGAAAGCAAAATGGAAAGAAGCAAAGCAGACAAAGATCCCAGATTCTAAAGTCTGGTTTTCCCATGCCTTTGCTTAGCTGCTGTCTGAAACCGTTACCAGGGTGTTTGAGTGGTTTCCTTTATCCAAGGGAGCTTGACCTGGGATGGTTTGATATGTATATGCATTTGCATCTTAAATTCTGGTGTATTTTGCTTCCTGAATCTTGAGTGTCGGCCTTCTCGTTCAGGGATAACGTTACTCATAAGGGCTGTGTCAGAAATGCTTCTATAAATACTCAGACTTTACCATATCTGTAATCCAGTACTTAATTATCTCACTAAAATGCAGTATTACCCCATATTTCTGCATATATTATTCTTGTGTTAGGAACAAGGTTCTACTGCCTTTTGTGCTGAACAGCAGTGACAGTAAAAAGGATGTGGTGCTATCCAGAGGGATCCAGACAGGTTTCAGAGGTGGGCCAGTGCCACCCTCATGAGATTAAACAAGGCCAAGTGCAAGGTCCTACACCTGGGTTGAGGCAATCCATGGCACAAATACAGGCTGAGTGGGAAACAGATTGAGAGCAGCCTTGAGGAGAAGGACTTCGGGGTGGTGGTTGACTTAAAAACTCAACATGAGCTGGCAGTGTTTGCTTGCAGCTCAGAAAGCCAACTGCATCCTGGGCTGCATCCAGTGAAGTATGACCAGTAGGTCGAGGGAGGTGATCCTCCCCCTCTATTCTGCTCTTGTGAGACCCCATCTGGAGTACTGTGTCCAGTTCTGGAGCCCCCAGCACAGGAAAGATGTTGAACTGTTGGAACATATCCAGAGGAGGGCTACAAGGAACGTTGGAGGGCTGGAGCACCTGTCCTATACAGACAAACAGAGAGTTGGGGCTGTTCAGCCCGAAAAAGAGGAGACTCTGGGGAGATCTTATAGTGGCCTTGCAGTACCTGAAGGAGGCTGCAGGAAGGCTAGGGAGGGGCTGCTTCCAAGGTCTTGTAGTGGTAGGACAAGGGCGAAAGTTTTCAAGCTGGAAGAGGGGAGGTTTAGACTGAAAGTCATGAGGAAATTCTTCTTGATGAGGGTGGAGAGACACTGGAACAGGTTGCCCAGGGAAGTTGTGAGTGCCCCCTCCATGTGTTTAAAGGCAGATTGGATGGGACCTTGAGCAACCTGGTCTAGCAGGGGGTGTCCCTGCTCATGGTAGTGGGGTTGGAACTAGATGATCTTTAAGGTTGTTTCCAACCTGAACCATTTTGTGAATCTATGAAAAAGGCTTTGTAACTCAAGCAGATGAGAACTGTCACTGTTGTTGTGAAGCTTGACTGGAGAAGTGAATCAGACTAAGAGATAGATTAGTTTGCTATTCCATAGGATGAGTTAAATACTGAGGCAGACTTTTTAATTTGGAGAGACTAGCACCCAGAATCCAAAGCAAAAATGGCTCACACACAAAGTAATCAGGAAAAAATAGCAGGAGATATGTTGAGGATTCTGGATGGCTTTTTTTTTAATATTGGGTTGCATGTTGTCATCTGAAGACTAACTGATGCCTGTCTTAATGCAGATTTTTGATGAGGTGGTGGCTAGTTGACTACAGGTAAGTGGAAGGAGTGAAACTGTTATCTAGAGCTTGGGACCCATGCAGTGTATAACAGGAACAAATAATTGTGTGGTACACAGTTTTACTTTTCAGGGTTTAATCTGTCTGTGTGGGAGAGTGAGGTTGGTATTTGTGTTTCCAAGACACATGTTTGATGTCACATCAATGGATATACACTGAGACAGAAGGTGAGGCTTAAGACTGGCCTCTTGGATTAAGTGATGAGTGACTTTTTTCAGATCTCACAGAGAATTCCTTTAGTACCTGTTTTCTTTTCCACTTTATCTGTTTCACACAGCAATATTATCAGAACATCATGTGCACGTTGTTTGTCTCTATAGCAGTTCCTGAGTGGCTCTGTCTGATCTCTTGTGATTTTTTTTCGCAAAAATACATTCAGGGAAACAATCTTTCTTCCTTTCAGAGTGATGCTTAAATAAAAAACAGACACTCCAGGCTACTAGTGAAATCTAGTAGAGCAGTCCCAAGTTCTGAGCACCAAGTCAATTTTAGCAGTTTGCTGCTATCCTTCTCGGGACCACCTTTACCTCTTATTTGACTGGCTGTGCTCACTCTAGTAGTCAGCTTCTGGTATTTGAAATAGCTTAGATATCTCTCTTAACAGACTGTAAAGTAGATGCAACTTTTTTTGTTTGTTGTGTAAAGACTCTTAAGACAAAGCTATCACTTCCATTGATAAAACCAAGTCGGGATTCTGACCTCATTGCGCTAATTGCACTGGAACAACTGCTAAAAAATCAGTGGATTTTTTTAGTCAGCACAAGGCTTTTGTGTTAAGACAATTGGAGAGAATCTGAAGTTTAAGATGGCTGCAGTTTAACTAGGCAGGGCCAAAGCATCTGCACAAAAATCTTCCTGGTCAGTGTTGGAAATTCACTGGCCCAGCTGAATGCTGCAAGATGCTGTGTGTGGGGAAATGACCTCTTCATTCCCTGCTCAGTACGGGCTGAGGAGGATTCAGTTTTCTTTTTCGGGCTTCCTCAGGAAGCTGTTTGTTTTGGATATTGACTTTGTTTTTTTTTTTAAGTGTCTGATAAGTATTGCCCTCCAGATGCCCAAACCTGTAGAAATTCTTGTAACAGTTGTGCTTCTAATCCTTGTTCCAACAAGCGCAATCAAAATTTAACCTTTAAGAATTTGAAATTCAGTAGGGTCCTACGGCTGGAGTGGACTTCCCAGAGAATAACTGAGAATTAATTTTAGAAGCCAGATAAAAATGCATCAAGAGGGATAATGTGCATGAATGTCTGGCGTGTCCTTTTGAAGAGGCTGGTTCTAAATATAAACTTATTTCCTTTTGATACAGCCACTTACAGTTTTGTATCTTCTCTTGTACATTTTGAATAAGAAAACTTTCTCAGAGTTGTTTTGATTTTTATCAGGATAATTAGGGATGGTTTTTAGATGGTATTTTACTGGAAGTAAGATGTGTACAAAAGCTATGACATGAATCTAGAATCTTGGAGCAAAGATTGTCCTTAATATGGTTGAGTTTGATCTGGTCATTCAGTGTCTCTTTTCCTCTCTCCATTGTGTTTTGTGGAGAATAGAGACAATATCTTCCCTGAAGTAGCTGCTTGATTTATTTTTTCTGCTGAGCAGCTGGCAATGCTTATGGACAATCACAGGTTTCTAAAGATACTGAAAGTACTTTATTGCTTCTCACAGCTGGCTACTCCTGTGTGGCCAGAGGAAAATTTGCCCCTTCTAAGGGTGATACCTGGATACATTTTCCTCTGAAAATGTAATCTCATTGTCCCTAGTAAGAAACTTGTGGAAATGTGTAAAACAGTAAATATTTCACTTACTATCTAGTTATAGGAAATTATAATTGGATTTTACTAGTAATTATTAAGAAATAAGGGAACTGAAATATCTTTTGACCTTGTGCTGAAACATGATCATAGGTGTAAATGATTGCTTAAAAGCTTGAAGTTACTGACACACTCAAGTTAAGGAACTAGTTATAACAAGAGCTAACTTCTCTAGGAATTTCCCCTAGACTTGTGAAGAAAAACTGGAAAACTGTCCTGGCTTTGATTGCAGGAATGCATAAGAGCCTTATTTTGAACTCTTCCTCTAGGTGTAGAAGTCTACAGTGCTGTTCTGCAGAAACTTTGCCTCAGGGGTCTTGCATTATTACAAGGATGAAATACTTATTTTTGTGGCTGTTTGAAACATTCTTGGATGCACTCCTGTGCAACGTGCTTAACCAGGAGATTGAGACTATGTGATCAGTAGAGGTCTCTTCCAACCCTAAATTTCTGTGATTCTGTCAACTTGGGCTGCCTTTCAAGCCCATGGGTGACTCCAGTGCTGCTAACAGCTTTTCCAGATGTTGTCTGAAGGACCCTTCTAGCCTGCAAAAAGAGCTTCCTGGGAGAGATGTCTGGTTTGGTGTGTTTATATCTGAGCACAATTTCAAAGATGGAAATAGTTGAAGAAAATTTAATTTTTTGAAGATTCTGAGCAAATAAGTTGCATTACTGCCATATTGATGACTTGCAACTTCATCAATGACTTTGTCACATAATAAATAAATAAATAAGTAAAGCTACTTACACATATTCCTACTTGCTTTATACAGAGCTGAGAACGCTACTAGTGAATGATTCTGTGAGTCTATACAGACAACATCTGTACAGCAAGGGTGTTTAAGGTGACCTTAAGGAAATGCTTAATTTTAATAAAGCATGAACATAAAAGAAATAATTTTTCCAACAATGAACTTGATACCATCGTTCTTTGTATTCTTTTTATTCTTTTTATGTAAGAGCCATAGGTAATACAGACGTTGGATCTGCGTCTGGCAAAGTTGAAATGCTGTCAGTTGTCTGGTTGCATTTCAAAGATACCTTATGGTGTCTCAAGTTCCTCTAACCTGAGAGTTGTGGCATTGTAGTAGTTTCATGTATTTAGAGTTTCTGGGGTGTTTGGCTGTATGTATTTCTCAGTTGTTGCTTGAGTCACTTTGATTTTACTTAAATCAGTGGTACTTAATGTTGTTTGGAGTACCAGGCTCTGTCATTACAGACCTGCAACATCTGTCCCTATCCCAGGTGTTTTAGAGACTTGGGAATTAGGTCCTCTCAAGATTCCTGAGGTTCAAACGTTGCATGAAAAGTAGAGCACTTGGATTACTGGGCTAAGAGCAGCATCATAACAGGGACCTCACCTGATGGTAGCACAGGCTATTTCTTCTTCCCAGTACCTTCACAGGTCTTCATTGAATGTGATTGGTTATAGATGAGGAACTAACTCATGTAAACAGCTTGTGTCAAAGCTTAACTTGTGCTGCCTTTGAACTGTTTTCACCAGTCTTCATTGGACTGTTTGGGAAGGCAGAAAGAGTGAAAGTAATGCACTACTTGGTTCCTACTAATGGAGATTTGATGTTTCAGAGACTTGTGAATTAGCAATGAGAGTATTAATAACATTTAGAGGAGGTGATAGCAGTAGAGCAGAACTAGCGAAGTAGAAAGACTGAGTTTGTACAGAAAGGAAAAAAGCATTAAAACAGTAGCCCTGACAGTTGATTGAGCAGTGAGTGAGTGCCCTGTCCGGTTTTGAAATGCCAGTGAGTTAGTGTGTTTTGGCTTGGGTTTTATGTGTAGCATAAAGTTGTCTTCCAGTTCTCGGGCATGTTACAGAGGTAATTATTATTTCTCTGTCATTGTTTAGCTGGTATTCTTATCTTACACTGCTCTGACTTGGCTTGCCAGTTCTTCTAGAGTCAGTGGGAGCACAGCACTGAACTGGTTAAACTGCATTTTATCAGTCTTTGCTGTAGCCATAACCAGCTGATCTGTTTGCACTGTGCTCCGTGTATGGAGCTCCAACACTGAAGCACAAGAACTGGAAGCCATTGAAATCTGGTATCACTGTCCAAGTAGCACTAACTGTGCTGTGCGGAAGATCCTCTATCCACCTGCTGATAGAGTGGGGTACTTGCGTGGCATTGCCAGGAGAAGTGCAGTAGCCGAGCCGTTTAACTTCTTTGGTACCAGCACATAAAATTAGCAGATAGACTTCGGCTTTGTCACTTTGGATTCCTGTTGCACCTCACCTTTTTCTGATCAGAAGCTATTTCAGGCTTTTTCTTTTTAGAACGTCACTTGCAGAGACTTTTTTTTTCACTTGTTGATGAGAGATTTAGCCTGAGGGGCTCTTGCCAAAACCAAGACAGAATGAGAGCATCAGAAAAGGGGACGGGAATCAGTATTCATTAACAGTTTAGCAAGCAAAATGTTCCCTTTTGTTTCAGAGGTGGCTTTGTGTGCATAAATCATTGCTGTTTTGCTATGTGTTTGGATTGCTTTTTAAAAGCTGGAGGTGCAGTGGAATCAACATTGGGTACTGAGTGGAGGGGGATAAAAAGCTTTTTGAGTGAAATTAGTCTCAATTAATTTGCTCCAACATTTTCAAGAGAAGCGAACCCTGAAAGAGAAATGAACAGTAAGGTAGCACATCCCAACCCTTGAAACTGGAGCACAGAAACAGGAAAAAAACCCTGCGGCTTTTTGGGATCATGAAAGGCAAGTTCTGCCCTTTAAACATAGTTGTGAACTCTGTTATGAAACTGGTCAAAGTTTTTGGAGGTCTTGATTATAAGACCTCATGTGCTAGTCTGTGTAAGACTGAATTAAAAGGGGTGGTACTTGCAGGCGCTGAGTTACTGTAAGTGAAGTGGAATCTACTACAGGTTAAGTAAAATAAGCCCCTCCCATGTTTCAGAGGTGTTTGTGTTCTGTTTTTTGCATATGGGAGGGGAGGGTATGGAACAAAACTCAGGGCATTCCCTCTGGGAGGATAGTCAATCCAGTGGCAGGATAGCAGGAGGCTTGATGGTATTTGCTGTGTATTTCCTGCTGCCTTTTTGTCTCTTTTGAGCCTTTGGCTCTACTAGTTTTTCACTTTTTGTGCCATCTTCCTCTTTCCAAATGCTTGCTGCTTGTGACACATTAAGCAAGTGCTTGCTTTTTTAAGCAGAAATGCAGGTGTGTAAATATTGTCACAATGTTACTATTTAATCTGGTTCCCTTAGAGAGGACCCTGTTTATTTCTGCACGGCTACTGCTGTTCTCTGAAGAAATGGGCCTGTGCTGTACTTCAGAGCCTGATGAATGTGACCTGTGTGCATGATAGAGCAGCACAGACACTGTAATCTATAGCTAGGCGTTCATGAATTAGTGCCAGTCTGCATTCACTTAGGATAAGCAAAAGGAAAATGTGCCCCATAGTGTAAGCAATGTAATGTAGAATGTAAATGCAAGTGATCACAGTGGAAAACTGAATGTTGGCCTTGGACCAGCTTTGTGTACTGGATACTTGATGAGCAGCCAAGAGAACCTATATCACAAATGCTGCTTCAAACTTTTTTATAACTTCAAATTCTGATATAGAGTGATTAGAAATCTGTTCTACCTGTTTCCCCTAAACCCTTCCATAGGAGCACAGGAAGGTCAGATGTGACCGATAAAAGCAGGAAATGTGTAACAAATGAGCCAGCCCTACTTTTTCTGTGTTGCTATTTGATAGGGATATTAATGTTCGTTTTGAGTGCAAGCTTCTGTTTGTGGTATTATATACATGTTTCATACACTGAAGTCTAATGTTTGGGGTTTTTTTCTCTCCTTAGAGCACAACAATGGAAGAAACAGCTATATGGGAACAACACACAGTGACTCTTCACAGGGTAAGTTTATACAATTGGTTGTGTGTGCCTAACGCAGGATACTGGTGGCTTTTGAAAACAATAGGAAAAAAAACCAGATGTCAGGAAGTAAAAGGAAAGGAAACTGTCGTATTCTTTTGTTTAAATTTAGATGTGTTTGTAAAAGCTCCATGTTGTAGTAGCTCTATTTGTTGGATTTCAGAAATAAACCAGAAAGCAAGATTTAATGTAATTCAGTGTAGAGCTGTAGTTAGAAGTCTTTAGTGTTCGTTAGTGATTCGGCTGTGATTGTGCTGAAACATTGTTGCAGGGGCAGTTTAGTTGCAGGGGCACAGAACATTGTAGTTTAGGATAAATGAGTGTATTCAAAGCTGTCTTATTTACTTGTCACCTTCTTAAATGAGTGGCTTCTAATAGGATTTTGGAGCAGAACTTCAGTGAAACCTGAAAACGATGACTTCAGTCAGTGTGCAAAGGAGGTCCTGTAGCATAGTGTTACTTTGAGGAACTTTGAAATAAGTAAGAATTAGAAATTATGTATTTGGTTGTGATTGCATCATAGTCAGAGGTGTTTGTATGGCACAGAAGTGAAAGTGTGATTTGATTGTGCTTTTGCATGCTTTCCTTTTGTGCCAGCTGTACTTGTTAGCTGAGTATCTCTCCATTTACATGCCATCAACCTTCAACATCTAGTGTTAACAACTTTGATACCATTAATTTAGCCAATTAAAAACAAACAAGCGCTGTTTTCCATCTGCCAGGTAACAAAATCAAAATTCTTGTGCTAATGTTAAGCAAATTGGTGTTAGAATCTATCCTTCCTACTAGAAGATTAAGGAGAATTGACTAATTGTTTGTGGGGGTTCTGATCTTGTTTATTTGTGATGCTCTTGTATTGTTAAGTAACTGAGTTCATTGTAGTGCCAAGGTGTGAAACATACCTAGATCTGTTGTCGAAAATACCTAAGAAGTTAATAGAATTGGAATAGACTGAAAATGCCACTCTGAGGGATTGTGGAATATTTTCTGTGGAAGTTTATCTACTCCACTTGGCTGAGCTTACACAACTGCTAGAGACCACTGACTGTTAGCCACATAAAAAGCATTGCGAAGAGCTAGCTTCCATTCCCCAGTTAGGCTCACTGAAAAGCCCCTCTGATTTTGGCTTAGCTGAGGGCAGGAAGCTGGCTGTGAATGATGGAATGGTGTTTAGCATGTGCTGAATTTTTACAGGGTAGGTGCAAGTCAAGCTTACCATCACAGGCTTACTTTCATATTGCTGTGCCTGCAAAACTCTTGGGATTCACCAGATTTTTTTTGTATATTTTCTCAGTATTTGCCTTCAGGAAGGAGTCTAGACAAGCCATTGGCGGTATATGACCCAGAATAACTCTGTTTAAAACCTTAGTAAGTCCCCCCCCTGTGAGAAGCAGTGAAATCCAGAGTTGGGTGTCAGTCTAGATCAACTCTTGTCTGTTCCCAAATTTACTTAACAGTGTGTGGATTGCTTGTCCTTCCAGGCACCCCTAAGAAACCATGTAATTATGGCAGCTCTTTCCATTTTGATTCTATTAGTGTTTTTCAAATTGTATTTGATGAACTAGTTAATTAATAAGAAGCACTAAAATGTCTAATAATGAGTAGCCTTAAAAAAATGGCAGTGCTGTGTGTACTGGCAAAATTATATATAATAATCTTTATATATTTGAGACTCGTTTTTGTCCACTTGGTAATTCCAACATTGATGATTTTACATTGTTTTAAGCCTCTGCTGTTCATTGATATAAATGCAATTGCTCCTGAATATAGCAGAGCAGGATTCCTCTAACTCTTCCTGGGCTCCTATTTAAGGTTTGATTTTAAACTTTCTAATTTGGAATTTATTTTAGGATTTTGATTTGTTATTAGAAAGCATTTATCTGACTTTTTTCACTGTTGTCTGTGTGTGAGACTGCATTGTTCTGGAGTTTTGCAAAAAGAAAAATGCTGAAGTATGAAACCAGTCATCTTAATATTGGTTGTTTAGGTTAGCAAATAAAAATTAAGAGCAAGATAAGGTTCATAGTAAGATTCTGCATCTCTGATGGCCTTAGCCTGATCCTTATATTTCTTTTTGTGAGTGGGGAACTACTTACGTCAAACTTCATTTAATGTTTTTATTATCCCTTCTCCCTTTCCCTTCCTACCTAAATACAGTGCAGGTTGAATTTGTTTCTTAGATTAATGAAAAACTGAAAGATGTAACAGCGGTAGGATAAAGGGCAAATGTTGTTGTGAAGGAAGGTTTTGCTACATATTTTCATAAGTCATTTTCATTAAGTAGTAATCCTCAACTCTGGTTATGCAGAAATAGTCATTATGATGCCATAGACTGTCCCTTACGCGTAGCACAAGGTTTCATTTAATTCTTGAATCCCAAAAGTGATTTCCAGTTTATCTGGCTGGAATGCATCTTCAAAAGATACCCAGTTTTCCTTTAACGCAGTGAAATGAATGTAAAAATCATGTTTTCCCGTGCTTATTAGACCAACTTCATACCTGACATAGCTGCTGACGTTTAGTTTCTGAACAGTGAATATCTATCTTTATGTTCACTGTTTACAGGCTAAACCTGTACTGTCTGCTTATGACTTTTATTTTGGGTTTGAAAATAGGGAGAAGGGTTTCTATGAGCAGTAATGACTGTCTGGAAAGCTGAACATCGTATGCCTTACAGCCAGATGTGGACCACTGTGGTAGTGCTGCTGTCACTGTAAGGTTATGAAACTCATAGCTGAAGCTGGGTCATGTTTGTCCAAAAGGCTGAAAAAAGGCTAAGTGGAGAGTATGCTGTGAGAAAAAGAGAGGAGGAATTGATTGAAACTTTTCCATCCAGTGACTACATTTTGCATAGTCAAAAATTTCAATTTCTTGAGCCAGATACTGTTTAAACAGTAATATCCTTGTGATATTTCCTGGGCGATGATGGAAGAGCTAGATAGTTTTCAAATCAATTATATTTAGAAAGTTGTATTTCACCCCTCTTTTTACTTCCAGCAGCATGACTTGTGTCTTGAAATATCTATCAGGAGTAACTTCTCAGAGGCACTGACCTTGCTGTAGTGGCAGGTCACTCTAGAGGGAAAAGATTGAAGCAAATTACTTTTGTTAAGATGTAGATGATTTGCAAGTGCTGACAAGGTTTTGATGTATTTAATGGTACAAGTGATCTTGGTATTATTGCTAAGGACTGAGCCTTAAGTCATGCTCTGTGTGCTATCCTGTCAGTTCCTGAACTATGTGAGGTAAAGCTGGGTAAATGCTGTTGTGTGAAACCTCAGTGTTGCAGGTGGTGCTACAGGTTTGAATTGGTGTCTTACAGTACAGTGTGTGCTGTGGTGCGTTGTGCTTACTGAAGTCTGGAGGTCTTACTCGTGACCACCAAGTTTACCACTTGGAGGCCAAGTTTTAAAAACCCAAATGGGAACTTCAATATTTTGCTCCTGGGGGAGGTTAGGTAGGTAGTCAAAGTTTTCTGCCTTCGAAACATGTTGTATTCAATGTATTTTTACCTGGATTGCACAGTTCATGGATCCTTATTTCTTCCAAAAGATTGTGTTTTATCCCAGGGAACCTTTTAATCTTTAACACTGGAATGTGAATTATGACTAAGCAAATATTAGAGAGTAAAAATATTTCTCTTACATTGCAGGCTCCTGGATTTGGATTTGGTATTGCAATATCTGGAGGAAGAGATAATCCTCACTTTCAGAGTGGTGAGACGTCAATAGTTATTTCTGATGTGCTGAAAGGAGGCCCAGCAGAAGGACTGCTGCAGTAAGTGCCAAACAATACCTGGACTCTCATGTGGGGATATTCAACTTTGTCAGTGGTAGCTTAAACTCTGGATCTTGCTCTCATGTTACCTATCTGTAACTGTTTGTATGCTAGGTTTATAGTATAGGAAATCCCATTCTTCACTGTTTTGCCCTGAAGTATTCATACTGTGTATTATGTTTTTCATGTAGAGAAAATGACCGTGTTGCAATGGTTAATGGAGTTTCAATGGATAATGTCGAGCATGCGTTTGCTGTTCAACAGCTGAGGAAAAGCGGGAAGAATGCCAAAATTGTAAGTGAAGACTAAACTCTAGTGTTAGAGCAAAAGCGTGGTTTCTGCTATGAAATAAATGTCTGATGCCAAGTACTTGAATAATAACTGTGCAGTATTTCAGGTTTAAGAAATTATTGTGACCATTTTATCATGTGGCTCACTCAATTTTAAAATCTAAATGATGTTTGGGTAGTGTGGCACTGGATACTTCAGACTCCTATATGGTAAAGTTCTTCTCACTTTGCTGAAAGCTCAGTTTCAAATCTGCTTACTATTTTAGGTTGGACATTAGGAACAAATTCTTTCCTGGGAGTGTGGTGAGATGCTGGAACAGGTTGCCAAAGGAAGTTGTGGCTACCCCATCCATGGAAGTGTTCAAGGCCAGGTTGGATGGAGCCCTGAGTAACCTGATCTAGTGAAAGGTGTCCCTGCCTCTGCAGGGGGGGTTGGAAATAGATGATCCCTAAGGTCCCTTTCAACCCTGGCTGTTGTATGATTTATTTTTTTTTTATTTTCTGTCAAGTCTTTTAGAGGCTGGTGTGTGCTACAGGGCTTTACCCACTGTTAAAGCGAACATGTATCTTTTTATGCTCAGTAAACAGTTTGCCATCATAAAGTATAATTACCTTAATTCCAGTAATTTTGTAGGTTTAAGTAAAGTGGTTGGCATTTGAGTTCTCTGGAACATAATGGGTCATCATTACAGGGTAGTAGTACAGCTTTTTATACAAGTTGGAGATTGAAGTTACAAAAAATAGAACTCAAATGCACAGTGTATAACCATTCCTAAATTCCAGGAAACCGACTGGTAGGGTTTGTAGAAAAGCTCATGTGCTGACAGATTTCTAGAGCTATTGCATGCAAATGCAGTTGCAAAAGATTGTATTGTTTTGCATTTGTAGATTTAGGAATTCTTTAGAGCTCACACAAAACGTGTGGTAAGCTGTGCAGGATTTACAGTGTCTTAAATATTTGCTGTGTCATTTCATGCAGAGAGAAGCAATTAATGAAAACGAGATTCAGTTCTGCAGTACAAAGCAAATGTCTGAACAGGGTTGGGTCATACTCTAGAAGTTATGATACTGTAAAGCAGCTTTGAACTTGTAGCAGGAATGTCCCTCTTTTGTGGTTTACAGAAACATTACTTTGCAAGATGGGAGGCTTCAAAGTCGGGAGGAATCACTGTCAATAACACACTTGAGGATACAGCAGATTGCATGTTAACAAAGAAAAGTTCTTAGCAGTACCAGTAACTAGTTTGTAGGTTTAGGCTGAGAGAGGGCATTTGCATGTGCAGCTCTGTGTAGACTGAGTATGCTGTACTGGCTGTTATTATTCCCTTTTGCAGAAGCAAAAAGAAAAAAGAAAGAACCAAAATGCTTTCCCTCCTCAAAACCAAATTGATAATAATATGTAATAATCTCCTGGATTAATTGAATAGATTTATAACAAGGACGCAAGAATTCAAAATGTTAACAGACACATGGTTTTTGATGAGATTTAGCTTGGCTTCTGACCTGTAGCAAAACACTATTAGTATTGCACAGAGGGTGATACCTAGTGTTTGCTTGTAGACTATCCGAAGGATGAAGAAAATTCAGATTCCAGTAGCTCGGCCAGACCCTGAGCCAGTTTCTGAAAATGAGGATGACAGCTATGATGAAGAGATCCGCGATCCAAGAAGCAGTCGTGGTGGCCCCACTGCTAACAGAAGGCATGAGAAGAGCTGGGTGAGAGATCGAAGTGCTAGCAGAGAGAGAAGCTTGTCACCCAGATCAGACAGAAGGTCGGTTACTTCAAGTCAGCCTGCAAAACCTACCAAAGTAACACTGGTCAAATCAAGGAAAAATGAAGGTAAAGTGTGATTCTACTGCTCAGACTTTTGCTGGTTTTTAAAGGCTGACTGCTTCAGTCAGTGCTGTGTTCGGGGATTCCAGGACTCTGAGCATTCCTGTTAACAGATTCTTTGCTCATTTTGCCTGTGAATGGCTGAATACTAAAACTTTTAAAACTGTTACTGTATTTGTGGTGATAGTATTCACGTTCCAAAATACAGGTAAAGTACTGTGTAAATAAATCCTGACTGTGTATCAGAAGTCTAGTAGTCAGTAGCTACCTTCCTTATAATACAGTTGAATCTTCAGTGTCTGCCTTGTTTGAAAGGGGGAATGTTGTAGGTAGTATATGAATTAAACCATTGAACAACAGCTGTGGTAACAACAGAGTTATAAGATTGATATAATGGTAAATCCATAGTGTAACTCCACTACAGCCCTTCATGCGCCAAGTTTACTTTCCTTTGTGTTTCTAGTGGAAAGCATTGTTGTAAATCTTCAAATTCTCAAAATCTTCAAATCTCTTAATTTTACTGTAGCTTCATCACTTTGTTCTTTCTCTCTTATTTAATATAAAGAATATGGTCTGCGGTTGGCAAGCCACATATTTGTGAAAGAAATATCACAGGATAGCCTGGCAGCAAGAGACGGCAATATTCAGGAAGGAGATGTCGTACTGAAGGTATAGTGAATACTGCTGGAGTTTGAGGGAAAACTCGTTCATGCAAGTGTTCTTAGAATTAGCTATTTCATAGTAGCATGATGGTCAGTAGGAGATGTATATTTGTTTTAAATTATTTACATCAGTAAATTTAAGTATAAATCAACCTGTCTAAGGAAAGGAAAATGATAAAGCCTTTTGGGGCTTTAAAAATGCGATTGCCCAGGATCTATTCAGACAAATAGTCCCCATTGTAAATGCATGATAGAGAAAACTCACAATGGTGTGAGACTTTGGCCTTTCTTATATAGTTCATAGTGTTGTGAAATTGTGCTGTCGTGCAACACTAGTACTTGCTTTCAGATTAAATTCTGATTTTGGTAGAAATCCATGTGCTCAGGGATTTTTAATCCATGCTAACAGTTTTTATTTCGTGTTTCTGCCTTGAAGGTATTGATGCAGAAGAACGTTTCTTACCCTGAGTTTAGCAGTGATGGTTCAAATCACTAATACTTTAAAAGTATTAAAAGTGTTAAAAGTATTGAAAGTGTTAGGGGTGGAGGCTTTTTATTTGAAAGATGAAAATAATTCTCTACATTATATTGTAGTTTGTATGACCCCAATAGTCTTCCATTGTATTGTGGTAATTTGCTAAATATCTCTGTTTGTAAGTATCAGGCAGAAACCTATTATCTTTACTACAGTTTCACTTTTTCTTTATGTGTGCTCTTTGTTTACTCTGTTCTAGATAAATGGCACAGTGACAGAAAACATGTCTTTAGCAGATGCAAAAACACTAATAGAAAGGTCAAAAGGCAAGTTGAAGATGGTGGTTCAGCGAGATGAACGAGCTACATTGTTGAATGTCCCCGATCTTTCTGACAGCATTCATTCTGCCAATGCTTCAGAGAGAGATGGTGAGTGTAAATAAAATTCATTTTCAAAGGGAGGCTGCCAGTGCTTAAGTGAGATGAGAGGGTGGGGAGGAGAAGGGTTAGGAATAAGATTGTCATGTGGGTAAATTCTGGTTTGAGAATTGAAATCCACAGCTTGGGAGAGCAGACTAAAGAATGCAGTTCCTATCCTTGCAATTGTTCTTTCAGAAATACTGTGATTAGCTGTTTTGAAATAACAAATGTAGATTTAGCTCCTTCATAAAAAATTCTCTGCAAAAGCTTACTTCCATTTGAGCAGATCACACCACCATTTTAATTACAATCATCTCATGACAAAACAACTTTTATTTAACAGACATTTCAGAAATTCAGTCGCTGGCATCAGATCATTCCAACCGATCACATGACAGGCCCCGCCGCAGTCGTTCACGATCTCCTGACCAGAGGTCAGAGCCTTCAGACCATTCCAGGCATTCTCCACAGCAGCCCAGCAACGGCAGGTGATGGCAGTATTGTATTATTTTCAAATGAACTATTTATTGTGACATAAGTTGTAGGAGTGCTTGGGTTCATGCAGTGTGACGAATGCAATGCCTTTTCATGGTAGCAGTATTTTCTTGTTCTTTGTCTCAAGAGAAGAGTGACTAATGAGACAGAGTTCCTAGCCTTCAGGAGAAAGGGAACTTTTACTTTCAGTGTTTATGCTTTTTTTTTTTTTAACATAATCTTAGAGATGACTGCACGAGTAACAACCTGAAGTTGATAGTGATATTGAAGTATGTGCCATTGCGTTTTGGTTTCAGAAAGCAGTTAGCTGCAAACATGTCAGGTTCCTAGAAGCACAGTTCCTTTTGAATGTCCAGTCTGGGTAAACTTACTGATCTCTTGCCTTATCATAGGTACAGACTTTGTATTTTCCTCACTAACCCTCTTTGGAACCTAGGTTTCTGAATAAATATAACTCCTGCTGCTTAATTCCAGCCAAGTAAGGTGTGTTGTACAGCAGATTTAGCTTTTGGAATGTAGTTTGTTTTTATTGGAAGTTGGTAGTGGGTCGTCTGTGATTCTAAAGTAGGTAAGCCAAATAATTATTAATTCATAGATAACTAATATATGTAGTTAGTTAGGCCTGGATAATGTGTTTAGTAATGTAATAATAATGTTATAGTTAGGCTTGAATAGTGTTAATCTGCCTTGTTTTGCATTTATACAGTTTATTGGATAAAAGAACACTTTTAAGTATATTGGAATAGAATTTCAATGTTGGATTGTAGATTCTACTAAATACTTGTAAGATAAGCTTTTTGCTTCCTCAGAACCCATAAATAATGGAACAAATTTGGAACTGGTAAGTTCCAAATTCCAGGCTCTGAGACTATATTTGAAGATTAGTTCTAGATGGTGTCAAAAATCTTTAAAAAACAAAAAAAGAAGTTGCAGCTTGCTGATCAGTAAAACTCAGACATGCCTGGTAAGTTATTGATAACTATTTGTCTTGCCCACGGGGAAAGCAACAGTTAGACCTTTTTAAGTTTTTGTGCTTTTTAGGGTTAGTAAACTAGCAAGACACATTTTTACCTGCGTGGATGTGGGGTTAGACATTGTTGCTGCTTTTCTGTATGGAAGGGCATGAAAGTAAAAGCCCTGTGTTGTGGGGGGGGAAAAAGGTCAAAGCAGGATCCCAGGTGCGGAGATTAGATTGTGAGGTCTCTGTCAAATTAAACCTCTTTATTTCTTGACATGCATTTCTTAATGCAGTGTGAAAAGGAGGAACAAAATAAAACCCATCAATACTGAAAGAGTGACTGATTTGCCCTAGTATTAGAGCTGCCCTGTTACAGTGGTTTAGGTCAGTGGTGACTTCCTCTCTATGGACTGCACTGTCAGAAGAATCAAAGTTCCTTCTCAGGAAGGATTTAAAGTTATCTCAACTCTGAGGGTATCCGCTCTGTCATCTCTCTGAACAAGAGCTACCTTGGCATGGGTTGGCTTCCTGTTGGACTTGACCCTTTAAAGATCAGAAAATCTGGGCCCTGAGCCACATAAAGTAAAACATGTTAAAAGCAGTCTCTCTTTTGTAGTGAGCACTTGTACAAGTTCAAATGTGACGTAAGATCATATCAGCTGCAACAGCTTTAATAATTAAACTTAATGGACAATCTGGAGGGTTTAGAACCAACAACAAGCTGAGTTCTCACATTAGGAACATGAAATGAGTCTCTTAGACCCTATTCTTACAAGTTTTTGTATGTAAATGAGAAGTTCCAAGGGAATCCTCTTAGGTGTAACTGCAAACTGAGGCTTTAAGTTGTGCACTTGAGCACTGAAATCTGCCAGCAGACTTTCTGCATTATTGTATTGGTGTCTGGCAAGATCTTCAGTGTCAGTCTTACAATATTCATTACTGGTGCATACACCAGGGCACATTTTCATAACAAATTATACTTGAGCTTTGTTTCACAGTAGGGTTTCTTCAGTCCAGAGGATGTTCACAGATGTCTCTCTAAAATTCTGATTCTGGAACGTATTGGACATTTGCTAGTAAGAGACTGATTGTGCTTGTGTTTTTTTTTTTTTCTTTCCTACTTGTGGAAGATTCAAATTATTCAGTCTACAAAGTAATGCTGAGAGTAAATCTTAACAAATCCCCAGATAGAGCCCTGGAGTCTTGGAAAATGTATAGCCAACTGATACTGAATTAGGTACCAAGTGAATGTAAGATAGAAATGCATTCATGGTTTCAAGGAAGAAGTCTGTGAGCAGATGAGCAAAGCTGGAGATGGGTAGATTTAGGCTTGATGTGAGGAGGAAGTTCTTCACCATGAGAGTGGTGAGAGCCTGGAATGGGTTGCCCTGGGAGGTGGATGGAGCCTCATCCCTGGTGGTGTTTAAGGCAGGGCTGGATGAGGCCGTAGCCAACCTGATCTAGGGTGAGGTGTCCCTGCCCATGGCAGGGGGGTTGAAACTGGGTGATCCTGTGGTCACTACCAATCCTGACTGATTCTTATAACTTCTTCCCAGGGAGAGTGATGGGGCGGTGAAAGGCGTTGCCCGGGGGGTGGGTTTGGAGTCTTCTTTTCTGGAGACATTTGAAGTGCACCTGGACCTGGTCTGGGTGATCCTGCTGTGGCAGGGGGATTGGACTAGATGATCTTCAGAGGTCCCTTCCAATCTGTGATGATTCTATGATTCTAAATATAGGCATCTTTCAAAATTATACCTAATAGGTTTCAAGTTATTCTGAACAGCAAATATTTCAGCAGAGGAAAAAGGCATTTTATAGAGTCAACTCCAGGTAGTATCAGACAGCTGTGACTGATTTGTTAAAGTGCCAGGTTGTTGAGGCAGCGTTGTGGGTTTTGTGACTGAAGGTTATTTAGAAATACTTCTCTTAGGCACGCTTACAAAAAAAAAGTGGGGAGGAAGCAAGGTAAAGGGGGCCCTGACACAGCACTGATGCAAAACAATAGTGTAACAGTGCATGCAGCCAACACTGCCTTTGCTCTTTTGGGAAATGCAGCTGTTGGTTTTCAACAAGTTTCTGTCGCTCAGGACCAGTGATGACATAGTGTTGTTTCCTGTATCATCTTGTGATGTGGAATACTTCAGTGCTTACTGGACAATGAAGCCTTACCAAGAAAAATTCTGTGCTTCTTATTTTATCATAGTTGTGTTTGCCACTTTTTTTTTTTCCTTTTAAACATTGTTTTACCTGACCTTTTGAAGGCGTTTTGCTGACCAGCTTGTATTTGCTTACATGCATAGCAGTAGCTCAGCCTAGATGCCACTGCATCAGATACTTACCTGCTGGGATCTCACTTTGTATATTTTAGCTATTGAGAGCTGTTTTCTTCCATTTTTGTGCTTTTTTAAGGGGAGGAGGGCAATGATTGCAGTGTAAAATTACAGTGGTTTCAGGACTGTGAGGACAATGGACTGTAGTAACTGCAGTATTTTTTGCCTTATTTTTCAAAGCAAAGCAAGAGGTACTGCAATCTTGGAAACAGGCAGAGAGGGCTCACAGGGAAATTCCTGTAATATCTTATGACACTACTATTCGTTATCCAAAAATCTTCAGATCAGGTACAGAATTAGCTGTAGCGTACACTACTCCAGGGCTCTTTCTTAGACACTAAGAACTATTTTCAAAGTAATGAGGAGTCACTTTGTTGTAGTACTGGGAGTAAAATAAGCTGTTTCGCTTGTGTAGTTAATGTACAAATTTTATGTAAAAGCTGAAAGAACAGAAGAACTTTTTATTAGTGAAGTTTAGGAACAGGGCAAAAAGATACATGCTTGCTTTGCATTTTGCCTGATAGAAGGGTTTAGTAAATGGGGAAGACGCCTAATAATGAGCTTATCAGAATGGACAAAAAAACAACACACAAGGATTTGAAAAATCAGGCCACTGCACTTGTGCACTAAGAACTTGGAAGATAGGTATTGTTTTCAGTGCAAGGGTGCCGGTGTTTTTTCCAGGCTGTGGTGATGACTGCAGTCTCCAGCAGAGTTTCAAAGCACACATTACTTCAGGTATGCGCTAAACAAGTAGGGTCAGACTCTTTTGTTTCCAGGCAGCTAATGCTAGAATGAGAGGGCAGAGCCTGAAGCTGCCAGGGGAGGGCTAGGTTGGTAGGATCTTAGAGAGTACTCAGGTAGAAAGAGACTTTGGGGGTACTGATGGACAGTAAACTTAGCATGAGTCAGCAATGTGCCCAGGTGGCCAAGAGGGCTAATGGCATCCTGGCCTGTATCAGGAATGGTGTGGCCAGCAGGGAGAGGGAGGTTATCCTCCCCCTGTATTTGGCACTGGTTAGACTGCACCTGGAGTATTGTGTTCAGTTCTGGGCCCCTCAGTTTAGGAAGGATGTTGAGGTGCTGGAAGGAGTCCAGATTAGAGCAACTAGAATGGTAAAGGGCCTGGAAGGTAAGCCCTACGAGGAGAGGCTGATGGAGCTGGGTCTGTTTATCCTGGAAAAGAGGAGGCTCAGGGGTGACCTTATTGCTGTCTATAACTACCTAAAAGGTGGTTATGGTCAGGCGGGGGTCGGTCTTTTCTCCCTGGAAAACTGGAGACAGGACAAGGGGTCACTCTTAAGCTCCATCGCGGGAGGTTTAGGCTTGACATTAGGAAGAGGTTTTTTTACTGAAAGAGTGATACAGTTTTGGAATGGGCTGCCCCCAGAGGTGGTTGGGTCACATCCCTGGAGGAGTTCAAGGTTAGGCTGGATGAAGTTCTGAGTGGCATGATCTAGATGTGAGATGTTTATGTATACTTGGTTGGTTTTAGGTTGGACTGGATGATCTTTAAGGTCTTTTCCAGCCTCATCATTACTGTGGTACTGTGACGTTAGGAAACCCTTCAATGCTGGAAATGGACTGCCCAGGGCAGTAGTGGAGTCTCCATCCCTGGAGGTGTTTTAAGAACAGACTGGCTGTGGCCCTTAGTGCTCTGATCTGACCAGCTGGGTGGTGTTAGGTACTGGGCTGGATGAGCGTAAGAGGTCTTTTCCAGCCTCAATAATTCTGCTGTCATCCAAGCAGACTGTTGGTCTTAGTGGCACATTTTAGATGAGTAGATTTGCTGGGATTCGTTTTCCTAAGTCATACTTCCATCTATTGAAGTACTGTCTCTGATTAACACCAACTCTACTCTGCATGATGGTTTTTCTGGGGATTACCCTGTGGACAATGATACTCCTTATTGCCTGGCAGCACCATCTAGCTGTGGGTAGTGAAAAGCTTTTCTTTATTCCCAGATCAGACTTCTCCTTTGAGAGGAGATGAACTTGAACCTACTGACCAAATCTTGAAGTACCTTTCCCCCACCTTTTGGCAGTTAAGACTTGATGTTATACAAAGAGCTATGATCTGGCTGTCTTTTCTGAAATACTTTTGTATCCTTAATTATTAGCTGCTAGCTCTCAGGAGTTGAGTATGTATTTTGTATATCTCATGGTTTTTCTTTTGACTGTGAATAGTAATTGCTAATTTCTTAGCTGATTTCATGAATGAAAGGATTTAATCTTTAGACTTAGTAGATCAAAGTCATAGAAACAATTCTATATGCGGAGTGGAATCTCTTTTTCTAATGTAGTCTTCGAAGCAGAGAAGACGAGAGAACAACTAAACCGGGAGCTGTCTCTACACCTGTAAAGAGTGCAGATGATATTTCGTCTAAAACTGTGGAAGAGGTGACAGTCGACAGAACTGAAAAACAAACTCCACCACTTCCAGGTGTGAAACCATTTTTTAAATTATGTGTGTTGAGAGCAGATGAGCAGTAAAAATGTGATGCTGTTTTAAATTTTTTATCTTTTACTTCCTTATCTGTATATAACCAAATGTCCCTATGAAATATTTTGATATTTTAATAGAACCAAAGCCCGTGTATGCACAAGGAGGGCAGCCAGATGTGGATTTACCAGTCAGTCCATCTGATGGTCCTTTACCAAATTCAACCCATGAAGATGGGATGCTTCGGTAATGTAACTGAACTCTGATTGAATCTGCTGCTCCTTGAGCAAGCCAAGCTCTTATCCAAGGGATGCAATAACCTTATGTATAGATGGTCCAGTATGCTGTCCTGACACTTCTATTAGGAAGTATTAAGATAAAAACTTCAGGGTTATTCTTCAACCTTGTAGATGCTTTCTAATACACTGCATTTTCTAATACACTAATACACTGCAGTCACAGTGATCACTGGTGGAAAGAATTTTCAGTGTTTACCTCTCCCTGTGCAACCCACCTCACCTGTCTCAGCAGAGATACAGAGTTCATAATTGAAGAGTAGTGAATATAAGTCAGTGCAGGAATGTGCCAGGTCATAATGAGGAAATCCCTGCTTCAGCTGGGATCTCTGTTATCGACATCAGTACACATGAGAATGTATTCTATGTATTCCACTTTGGTTTCATCTCAAATTCATCTTTCTAAAGCTGAAACATTTATATTCCAACACAGCTTTTGAAAAAGAACGTTTTTGGAAGAGTGTCAGAGTACCTCACTTAAATCACTATATGAGAATAAGAAAAACCAACCTGACTAATTATGTAAATACAGGTAGTTGGTTTGTTGTTTTGGTTGGTTTAAGTGTTGCTTGTCAGCATTGTGTAACCCCTGCAGTTGATGGCATGCATTGGACAATGTCCTCTAACTGAAGTGACAGTCAAAGTAGTTCTTCTTTTCAGTCTTAAATTTACCAAGAAACTTACACTTTTACACCTTCTAAGTGTATGTTCTGCATCTCTAGACCAAGCATGAAACTGGTAAAATTCAGAAAAGGAGACAGTGTGGGCTTGCGACTAGCAGGTGGCAATGATGTTGGCATCTTTGTAGCTGGTGTTCTGGAAGACAGTCCTGCGGCTAAAGAAGGATTAGAGGAAGGGGACCAGATTCTCAGGGTATGTCAAAACCAATGTCAGAACCAAGTGTTCTGTTGTATCAAAGCACATTTTTTTAATATAGTATTGAACACATTTACTTTATAATTAATACAGGTCTTTTCCCCATCTATGTACTTATTAGGAGACTTAACAATAACATTTGTTACTGTATTATTGTTAGGAAGGTTAGTAAGATTTTATGTCCCATCTTCTTGACTAATTCAGTGTCTTTGTTTTTTAACTGTTAAGCCACTAAGTTATCAGAGGGCTCGTATATGTTACTGATGTTTATCTGTGCTTCGTAGAATGTAAGAGTACTACACAAGACTGTATTTGAAAGAACATAACAGGTACCTGTTATTCTGGAATTGATACTTTCATTGAGAGTTTGTGGTGGGAGGGAAAAGACATCTTCATGTGAATGTACAGAACAGAATAAAAAAACCCTCAAAAAGTCTTAGCAATAGATAGACATATATTTGATTGTGTAGTTAAATCTGTTATGTTGAATGCTAAATCAAACTGATTACTTCATTGATACCAGGTAAATAATGTAGACTTCACAAATATCATCAGAGAAGAAGCTGTCCTTTTTCTGCTTGATCTTCCAAAAGGAGAAGAAGTAACCATTTTGGCACAGAAGAAAAAAGATGGTAAGTATTTGCAAATGAGAAGCAATGTAGGAGACATCTGGAAATACCAAAACAAGTATAGTGAATGATGACCAACTTCTGGTATGCAGGAGATGAGCATCTTATGAAGGCTTAAGTTCTTTTGGCCTTGGGATAAGTGATTGGTAGTGTAATGGTACCCCACACCTGCTTTAACAAGCATAGACCCAAAACAACCCTAAAAAAACCTGCCGAAAGTAATGCCTAGTATCTGGTGCAAGTGTTGGATCTAAATCCCTCAGTGGGAGTAGGAGAGTCTGTAGTTTCGCTGTTGGAAAACAAGTGGTTACACTGATGTGCAGACATGCATGTGTGTTTTTTCCCAGTCAGTTTCATTCCTTCCGGTCTAACTGAACTGAGCTTGCCACTGGTACCATATTTTTGATTCTAAAAGTTGAATTTCTATTGGTAGATTTTGCAGTTAATACTTAGGCTGCTTAAAATACAGTAGCTCTGAAACATTTAAGGCATCTTGAAAGGATACAGTATGTTTGAAACAAAGTGTGTTAAGGCACTAGTTTGTGTAACTAGGATGGGACTTAAACTTAGTATTAACACTTTGTATTTTGTGATATCATCTTATTTGTTGCAGTTTATCGTCGAATTGTTGAGTCTGATGTAGGGGATTCTTTCTATATCAGAACGCATTTTGAATATGAAAAAGAGTCTCCTTATGGACTAAGCTTCAACAAGGGAGAGGTGTTCCGTGTGGTGGACACTCTGTACAATGGCAAACTGGGTTCCTGGCTGGCAATTCGAATTGGCAAGAATCATAAGGAAGTTGAAAGAGGTATCATACCTAACAAAAACAGGTATGATCTTAAAATAGTTGAATTGCTGGTTTAATACTGTGTCTGTAGAACAAGTGATTAGACTTGCCTTCAGGATGTGAATTTTATAAAAGTAGTTCAGTCAGATGAACCAAAAAAATTCTTGAACTAAATAGAAGTTAAATATCTGATCTAATGAATTTACTTTTAACTCATGTACTGTCCACATAAAAACCCTTACAGCTTTCTTTTCAGTACAGGAGATAGGGCTATATAGAACTTCAGAACTGTGGTAACAGCCTCACTAGTTCAATCTTGTACATTCTAATGTAGAGCCACCAAAAGATTAATTTAAAAGTGGTAGTGTTTTTTGCAAGTCAAGCACTGAGTCAGAAGCTGACTTCCTTGCTAACTGCTTTGGATTTGTTGTGATCTTAGAGCTGAGCAACTAGCTAGCGTACAGTACACCCTTCCAAAGACTGCAGGAGGAGATCGAGCAGATTTTTGGAGGTTCCGAGGTCTGCGCAGCTCAAAAAGAAATCTCCGAAAAAGTAGAGAAGACCTTTCTGCCCAACCTGTTCAGACAAAGTTTCCTGCTTATGAAAGAGTTGTTCTTCGGGAAGGTATGGCTTTATGTTCTGACTGTTGCAGCTTTGTGTGGTTTGCTTTGTACTAGGCTGTGTATGTAAAAGTATCTTGCATTTGTTTTAATCAGTGTATTTTGACTCTACTTTTCCCTTGAATTCTAGCTGGGTTTCTCAGACCTGTGACCATTTTTGGTCCAATAGCTGATGTTGCACGGGAGAAACTTGCTAGAGAAGAACCAGATATCTTTCAGATTGCAAGTAAGTGTGAGTGAGGGCTTTTATGTGGTTAAGATTTAGTCAAATTTTTGTTCACTTGTTTCTTACTTCAGCTGTTAAGGTGTTTAACAAGAAGTTGGCAATGTAAAGTAATACACAGCGTAAGTTCTTCCACTGATTGCTAACAATTCCCTGAAGGCAAAAGTAATGCTATTTCTAATTACAGCCCTGTCAAAGGTAATTCTATACCTGCCTTGTTTCTAAGTGCTCTTACACCGTAGCTTAAAAATCACTACATATTTGTATCTTTTGTTTAAACAAGGGAATGATAGATTATGTTCGAAACTTATAACAGATTTTTACTGTCTTCCTTGTCAGAAAGTGAACCAAGAGATGCTGGTACTGACCAACGTAGTTCTGGCATCATTCGTCTTCACACTATAAAACAAATCATCGACAAAGTAAGTATTTTATTGTCTCTTATTGTTGTACTTTTAACTTGCCACCTTTTTCTCCGTATTACTAACTGCAACCTAGAAGAAATTCTAGGCTTGTCTAGGGATTGTTGTCCTCCCTTCGTTAAGGCTTTTTATCTGTTTGCTCTTTCACATAAAGCCATGGTGTGACATGTCATCTAGAAAATATTACTTTATTTATGGAGTTATCTTTCCCCCTACTCCTATTCATAGATTAGTAACTTGATATAGTTAAATTTTTTGTGAGGATTAAGGGAGAAGATCTTTCAGTCTCACTTCTTTAATATCCTTATAAACTTCCAACATTAGTTACCATGCAAGGCTCTGCTCCTCACATTATGTCCTTCCTTAAAAACAAACTACAAGGTTTTCAGAAATTGGAAGAGGAAGAAAAACTCACCCTGTTCGTAACAGGGAAGCATGGGTACTGTGTATTTCCGATTAAATCTGGACTAATACTTGTATGCAAAATGATTTCCCTTTTGGGGGTTTGTTTCTTGGTTTGTTTTCTTTTTAAAGGAAGATGGAGATAAGTTTCAATTTTTCCTGTTAAGGAGAATCCTATTGGTATTCTCCTATTTTTAGTTTAGTGCCTGCTTGCTTTGGGGAGGTTTTCTTTAAAATGGATAATTAAATATTTAAAAGCTCAGTTGTGCAGTCAGTTTAAGATTTATGTGCTTATGTAGCCTCATTAGAATTTGTTTGGTTTCTGTTATTCAAATAGGAAAAGAATTGAATGTTTGAAACAAACTCTAAAGGTGTAATACAAAAGAAATTTTGGAAGGATGTTAAAAGTCTAGTGTATAAGTGATTCACTTTCTTTCCTCTGTTCTTTTTACCATAACAGGACAAACATGCTTTATTAGATGTCACTCCTAATGCAGTGGACCGTCTGAATTATGCTCAGTGGTATCCTATTGTAGTGTTCCTAAATCCTGATTCTAAGCAGGGTGTCAAGACAATGAGAATGAGGCTATGCCCAGAATCGCGAAAAAGTGCCAGAAAGCTCTATGAAAGAGCTCACAAGCTGCGCAAAAACAATCACCATCTCTTTACAAGTAAGTGATTACATACATTGGATTAGTATTTGTGAGGGAGGGAGAGGTGAGAGGAGAGTACTTTTTCATCTAGATCTTTTTGCAAATGGATCAAGTCAGGCAGTTGTTGGCATATTCAGTCTTTTCCACTGGGATTTCTTTTCTTTTGTAGTCTAGCTGAACTGAAGCCTCACTTCATTCTAAGCTGCTGTTAACTCAGTATTTCCTATGGGGTAATCCCAAACCATATCAGGCCTTAAGGTTGCTTCAAATTTACATTGCTGTTTAAATCTCATAGTTTTAAATAGCAATGTATATTGCTTTTATTACTGGTGATACAGATCCTTCTCATAGTTCTGCAAAAGTCTTATGTCAAACTAACCTGCTGTACTTCTAGCTACCATTAACTTGAATTCAATGAATGAAGGCTGGTATGGAGCTCTAAAGGAAGCGATTCAGCAGCAACAGAACCAACTGGTGTGGGTTTCAGAAGGAAAGGTAAGACATAATGTGTATGTGGAGATATGACACCTGTATGTATGAGATTTTTCTATTCTTTAGATATTCTGGTATTAAAGATAGGGGCTGATACTTGTGGAATGAAGTTTCGCCTCCTTGTTTTAACTATCTGGAAATCTGAAGCAGTAATACGTCATGGCTGTGTGAACTGCTCCAACTGATCTGTCACTGTATTAATGTAGATATTCTGCACAGAGAGCTGTATAGTTGTGCCTGTAGCAGTGTAGCAAGTGAGAGCATTTGCCCATTGCTATTATCACATGGATGATATGATAACTGATGATATAATAATAAGCTTTGTGGCCATTGCATGCTTTGTCATCAAAACTTCTTGGTGGTGAACTGCACTCGTGTGAGGAGCTGGGATTGCTTGATGGATTATTTTTTTATTAGTATCAAGCAAGTCCCATATCCATGTTCTTTGTGATCTTTGAGAGCTGTTCTCCTAATTGTGAGAACACAGGTACAAATTCACAGGTTAATATTATGTTCTCCTCTAAAACTCTGCTTGCCTTCTCAAGCTGCAACTTATCACTAGCATTAGTTCTTTGAAGAACTACTTGTGCTGTCATAGTGGGTCCTTGTCTGGATCACTGTTTTCCGCTTGGGTCACCATCTACATTGTTGGTTAGAGACCCCCCCAGCTATGTCTTAAAAGGGAGCTTTTGTCTAAAGCATCAGACGCAAAGGGAGGGTTTCACAAACCCACTGGTGGATCTGCTGGCAGTGAAACAACTGACTCAATTTGTGAAAGAAAGGCCACAAGTCATGTTAATTTCTTCCCCCACCACACATCAGAGGAAAAACCCCACATGAGATACAAACGGGGAGTTTTGTCACAGTGCTCCTACACTGAACTGAGATGATAAAGTCCAGAGCATCCCTTGTAGAGGAAGAGGAACTGTCTTCTCTGAAATCACAGTGGTTGTCTGGCTTCAGTCTCGAGTGTCATAAATCTTCACAGTTCAGAATTCACCTGGACCTGCAGAGACTGAGAATCTTCTCACTCGCCATAAATTTCCTTCAACTTGAGGAGCAGTAACATTCTCAGAAGAGATAACATTTTCTCTCAGCAGCAGCAGCAATGCAGCTCCTAACAGACACCAAGATAAGAGAGAAGGGTGGTTGAAGTCACTGAGAGGGGAGAAGGGGAGGTGGGGTTATGGACATTTTTCAACTTTTTAAACCCAAGATTTAAACTTTTCTGCAGAGAACACACAAACTGACAGATTCTGCTTAACTTTTAAAGCAGAACACTAATATTAAGTGAAGTGCCAACTGAAGTAACCAAATAAATCAACTATTGCTACATGTTTCTTAATAGTCTTTGTTCTATTTCTGTTCAGATTGAGCTCCTTTTACTTCCTGATGTCTGCCTTCAACTTGATGATTCCAAAACCATACTATCACTTTATAACATAGCTGTGTATCTTTCCAAACACATTGATTTCCATGGACACAGTGTACCATCCTCTTTTGATACTTGCAGTCATTTGGCTCCTTGTTGAAATGATTCAAAGACCTAAACTTCAGAATAGATTAGGTGTAAACCTAACACATTCAACAATTGAAATCTGATTTCTCCATCCCCTGTGATACTGAGAATGTTGCTGGGTTGCTGCATTTGGCGTGTAACTGACTTTTCAACTGCCAAACATTTAGTTCTGGTTCAGAGAACAAGGTTCCACTTGTTCAGTTCTTAATTATTCACCAAAAAAAACCCTAGCTTTACAATGCAAGGAAAAAGGGTTCTTTAAAAGAGATTTCATTTAACTCTTAATTTTGTTTGTCACAGGCAGATGGTGCTACAAGTGATGACCTTGATTTACATGACGACCGCCTCTCTTATCTCTCAGCTCCTGGTAGTGAGTATTCCATGTACAGCACAGACAGCAGACACACATCTGATTATGAAGACACAGATACAGAAGGTGGTGCTTACACTGATCAAGAACTGGATGAAACTCTAAATGATGAGGTTGGAACGCCTCCTGAATCTGCTATCACACGTTCCTCTGAACCCGTTAGAGAGGATTCTTCTGGAATGCATCATGAAACTCAGACTTACCCTACTTATGCATCTCAAGCTCAGCCTCAGCCAAATCTCAGAATAGATTCTTCAGGATTTAAAGCAACTACTTCTCAGCCGGTAAGAAAGCAATTTCATACCCTGATCGCTGTGCATTTACTTTAGGTTGAAAGTTGTCTTGAACAAGAAACCTGTTTTTATAGTCTGCTTACCAGTGTTGTGAGCACATACAGGAATCAGTCAACAGCACCACTAACATGTTCCCAGTGAGTTGGAGGATCATCCTGCCATATATCTATTTTAGTGACTTATTCTGACAGGAGGAAGATTGAAGCACCATTCTACTGTGATTAAATGTTTTGCTTTCTTAGTCTTTACCCCGATGAATTTCTTGAAGTGCTAGTGCATGATACTTTCAGTACATTTCTTTCTACGCCTGTAGCTGTATTGATCAAAGTGTCATTTAAGCGATTTTAATGTAAGTCAAAAAGTCATGGTGATTCAATAGCAGTATATTTAAAATATTTTAAACACTTCACAGAAAGCAGAAGCCTCACCTGCAGTCCCTTACCTTTCCCCGTCGCCTGAATCAAACCCTGCAACCTCATCAACCTCTGCAGTAAATGCTAATGTAAACCTAACTAATGTCAGACTGGAGGAGCCTACTGTTGCTCCTTACAACTCTTACCAACCACAAGCGGCCCCCTTAAGAACATCAAGTACTGAGGGAGCTCATATAGTCCTAAGAGATCAAGAGCCATCATCCTTATCGCCGCATATAGATCCAGCAAAGGTACCTGTGCCACATTGTTGTGCTGATTTCCTGCTCTACATCAAGCTAGCACATGATCTTTTTGTTTTGTCCTCATTTGATGTATTCCTTATTTTTTTTCTTACAAGAGATCATGCAGGTTACCAAAAAGCATCTGAATTGCTGAGCATCATCTAATGTTTTGTGTGCATGGCTTCAAGCTATCTATTTCACCTCTCAAAACATTTTTTTAAAACAGGCTGCATCCTGTATTGTAATTCTACTTTGTATGACTTCTTTTTTAGCTTGTCAGTGTTCTGCTGTTTATTAATAGAGGCTTTGAGGCAAATAATCTATTTCCCTAAAATGACACTTGATCTTTGTATATTTTAAATCATGCCAAATCCTTGATTGTGAAGATGAATCTCATCTGGTTTGTTGTGTGGCTTTATATACTTGCTTTCTTAGCAGTGCTACATCTAAGTTTAAATATGGAAATCAATTTACTTGCGTGCTCCCTGTCCTCACAAATGCTAAACATCGAGAGACTACTACCTTTGCTTTTCCCTTTCAATTTACTTATGTGGTTTTGCTTAAAAGTAGTACTAGAAGGGATATTTTGAATTGCCCAAGTTCACCTTCCTGTGATTGCCAACAACTGCATCAAGTTACTCTGCTTTAATTTTGTTTTAAAGCAAAATTTAGGACTTCTCATTGCTTAAAACAGTATGTGTCAAAGGCAGCTGCAGTTAACTCTTCATTTTAACCAAAACGTATGTTTTTTTGCTTTAATAGGTATACCGAAAGGATCCATACATTAACGAGGAAGTGTCCAGACAAAGCTATGTTCTAAAACAGCCAACAGTGAATCACCCAGTACAGCGACAGGAAAGAGACCCAAGCTTAATCTATGAATCCCAGACTCAGTATGCAGAAAAACAACCAAGTAGGGACTATGAACAATCAATATATAGGTATGATTCTACAAACTATGTAGATCAGTTTTCTCGAGGTTATGACCCTCGCCTACATTTGGATGACCGTGTGCCTCCTTACGAGGAGCACTGGGCATATTATGATGAAAAGCAGCCCTACAACCAAACAAGAACAGCTTATGAAAACCAGCCTCCTAGGGATCTTGATACTAGACAAACCATAGAAGAGAGCACAGAACGCAGCTATTACCCAGCACAGTCTCGCTTTGAGGAACCTCCTCCCATGAGCTATGACAGCAGACCTCGCTATGAGCATGCACCCAAAAACTTCAGCTTACCACAAGTGCGATACGAGGATCAACATACTGTTGGATATGACACGCATGGCAGATATAAACAAGAGGCTCAACCATACCAACCAGCCATATCTCGATCTCCTGAACCGAAGCAGTACTTTGATCCACATATAAGGGGCTATGAGCAAGGTCCTCCTCAAGCTTACAATGCTAAAGCTGGACAATATGAGCCTTCTCATAGCACTTCAGGTGTTTCTCTTCCTCCTCCCTCTTCATCACAAACCAAACCAGAAGTTTTGCCTTCTAACAGTAAGCCACTGCCTACACCACCATCTCTAGCAGAGGAAGAAGATCCAGCCATGAAACCTCAGTCTGTGCGAAGTAGGGTGAAGATATTTGAAAGGAGGAGGTCACCATCTTTGGAAAAGATAAAGGACACAAGTGATATATCAGCAGTCAAGGTAAGTTGTGTAAGTTTTGTGTCATTTCTGCTAGCAAGTCTTCATTGCAAGAAGTAAAATACTCTGGAAAAGAGCCTGTTTATGGAATAGTGTCTTAGCAACCTAATTGTGCTATGCTTTTGAAAGCAGAAGCTGAAGACATCAGTGAGATCACTGAAGGGGTTCTTCTATGCTGAAAGCTCTTCCAATTCATCTTGCATTAGTATTTCATTCTGGTTTTGCTTTTGGGGCAAGTAGGCAGCAGCTTTGAGTTTGTTACTCAAAGTGCTGAATCTCATTAAATGGTAGAATCTTAAAGAGAATGTACTGTGCTTTTCCTTCCAGCCTCCAGAACTAGCACCTAAGCCTGCACTCACAACTGTGGGTGCTCCAAAACCAACTTCACAAAGCCAGTATGAACACGACAAACCATCTTACAGGTAGATGCACAACTACTTCATTAATTTCAGTTTTAAATATAAGAATATTCAGACAGTGCAAATTAGATCGAAATGGAAACTCTGGAGTGGGGAGTCACAGCAAGTCAGTATGGTTTTTGTGTCAGTAGTAAGGTAGGACATAACATCAGTTCTCAGGAATAACTGATGGAAGGTGGGGGAAGGAGACAATGTTTTTTTTGTACTTTTTGGGGAAGAAAGGTAGGAAGTATTGCCATCTTAGTTTTTCTCTTATACTTCAGACACATAAAACAAAGGAAAATGTAAAATAAAAGGAATGAAGGATTTTCTGTCTCTATACTATGTCACAGGTATCTAATTTGCATGCAGCATAGGTTGAAACAGGATAAAAGTGTAATAATAAGATTTACCCTTTGGTTGCTTTATTACTTGCTGAGTTAGAAAATAGAATTGTAACTTACTGTTCAGCTATGCAAGGTAACAATGTTAGTGTTCTTGGTTAGGGCCCCAGAACCTCAGAGACCTCAAGTGAAGCCACCTGAAGATATTGTGCGTTCAAATCATTATGACCCTGAAGAAGATGAGGAGTATTACCGTAAGCAGCTTTCCTACTTCGATCGCAGGAGTTTTGAAAACAAGCCATCTGTGCAGGTTCCAGTCAGCCATCATTCTGAGCCCACAAAACCAATACATTCACAGAACCAGCTCAATTTCACCAACTATTCAAAGTAAGTTTGGGGGATTTCTATCAGCATATAAGACTAAACCAAAAATTCTTCCTGTGATGGAATTCCAGGGATTCATGTCATCTAACTGAAATTATTTTCCATTCCCAAAGTCAGTTTGCCTTTTCAGGTGTAGTTTTAGTTTGAAAACATGTACCTATGTAAATTTTTTTTTGGTATATGGAAAATCAGTAATTTTTATAACAGTTTTAGGACCTTCAACATATTGCTATTTACCATTTACTAATAACAAAGTACTTTCTTAGTCTAGCTAATACTGAATTGCAAAGCAAATGTTTTGTCTTATTCTGCAGACAGGCTTGTACACATTAGCAGTGTTTGATGTTAGGAAACAGAGCCTTTAGGGAATATTGCTTAGGGTGGAATTTAATTTGTTGATGGAAACACCTGTTTCCCGTATTGCTCTGCTTCCTTGATGTGGAACATTTTGATGCAGGAGCTGTGTGAAAGCTCATACACAGACTTGGCTCAGCTAAAAGAGATATTCAAGTGAAATGGTAAAGTAGCTGGCTGGAGTTTGTTATGGTTTAGCACTGGTCACTTAATCGTGCAGAAGCTAAACCCTTGCCTTCCTTAAACCCAGAAAGAAGAGAGTAAATACAATTACAGAAATTGTATTATTATTATGAATAATACAGAACAATGTTCTGTATTTATTATTCTGAATAAATACAGAACTGCAAGTATTAAAACTTCTGTTCTGAGCTGAAGAAAATGAAAAGAGAAGGAGAGGGAGGGGAAACCCATGACAAGTTTTCTATGAAGTAGTTTAGTGCTAAGTGGTTTTTATGTGCTTGGTGCTTGACTTAAAGGATTTGAGCAAAGACTCAGAAACCTCTTCTTATTTGTATAGTAACATTTGTCAGTGTATTCCTCTGAACTGAGAATATTGGAATCTTTCCAGAAATTTGTTAGGTTTAAAAGATTCACTTATTTTTTTCTAATCAAGAAGATCAGAAGAAAAGATCATTGTACCTGCCTGTATGTAACTATTTTACTTTTTTATATGCTAAGGAAGGAATGTCTATAGTAACCTGTACCGAGTTCTGATTCTCAGTCGGGGTGTTCTTCGTAAGCTTTTATTGTGCGTTTGTTATCTGTAGCATGTTACACATCTGAGAAAGGTGAGAAACACACAACTGTTGATTTCTTTTGCAGAACAGCTGTTGGTCAAGATAGATGGTTTCATACTTCTGTCTGCCATGACACTTGCAGTTTTTAGCTGCTCTGTTCTGGTTTTATTTTCATGATGAATTAGCATGTACCTTTCCTGAAGTTATGGAGTATCATCTTTATGGGAATGTGTCATTGCAGAGGAATAAGATGATATTGTTTTTAAGGCTGATATTTCATATATCAAGGAACAAAAATGTGTTGCATAACCTGTAACAGTAAGGGACAGGCAAAAGAAATTGCTCTGCTTGTCCAGTGCAAATAGACAAAGACTAAAATATTAACAGCAGTAAGTGAAGGAGAGAAACAAGATCACTACTTGAGTGGACAGGCTGCCTCTGGGAGCACACTGCAGTGTTCTTGCATGGGAATGCAAATCCATTGCTGCCTTAAGACAGAATTTGTATTTAGGGCTCTTGTCTTACCACCTTCCAATTTGTACCCTGTCACTTGCTCCTTTTTTCCCAGTGAATATATATGGTCATGGTTATTCTGTGAATAAACCCTTCTAAAAATAACCAGAACTAAATTTGACCAACACAGGAACTGTTGATTATGCAAATCTCTTGTGCCTGAATAATCCATACAGTGTGTTCTGGGTACAGAGGACATGTTTTACTTACAATATATGCAAGAGCTGCAGTTCTGTTTTCAGTATTAATGTTGAAGATGAAACAACAGAAAGCTCTTTGCCAGCAAGTAAATCTTTTGAAAGTATGTTTTTCTTACTGTGTGTGCAGAGATTTGTCTTCTCTGAAGTTGGTGTTTTATTTGCATCATTTGGGAAATATATACTCACAAGTTATAAGCAAAACAAAGGCTGTTGTGGGCCACTTTGATTACCTACATGTTTCAAACAGTGTTGGCCAAAACTGGAGACCCTGGGACAGGAGCCTGATAGAAGAATGTGCTTTACGTTTAGCACAACTTCATACTGTTTGTATATGTGTTGTCATAACTCCCTCTGCTGCTTCCTCGATCAGAGTGAACCTAGGTGTGCCTACCCTGCCCCATTTTTTAATTAGTCAAAGATCAAGGGGAAGCCACTGGTATATGTACGGGTTGCTGTCTTTACTAGTACTTAAGTTGTTCAAGGGTGTACTTTTAGGAGTTGTTGAACACCTTTTGGAAGCACGTGACGGTGTGGGCTCTGGTACTGGATGAACACTTGGTGTGAATGTGCCCTCCGTACATGCTCCACAGTACAAAACCATTGCTGTTTTGTGTATCTGAAGACTGAAGAAATTAATGCAAATGGGACAGGAAGTGCAAGATTGTTACGACATGGGATGAATATCACTTGTCAATTTATCGAATACCGTTGCTCTTACAGATGAGATTCTAACAACTGGTTAATGTAATCTCTGTATTGCTTTCGTTACCTGCCAGTCTTGAGATTTTGAATCTCCTCTGACTGATAAGCTCCTGTTAAATGCAGGAGCATAGGGTAAAGGTGTTATCCAAAACATATCTGTTAAAAGTACGGTCAACTTAATGGACAGTCTTGTAATGAGAACTGCTAGGACTAATGTAAAAACAATGTTAAGAAATAATACACTTAAGATAGAATGACTATTTTCTTTCTTCTATTGCTGTTTGCTTTGCTATCACCTAGATTTCTTGGCTCTTACACTAGCTATGACTACTTGAAAAGGAACATCAAGTGGTAAGACTGTTGTTGATGTGAGGATGTTTTCAGGTGTCTTCTCACTGTTATCTTCTATCACAGGCATTATGTGCACTTCAAAGTTTAAATGCACAGATACTCAAAGCAAGTACTGTAGTCCAGAATTAGAGGTGCTTATCAAATTAGTAATTCCTTGAAATCGGTGTTCGGATACTTTCAATTTTTTTTCTTACGCTACGTAAGATTTAAAAGCTACCTATGCTATGCACATAAAGCTAGTGAAGCTTAAGCTGATTACATTTCTAATTAAGATGGCATTGTTGAAGTACTAGGTGTATTTAGAGAAGTTGTGCTAGAACCCTTTGTCCTATTGGCTATTTTGCTCTTCAAAACCAGCACACAAAGTGGATTTCTTTTTTGATTGCCTGCTAAATTAAAACTTTTCCATGGAAATTACCCCAAATGGTATTGAAAAATAAAAATTTTGTAGTCAATTATGCAAATACACCTGAAATGTCATCTGCCTTCTGTTTGCCATGGTTTGTGTTACTAATCTTCTAAAGATTCAGTGTTGTCTTAATTGCCTGTGCTTATTGATAAATGCTTTTATACTTGAGGCAGGATATTAAAAATATGTTTATAGGAATAGATGGAAATCAGGTGATCACAGCAGAAAAAAATATGTAGGAGCTCAGAGGCCTGAGGCAACACAACAGTCAAATGTTTGTTGTTTTTTTATTAATTTTATTTCAACAGGGGGAAACCAACTGATAGTGAATCCATGGATAGGCCTGTTGGTGAAAAACGCTATGAGCCGATTCCTCAAGTTACAACTCCTCCACCTGCTCCTTCAGTCCAGTATACACAGCCTCAGTCCATTAACAGTCCCGTCCTGTCTCTCCCAGCACATCACAAGCCCGCACTTTCTGAAGGTGAGCACCGGGGAACCTAATCCATCTCCTATGGTAACAAGTATCATCGTCAGCTGCTGATTTATTGTTTTCTTTTTTTTAATTTGTGTTGCAGTTAACTCTGTGTCCGACCCTCTTCCACCTCAGAACAAGCCAGCAATGTTCAGATCCTCTAGAGAGGACACTGTGCAGTCCACTTTTTACCCTCAGAAGAGCTTCCCTGACAAAGGCCCTGTTAATGGAACTGAGCAAATTCAGAAAACAGTCACTCCTTCCTACAACCGCTTCACAACAAAACCTTATACTAGTGCTGCAAGGCCCTTTGAGCGCAAGTTTGAAAGTCCTAAGTTTAACCATAATCTCTTGCCAAATGAAGCTCAGCATAAGCCAGAGTTGCCATCAAAATCTCCAAACTCTCCTCAACCAATTTTGAAAGCACACAGCTCATCACAGCCTCCTGACTTCGATAGTGGATTGGATACCTTTGCTGTACAGGTTGACAAACCTAAATATCAACCAAATAATGTTAACACTGTGCCTAAAGCCATTCCTGTAAGGTAAGCAGTTGCTTTCTTCTTTCTATTAGTACTTAGAATCACAGAATCTCTCTGGTTTGGTTGGTTTTAAGATCATGAGGTCAAACCTTTGACCCAGCACTGCCAGGTCTCTAGGAGTATGTCTGAAACCTGTGGAAAATCCAGCTTTGTTTTTACTGGAGTCATGCTTCTGATTTCTGTTGATGTTAGAGTTGAAAGGTTGATACTGTGACTCTAAAACTGGAAGACCATTTGGGTAGAGACTTGAAGTATGTCCTGTGTACCTGTATCATGTGCTGCACCAAACTATGTATTTTGTGTGCATACAGTACATGTGCACAAGAGGTATTTTAAAAATACTTGTAAAAAGAGCAAATAACTTGTATGTTGTCATGTAAGTTACATGCTTGTGTTTAGAAGGGAAAAAAAATGGTGCAGCTCTTCATTCTATTATTCTTATCAATAGAAGGGTTCAGTGTGCCTTGAATAAATGAATAAAAAAGATTACTCCATTAGGACTTTTAATACCAAGAGGAATTTTGTGGTGAAACAGAACCCTTCAGATGTTAATTACAACTAGTTTTACTAAGATGAGGTGTGTAGCTGTATATTCCCAGAAGAGGGCATTTGAAAACACAAGATTCAGGCAATCTTGAAATTCTCACTTCTGCTACTTTCTGAAGCCTTTCAGAGTTTGAGCAGTTTTTTTGTGACAATGCTCTCATGGCAGAGTTTGAACCCCTTTCATCATAGTTGTGTGGCACAATTAAGTTTAATGCTTTCCTCAAATCAGTACTAGCCTACTCTAGGCTGTGCTCTGCTGAGGTGTTGAAGTATACTCCACTGACTCTGAGGAAGGAAATGCCGATAAAACTGCTAGGCTTTCTGTCTTTTTTTTAATTCAGCCCTTCAGCACTTGAGGATGAGGAGGAAGAAGATGGACACACTGTTGTAGCCACAGCAAGAGGTGTATTTAACAGCAATGGTGGTGTACTGAGCTCCATAGAGACTGGAGTTAGTATTATTATACCACAAGGAGCCATTCCAGAAGGAATAGAGCAAGAAATATATTTCAAAGTCTGCAGAGACAACAGTATACTTCCTCCTTTAGACAAAGAGAAAGGTAAGAGCTGGTGCTGTACATCATTCTGCTGTCTGATACAGTCTTTTTCCAACAACAGCAGAATAGACTAGGAAAATGCCTTGAGTTGCTTCAGTGTCTAACATGTATTTCTCTCTGAGGACAGTCAAGCAGTTTTTCAGGTTGTGTTTTATACTGTAGTCCAGTTTCTGACCTGTCAGTTTCCTTATTTCTTCAAATCAATAAACTACAGATTACCTTCATGAATTTGCATTTAGATCATTACTTGCTATCTGCAATTAGTTTGAATCTTACCAAACGTGCCATATTCCTCAGCTCAATCTTCTTTTTACACTTCAAACGCTTGAAGTGTAAAAATAAGCCTGTATGTTTTATCTTTTGACAGTCTTGCTGAGTGCTGATTTACCAACAGGTTAAAATGTGCCTAGAATCACAGGATGGTTTAGGTTGGAAGGGACCTTGGAGATGGTCCAGCTTTAAGCCCCTGCCATGGCAGGGGATTCTCACCAGACCAGATTGCCTAGCCTTGAACACTTGAAGGGATGAAGCAGCCGCAGCCTCCCTGGGCAATGTGTTCCAGTGCCTCAGCACTTGCACAGGGAGAGATTTCTTCTTAGAGTGGATTTTAAGTCTCCTTTCTGTTCTCTCTTTGTTCTGTCACTAGACTCCCTTGTAAAAAGTCCCTCTCCAGCTTTCCTGTAGCCCCTTTGAGAATTACAAGGCTATAGAACTAGGTTACTAAGTAGCTCTAAAACATAGTTATATGATACTTTGAACCTATTTCAAGAAGAAATCAGTAACAAGTTTTTCTTTCTCTTCACTCTAGGTGAAACACTTCTTAGCCCCTTGGTAATGTGTGGGCCTCACGGACTAAAATTTCTGAAGCCAGTGGAGCTACGCCTGCCACACTGTGCGTCTATGACCCCTGATGGTTGGTCTTTTGCTCTAAAATCCTCCGACTCCTCGTCGGGTATGCTGTCCTCCCTCTGTCCTTTTGGGGCTTCTCTGTGCTATCGTATAATTTAAGTTAATTTGGCTAACGGTGATGCTGTATAATATAAAGAACTCAATCATTGTATTTGTGTCAAACTCTCCCATTTCACTTTCATTACAAATGTTTTCTTACATCTACTCATGGTGCAAATTCATAGCTAAAACCACAATAGCAGAAGAAAGAGTAAATATCTCCAGTCTATGAAATATTATTGTATTTTTCTATTCTGTCTTCTTTCTTGAGGACTGCTACAGCTGAATACACTTGAACTGATAGTCGCACTAAAACCAAGAGGAAATGATTATGTACCTCTGATTGGCCTTTGTAACATAACTGGTGTTTGTCTGTTGCTTAATTAACCATATAGAATTCTGGCGAATCTTAACGATCTGCATGCTCATAAATCATGATTTAATGCTTGTTAACTGTTTCCATGTGTGCAAGTTGATGCTAACAATTGGGTCATTTAAGAAAACTAATGTTTAGTAGAAACATCTATGAGTCCTTCTAATGTAGCTGGATTTTCCACGAGACTTTTCTTGCTCGCTTCTGCCTATTTCTCCTCTACCACCTTCTATCCAGAAGCTTCTGGTTGATAGTAACAGTTGCAACTAGATTGCAATTCTATTTACCTGTTTGTTTTTTACCTCACTGTGGCCCTCTGGGATGAGGGGGAGAATGCGTTGGCTGAACTTGTCAGTGAGGAGCTTAACTGAGAAACCTGTGGGCAAGTTTCAAGCAATTTCATGAAATGGCTGTAAAGCAATAGATTTTATTTTTTTAAGAAGGAATGTGGAAAAAGTCTTACGGCTTTATTCAGCTACCTTCAAAATTTCCAGTGGAAGGTTCAAACCATTAATGTGTGTGATTAAGCAATGACTGAACAATGTACTTCTGTATCCAGCATTTGAGCCACCATGTATGCATTTCTTCACTAATGTATCTGTCACAACACCAAAGCACTGATGCTTCCAAAGATGAAAGCATCAGTCCCCTTGACAGGGGCTCAATAACTTAGAGGTATTAATGGCAATAATTTTTAGGGGGTTTTATATGCTATTCTATGCATGTGTGCATGCATCTATTTAACAGTGTGTGTATACATGGCAGTGTTAAACAAACCAACTCGTAAACGATACAGGGTCCCAAAAGAGACGGCAACTCTGTACAAAACCGACACTACACTTCCTTTGCAACTAATAGCTCCTGTTCATGATCTTACTTGAAGTGAAGGGAAAGGACTCAAATGATGCAGACAATAACTGAAGTTACTGAGACCTTTTTCTCTCTTTCCAAAGTGGGATGTGTGTGTGAGCGCATGTGTGTGGGTGAGAGCAAGGGTGTGGATATGGAAACCCTGACACTTTCTGTACTGTAAATATAACTCCACATTCTGTTAATCTGAAATGGGATGTACATCATAACATTGCTCTTTTGAGACAAACTTTAAAATTAGGCAATTCTGTCTTATGATATGTAAGTAGACCATACTGTGTCTTAAATAAATAATTGTTTTCTCTCTTTCTAAATTAGTTGGTTATGGGACTCTGATTTTTGAGGTGGCTTTATGAAAAGTTTCTACAGTTCTGGGTTTTTTTCCTTCTTCAGTCGTCTGCTCTCTGTCATCTTTTCTCAGTGTATCCATGTTCTGTCCTAAAAGTGACATTCATTTACACTTACTAACATCTTTTCTGCCACATTTAAGCCTCGCATTGAAATTTTACTGTTAAACCCCTTCAAAAGCTTGAATGATTTTGGTCTTAAAACAGGCCTTTTGTGGCCACACTGTTAGCAAAAATTACCAAAGGATGTTTTGGTTTGGGGTTTTGGGGTTTGTTTTTTCCCCCAAAGCATTTCTATGTAAGTATGGGAAAACATCCTCAACAGCTAGGGGTTGCACTGACTACAATTTAAATACATGCGTGTACGGGGAAAGGTTGGGGGGGTGGAAAAAAGGTCTGCTGTTGTCTCATGTACAAGACTAGGACCTGGTTGTTCCACAGGCCCCCCACAGGCCCGTTTCACCCTTCTCCTAACTTACTTGATCAGCAAATTTTGAATGGAATCCCTCTGCATTGATAAAATTACAAAATCCTCAACCATTTTTGAGCTGCTTTACTGGAAAAAGTAGTCTGGGTGGGTTACAGTAAGCTTGTTTACATTCTCCAACTACACACAGGCCACTTCTCTTCTTTGTCCCTACATCAGATGTTGCCATCCCTCAGTGCATCATGTACTTCATTTTGTTTTCGTGAGTTCTTCAAGAAAATAGCATAGAATGTACGTAAGGTCTCAGGCGTTGCAGTCTGTGTGACCAAATTCTCTAGCTGTTGCATGTTTTTCAAGGCAGGTCTGTTTTGGCCAAGCAAATTAACGCTATTTATCTGGTTATCTGGGAGACTTAGAAGTGCATCTTTCACTGTTGTGTTGGTGTCGTAGTGGGATGATGATACTTTGAGAGGTGGTTTTAGGTGGGTAAATGAACTCTTCCTCCAACTGAGGGAGATAATTGACTGTGTGGCTGGAGCATAACCTTTGTCTGGTGAGATGGCAGCTGAGGACTTGCCCTTGTCATAGAATATAACATAGGACCTTTGGCCATCATTAAATAAGATCTGCTTTAAAGATTGTTTGAGCCATTTAACTAGAATTGCAGTATTTCAGGCTTTTTAAACTGAAGGTAGTTGACAAAATTACTGCAGTCCTGTCTGCAGTAGTTGTCATAAAACTGCCAGTATTTAGCTACAACATAACTTCTGTTTGACTCTTATATATTCAGAACTGTCTGAAGAAACTTCACATGTATCCTACTATGTTCTGGCAGTTAAATCAAATACCTGATTTGCTATTAATGCTTCTCATGTGGAATGGGCTATGTTGGTGCTATACAGTAGAATGACTTTAGCAGTTTGAGTGCCAAAGCATCAGTTTTGAATAACTGACCTGTCCTATATTATATGGAAAACAAAAGGTTGTTTTTTATTAAGAACATACAAACTGCAAGTTTAAGAAAAAGAAAAGGGGGAGGGCAACAAACCCAACAAAAGCCAAAAAAGGTGTTTGATTCAGAAGTGAAAAGCTCCTATCCAAAAGCTTGGTTGTTTCAACATGTGCACTGTTTGATAGCAGATACTAAACACTAGCATTGTGTTTTCCTCCCACAGGTGACCCCAAAACCTGGCAGAACAAGTCTCTTCCTGGGGATCCAAACTATCTTGTTGGAGCAAACTGTGTCTCAGTCCTAATTGACCACTTCTAAATATTTAAAGTTAGCAGAGTAAATAATGTGAAACTGAGATGGACCTTACATACAAACTGAACCACTATATCAAGTATTAACTGTTCTATAAGTGATAATGGATCTTAGTGTTTAAGCATCTTGCTTTAACTAACAGTGGTTTAGCAAGAACACTCTGTGAACCATGGTCACAATATATGCCACAAGCAGGGAGTGTACAGTGAGAACAAGGTAGGGATTTTTGCAGGTTTTGGATGCTTTGGTTTGTTGTTCTTTTGTGGGGTTTTTGTTTGGGTGGTTTTGTTTGTGGTTGGTTTGGTGTTTTTTGTTTGGTTTGGTTTTTTTTTTTTTAAAGGACACTACTAGTATTTTGTTGCTTGAAAGCTGGAAGTATCAATGTAATTCTATGCAGAGGACCTGAATTTGAGTTGGTTCATACTCCACTGGCAAAACCACAGAATTTGGCCCGTGTGTTTTTATGACTGTGTTTGTAACTCACAAGACTTCATTTGGGTCTGTAGTTCTTAAATGACTTTTGGTGTCCACATCTGGTGAAACGGCAATGGGGTAGCACAGCAGAGATATTTTTCCTCTGCCGAGAGGCCAATGTAAACACATCTACTGACTGTATATGGAGACTGTTATGAGAAGGGGGTGGGAGGGGGCAAAGCATGTGGGAAGACTATGGTTCAGTTGCCTCTGTGGAACTGTAAGTTAGCCACATCATTATTACAGACCTATTAACCAGCAGGGATGCCTTACCCTCATGTTTTTAATAGTCTTAGCTCTCATAGTTCTCTGTAGTAAGTTTGTATGGCTCTTGTGCTTACCTAGATAATATATCATGAGAGAGTGGGGCAAGAGGAACAAAACAATAACAAAAACAAAAAAACCCAACCAACAAACTTGTGAGTTTGGTTTAGAGAATGAGTATTGTTTGTATTCATCAGCCAGAAGAGAACCAGAAGAAACTGATGGTATGTTTTTTGCTATGCATTTGAAAATTTATAGATGTTATAGACTGCTTGTACATACTGCGTGCATACCACTTTTGTTCTTGGTTTGTAAATTAACTTTTATAAGCTTTACCTTTTTATATATATAAATATATATAAAAAAAGTTTCTTAAGGTTACCTTTGTATTCTCATACCTTTTGAGCCTTGAACTTTGACATCTGCAGCAATAAAGCAGCATTTCTACAATACACGAAACAAGGACATTTTTTAAAAATACACAAAGTTGTTACCTTTTTAAGTGCTGCGTTTAAAGAATAGAACTGAATTATTTACTTTGATTAAATTCTTGAAAAAGTATCCCTATTGTAATTTGTCATAAGGATGCTGTACTATGTGCCCTGAAATGTATTTTTTTACTAATAGACAATTTATTATGGCACAATGGCACTACTACTGTTTAGATAATATACCACTGCATTCTGTTAATGAGTTATTAGCTATTCAGGTGTGGCTGATTTTTTTTTCTTCTCTGCAGTTATTAAAGTTACACATTTCTAAATATACAGAATAAAACTTTTTAAAATAATAAAAGAAAATTGTAGTACTTTATTTTTTCTGAAATGCATTTATGTGAACATGACCAAGTCCATTTTTATTTGCTCCTTTTTCTGTGTAAGGAGGTGGCTGGATTCTGCTGTATATTCTTGTGTGAGGTAGAGCTCGTTCGTAGAGACATAGGAGCTGCTTCAGGGCTTCTGAAACAATGAACTCCAGTGCAGATCCACTGGAAGTAGTAAATATGCAATGGAAGACTTGTCTCTTGATGTTAGTTTACTGTATGTTACTCTTCCCAAGTATGTTGGTAGTGTTTCAAGTATATAAACTTACGTGCGTTCTAGGTGCACAGTTTTAAAGATACTCCTATAGCATCCGGTAATCGGGCCTCCTTAGAGTACTTGGGGGTAACTGGTAAGCTGATACTGTCCTAGAATTTATTTTCTCTTTCATAAGTTATTTCTTGGGTATGCTAGGAAACAATTTGAAGACCTAAAAAACCTGGTTGTTTTGGAATTGCATTTCTCATTTGTCTCAGTGACAACAAATCGGTATTTATTTGATTCAAAAGGAAGGTTTCAAGCTGATGTGCAAAGCATCATGGAGTAAATTCTAATGCTGAAATTTCCAAATGTTCTTTCCTAGTTTGGATCTTATATTCTGAAGTGTGTCTCACACTTCAGAAGGAGTCACTCAGGTTACCTCCTTGGAGTTCCATTGCATGGACTATTTGCAGTGGTGTCACTTGTATCTGGACATCCTCAGTCTAGCAAGCTGTGAGGTGTAACTGTCCTCGTTTTCTTTTACTGTAGTGAATCAAACAGTATCTTTATGCTCTTTTGGAAAGTGTAGGGTCACATCTTCCCATCTTGATGAGGAAAAAAGTGACCATTCTTGCTCTACTGACATTTCATAAGTGAAATGAGAAAGTTGATGCTCTGTCATGAAATCCCAGCAGCTTTGCTTAAAATATACTGCTAAAATAACACATTTCTTAAGATTTAACACTGGTGTTTTAAACTAATCCATGCAAAAGATTACATACCTGACATATTTTATGTAAGCTAGGCTCTGAGGAGGTAAGTTCTAATGGAGTATTTAGTTTGCTGTAGTTCTCTTTGCTAGGTAATGGGAACTCCAAAAGCTGCATCTCCCAGTTTTTCCTGTTAGATTTAGCGGCATCCTGAACAACATTAGCCCTGAAAATTAAACAGAAGATTCAATAATGTAAATCTCTTGTGCACGTTTCTGAACAAATTACTTCAATGGTAGAAACACAGACAAAATGCTATGATTGTACAAGTATTTTTTGTTCCTGCCAACCTGAGTTAGAAGTAGCAGATCAGTAGTGAAGATTCTCTGCTGGAAAATAACCTGGGCCAGAGGACAGATAAAAGCCATACTACAGTTTGGGAGGACAGAAGACCTTCTATTAATTTAATTGAATGATTAGTGATTCAAGTTGACAGGCATCCATGTTCCTTGGGTCACTGTTCCTTCATGGGTTTCCTAGAGGAGTTCTGGCCTGGCTATAGTTCAGGCCTTTCCTTTGAGCCTGTGCCAAAGTGCTGCACACCTGGTTAAGGGGGTATACTTATCACATTGTGGTCTTGAAGATTGTTCAAAATATCAGAATGTCTGTGTAATTGGGCTACTCTGTGGAAACAAGAAAACCAACCACCTGTTCTTGAAACATATCCATCCCTTAGAGCCCTGAGCTCCAGAGAACTGCCTTTCTGGAGTACAAAAAAAAGGACATAGAAGTACAGAATTTCAAGTATGTCAGCTGTGATTTAAAGCTGTCATCATTAGCTCCTGAACAAGAAATGCATTTCCTAGGTAGTGAAGAGGAAGATACCTACAGTATCAGTTCAGTCATGAAAATGCTTAGCCTGGCCTTCACTTGGGTGACATTAGGGAGCCAAGAGTTGCTTGTACAACTGAAGGTTGCCAATGTTCACTGGCGGCTGCAATGACAGAAATGGTCCTTTTTCATGTTCCTTCTGCCTTCATTTAGTGAGTCTTTTGAGGCCTCTTTCAGGAAACGGTGGTTACTCAAAGATTGCTTTATGGTTACAAAGCAGATGTTCTTTCTTAGTCACCTAGGAGAGCAAAGGAAGAGAGTTGTGCCCTCTTCCTCAGCTTCAGTGTTTTCTGCTTTTGTCACTTATCCAGGACTCTGGGTTTCTTTAGGGAGTAATAGACTAACAGGGGAGCTTCCCAAAGGATATTCTAGTGTAATTCACCCAGCAAGAGACTCTTGTAGTATGCAATTAATTCATTTTTTGTGTTCTTTTTGCATGAACCATTCTCTTCTGAACAATACTGGAAACAAGCCTCAGGAAATCAGTCCACATAAAACTATCTCGTTTCCTAAAAAACAAGCTATGTAAACTCTACTGCAAGGTTGGGGGATTTTACTATCTCAGTGTTTGTTCAAAACAATAGGAAGTCAGTATGACAGTACAGATTTTTATTGTGCTGGTAGTGCAGTCTGAATCAAATTATAAATGGAATTATAATGTTTTCTGCAATACTGTTTTTCTTTCAGGACAGAACTAGCCTTGTTTGTGCCATGGGAGTATGTTCTTAGAAAATTACTTATTATCAAGTACGTGCACTTCAGAGGATTAATTTTAATTTCATTTAAGCTCCCTGGAACATCAGTAGCAAAACTTATGCTTATCCTGGTAATGATGTTTAGAGATCATCTCAGCATTCAAGAATTTAACATTTGTACTCATTTGTTTGACTGTCTTTAGAAAAATGTTTATTTTATTTACTGCACCAAATCACTATTTTCTTTTGACAAGAGAAATTAAGTCTTGAAGGGTCTGTGAATACCTTAACGTAGCCTTGTAGATGTTGAAAAAAGGCTTGCAAATCATGTGTAGATGTCTTTCTGAAGAAAGAATGTTTGAATCCAAGAATACAAAAGATTTAGTTATCTCTAACTGTTTTTCTGTCACAACATACTAATCTGGGGTGACTAGATCAGGTAATATCTCTTGCAGTGATCACAGCTGAGTAAGAAATCGCTTGCTGTTAAGCAAAAAAAAAACCAAAATTGACATTCCAGAAGTGTTTCTGCTCTTGATTAGAATGAACAGATATTTTAAGTGTTAAGTGAGGCAGTGAAACTCGGGGATCCATCTGTGCCTCACGTTATTCTTAGCGAATGTTAAGTTCTAAAAGTGTCTGGAGAAGGCTGCTGAGATTCTGGTGCAGAGTTACATAAGGGTAGATGCAGCTCCTGGACTGTGTCAGGCAAACTGCTGCTGGCTGGTTAGCACTTGTCTCTGCACTGGAGATTCCACACCTTGAGGAATGTGTCTAGTTCTGTGTGCTTAAGTGCAAGAGAGATGGACATAGTGGACAGAGTCCAGTGAAGGGCCTTGGGGGTCATGAAGAACCTGAGGCTTAAGAAGAGAAGGCTCATGGATTTATTTTTTTTTTAATCTATTAAATGTGTAAGTGGATGGGTGTGGGTATTTGTCTGTGTATGTAAGCAAGCTACCATAAGGGAGGGTGCAAAGAAGGATCCAGGTTCTTTTTAATGGTGAAAGCAGCACAGAAAGAGCCAGTAGACACAAAATTAATCACAAGACATTCCTGCTAAACATCACAGAACTCTTCCAAGTTGCCCAAGGAAGTTGTAGACCCCCATCCTTCAAAGTTACTCAAAAGCCACCTGCATGCAGTTGTGATCAACTGGCTTTGGGTGGCCCTGCTTGAGCAAGGAGGTTGGACATGGTGATCTCAGGAGGTTCTTTCTAGCCTCAGCCCTTTGATGGTTCTTATGACCACAGAGATCATGCTAGACACTTACTGAAGCTGTTCCCTTATTTGTGAGTCTCTGTGCATTTCAAACTGGTACGCTAACTTTTATGTAAGACACCAGGGTGCCTTAAAAACTAGTTAAGGAAATAGCTCAGTTGCTGTTATTCTGACTGGCCTTCGGTCATGCTCTATTGAGGAAAAAGATTGGAAGCAAATTAACATTATAGCTCAAAAGCTCTATTAGTGGTCTGCACATTTTTCTGTTAATGGAACAAAATGCATTTGCAGCTGTCTATAGCACCAGTGTAGCTGAATTATTTATGTTCAGTGAGGCTTCCTGGATTAAATGGCTGAAAAGTTGCCACAGTGAAGTGTGGATATTGTACTTATGCTGTAAAAACCGAGTTTGCTCAATAAAATCATAGACTGGCATTGGTTGGAAGGGAACCTCCGAAGGTCATCCAGTCCAACCCCACTGCAGTGAGTAGGGACAGCCTCAGCCACATCAGGTTTTCCAAAGCCTTGTCCAGCCTCCCCTTGAAGATTTCCAGGGATGGGGCCTCAACCATCTACCTGGGCAACCTGTTCCAGTGTTAACCCCACTCCTGTTAAAGAACTTCCTCCTAACAGCTAATTTAGAACTGCCCTTCTCTAATGTGAAACCATGTGTGCCCCTCATGTAATCAGTATGGGCTGCCTTAAAATCTCCAAACCTTCTCTAATATCAGGTTCTTCCCATACCTGGGAAAGGAGGTTCCAATACAATTCCAGTATTTATGGCCTTCATCTGCTGTGTTAATTGGGGTTTTTCCATATTCAGTCCCATTCCCTATAGGGGGAACCTGGAGTAGCAGTAGTTTTGTGAGTAATGTGGTTTCCATTCTGGGATTTAAATATCCAGGCTTGCTTTGAAATTCCTCAGCACCACCCTTCCCAGCTCCTGATGATGTCAGCTTTTATTGCTGTGATCACTACTCCTAGCAGAAAGACAGGGTGTCTCCTATATTTGTGCATCCTAAGAGGAAGGTTTCAGATGGAATTACGGTTTGGATTTTCATTAGCTTCTTTCTCCACACAACTCTCATCTTTCTCTTGTGTTCCTTCCTGGTCCCTTGTGGTCTTTCCATAAATAAGATAATGAACAATCTATTTCCTTTTGTTGAATGGAGATCAACCACTTCAGGAAAGTGTTCCAATGTTTGACTCCCCTCGTAGTAAAAAAGTGATTAGTCGTTAAATGATTTTAAAGAAATATCTCCTGCTGTTTGTCACCTTATCCTAGTCTCTAAATATTTACCCTCTTTTGTATCCCTATTTATAAAGAAACATTTTCTTCATTCTTTCAAGGCTGTTACCTTCAACAGCATTTTCTCTTGCACAGTAGTGTCTGGTGCCTGTAGTGCTGCCTGTGCTGTACTAATTGCTTTCAGTACTCAATGACTGTAGGCCCTAAGCCTTAGAAAAAGCATCACAGCAGGTGAGGAGTGGAAGCTGTTAGGTCAGGAGCCCACTAATGTAAAATTAGTGTTGCCGGTCATAACGTTTCCTGTTGTGAAGCAATGGATTAAGCCCTATTTTTGTTGCATTATGAACTTGTTTGAGGGGGATAGAAAATACAAACCCCAGCAGTTTGTGCAGTGTATCAGATCAGCTTGTAGTAGTGATATTTCTGTCTGTATTTTTAATGCTCCCCATAAAAAGGACTGAATTAAATTAAATGGTTTGATTTATTGAAATATCCTGCAATAGCTCAATGTGATCAGAACATCCGCTTGACATTCCGAAAACAAATTGTGCTGATGTGACTACTGCAGAGTCCATCACTACATTGCCTGTTTGCAATTTACAGAGCCTATTAAATGTATTTTAGCCTTTGGTTGATAAGGAACAGACAAGAAAGAGTTATTTTCATAGAAGAAAGTAGAATTGAATAGCCTCAATCAAAGTCAGTAATGCACTGGCTCCTATTGTCCTTCTCTCTATCCAGAAGGATTCGGTTTGATGCTCAGATCCTCCGAAATTCTTGTAGGTGAGACAAGTGTATTGGCTAAAATGGTCTCTCTATTAATCAATTATTGCTATTTCAATTGAAAGAGTTTTGTTTTTAGATGGGGAGAAATACTTAATGGGGGAGAAAGGAGGATTAAAACAGGAGAAAAGGAGGTTCGCCTTCAATCTTCAAAGTCATCTCTAGGTCAGAACAGAGATAACTGGTATCTTAGACTAGTGCTCTCAGGTTGCTTTGTGCGAAAGACAGCGTTTCTGTAGTTACAGGAGGATTACAGATTCTTCAGTGTTACTAGAAATAGCTTCAGAGGAGAAACCACAAAATTATTAAGAGGAGGCAATTTGAATTCTGGAAATGTATTTGAAGTGTTACATAATTCAAAGATGAGAAAGACTTTCTATTTTTGTAGTTTGGATTCCTGTCTAAAGATGACTTGTAATGACTGTCAGTTCATTTTAGCCTTGCTGACATATAGTACTATTACTGAATTGCTGACTTCCCTAAAAGATCTGTGGCTTTGTGATGTCTGCAACTTAAAGCAGACGATACCTTTTTGTTGTAGGTTTCATTAAATTAATCACAGGATTTGTAGAAGGGCTACATTCTCAGCAAATTTCTCAGCCCAGGAGCATTCAAACTGTAAACAGGAACTCTGGGCAGGATGGGGAGGATTAACCAGTTGTTAAACAATCTTCTCCACTATGGAGCGATAACTTTGAGTGGGGAACAAAATAAAGACTTTTACCAAACTTGGTCTCTCCTGAAGTGTTTACTTGGCATCTTTTCCTTAAGGCACTCCCTTCTGAATTACTCAGTTCCACACTTCAACATATCTGCCAGCTCAGGTGTCAGAATATTCAGAGGAAGTTGAAAGAAGAACCCAACTGGCTGTCATTCTCTGTGCTGCAGTAACTGCCTCCAAATAGCTTTTGGTATCTCAGGCCCCAGTGTCCTTGGCTCCATTACTGTAACTGAACGTTTGTATGAAGTGGTACCAGCTGCAGTGAGAGGTAAAACTGTCCAGAAATGTCCCTGTCTCCAGTGGTACCTGCAGGAGATAGCTTATTCTGCAGGGTGAAGTAGACGGCACAGAACAACCTGACAAACCGTGGAAAAGAGCTCTTGGGAAGAAATGGTTTCACAAGAGGGTGATGTTTTAAAATAAAGTCCCAAGAGTTGTGCTGAAATGCTGTCTGTCCAAAGAGGTGTTGTAGCTGTACTCAAGCTAAGCTTGTTGATTTTGTTAATTCCTGGAGAAAGAAGCATGAAGCCTCGGTGAAATTACTCGGATCCCTTTTTTTTGAAGGGCCATGAGATTGTGTGATTGGTTTTGGCAGTTAAGGTAAGTCTTCAGTTTCCAAACTTCTTGTAGTGACAAAAAGAGGAATTGTTTTTTTCTGTGTGCCCCTGTATTTAATACTTGGTACTACTTTATTATCAACCCTGCAGGGAGGGGTTTTTCACTGCCAAACCATTTTATGCCCTTGGCTTTGTTCTGCCTCTGTGTACATTTAAAAAGACTTTTCCTGCACTGGTTGTTGACACCCACCACAATTTAAGAAGGATGTGCAAGTTATTTCTTTTACTTAAACTACCACCAAAAGAAATTCCATTTAGAGCCATCAAAAAGTGCGAAGAACAGAGGTAGAGAATCAAGTCGAATTTTTGAGTGGCACGTCAAGGGGTAGCTCTTAGTAAAGATGCTCGGTCTTGTATTTGGAGGTTTGGTTAGGGCGACCTTAGAGTAAAACAAAGATGTGGGCCAGCATGTTTGTTTTGTGTGCCTGGTGGGTTTTGTGGTGGCCCCTGATCTTAAAGTTCCACAGTCATCTTATGAGTCCGTTCTCGCTTTTGCGCAAGGAGATCAATTTCACTGATTATCTGCAAGAGACAGTTAGAACCTCATTTAGCCCTTCATACAGGCCTTGATTTTTGGGACAATTGATTGCGCTACCTTCGCATGGTTAGGATACCGTGGCCGTGAANAAAACAAAGATGTGGGCCAGCATGGATGTTTTGTGTGCCTGGTGGGTTATAATTTGTTTGTGGTGGCCCCTGATCTTAAAGTTCCACAGAGTCATCTTATGAGTCCATTCTCGCTTTTGCGCAAGGAGATCAATTTCACTGATTATCTGCAAGAGACAGTTAGAGCCTCATTTAGCCCTTCATACAGGCCTTGATTTTTGGGACAATTGATTGCGCTACCTTCGCATGGTTAGGATACCGTGGCCGTGAAGTGGGGTGTCACTGGGCACACATCACCTTCAATGCTTGCTTTGCTGAAGGCTATGCTTTTGGTAAACAGTTGGGCCTGGGGTTTGCCTACTTCCTTTTGCAGATTTAAATCTTTCAGTGTGGGGTCAACAGTGAATTATATCCAACTCACACCCAAATATCTATCTGGTCTGTTACTGGCTGTGTAAGTTTACACCTAGAGGGGTTCCCAAGTTACTCATTTTAGCATTAATTCTCCTATTGGCACAGGTTGGCCTGCTAGTATGAAGTGATTCATATTGTTTTCATATTTTTGAGGTGGTTGAGCTTTGACGCACTCTGTGTTGATGGCTGCTTGAGGGCCCACAGATGGAGTGGAAGTTGGCTTATCCGCTAGGTAAGGTTGAGTTCAGTTTCCCTGCAAAAACTAATTTAAAAAGAAATAGCCAATTGGAGTAGGAACTAAGAATAAAGAAACCCATCCTGACATAACTAAAATTTAAAAGGTATTAAAAGGGTCTCATTTAATGACACTGACATCTGAGGGTTCTCTTTAACTTTTTGGTCTTCACACAGTTTTCTACTTACTTGGCTGTCATCCTTGACAAGGTTTTAAAACTGTTCTCCATTTAGGGCAGCTAAAAATTCTTGATCAGGTGTGGTACCTAGACATTTTTAGGATCGGTTTTCACACAGCAGTGTGAGTCAGATCAAAGTGACACTTCAAAAGAGGGGACTGGATTTAAAAGTATTTGTCCCTAGTGTAATAAAATAACTTGTGAATTNAGTCAGGGAGGACCAACACTCTCTCTCCAACTCCCTGAAGGGAGGTTGTAGTCAGGGGGTTGGGCTCTTCCAGAAAACTGGTGCCAGGATGAGAGGGCAGGGCCTGAAGCTGCCAAGGGAGGGTTAGGTTGGATGTTAGGAGCCCTTCCTCACAGAAAGGGTGACCAGACCCTGGAATGGACTGCCCAGGGCAGTAGTGGAGTCCCCATCCCTGGAGGCGTTGAAGGACAAATTTGCTGTGGCTCTTACTGCCCTGGCCTGACCAATGTGGTGATGGGCTGGGCTGGGCTGGATGAGCTCTTGGGACTTTTCTAGCTTCAATAATTCTGTGATTCAACATCACAGAATGGATGGAGTTGTAGAAATAATGGATGAAGAACTGTTCTCATGTCACAAGCACTTTCCTATTGAAATTGAGTGACTGAAAGTAGGAGAATTTTTCTTCATGATGTCATTGGGTAGGGAGATTCATTCACCCTTAGGTGAGGAGTAGGTACAACTGCAAAGACAGGTCAAGAAAAGAGTTTTATTTCCAAGGCAGGAAATCCAGTTCTTTAAGTCTAGTTTTCATAGGAAGTATAAAATACACAGGTTCAGAGGAATCTCAGTTCATGCCATTTGGAACGCGTTCTCAGTAACATGAGATATGACTTTGAATATCAGTGTTGTGACAAATGTCTAATATTTGGCCTTTCACAAGTGCTCTTACTTTGTGTCCTATGGCTGTTTGTCATCTCATCTCTGAGTATTTCTGCATGGTATGTTGCAAATCATGCTTTCCCAGATTTCTTACAAGTGTGCTGTGACCACGCATCGGCGTGTTCCTCCAGACTTAAAGGTAAAAACTCAAAATGCTACAGCGAATTCAAAGTATTTAGCGGTCTTGTGGGTAGTGTAACAACAAACTGCAGTTAGGATGCAGAGGCTGAAATACAACACTTGAGAGCAGGTATCTAAGCATTTCGTATGACCTGCTGAACTGCAGAGTGATCCTCTGCATCTTTATGCCCCAAGCTGCCCCAGGACACTTCTGGATCCTACAGGCATCTGTCCCTGCCTTGACGGATCTAGGGTTTAGAGGTAGGATTCAGGTTTTTGTTCCCCACTTCCCTTCCACTTCCCTTTCAACTGTGACACACACCAAGCCTGAAGCTAAAATGATACTCAAAAATTTATGAGTGGTTTCCTCCCAGTTCCCTTTCATTTGTAGGTTTAGATAGACTATTAATAATTTAAACTGAGAGAGACCGCCTAATAGTTACACCAGACAAATTGAAATGGAGTAAAATGGCAAGTGTGTGTTAGTACAGCCTTTGGGGAAGAATGTGTTTGTTTTTCAAATATTGGGCGAATGATTTCCAGTTGATGTAATTGTGCTTCAGCTTAATCAAGACTTAAGGCTGTTGACTTTAATGAATGTGAAAACAGTGCTAGAACAGAGCTGTTGATGATGATGTGGCTCAGAAGTGGAAATACTAAATAGCAGAGAAAGAAATACGGTAGACGTGTTCAAACGTGAGTTCATAGAAAAGGCAAAGGGAAGCTAAGTGCCATTTATCTCATCTTCTAGACTATTTCTCTAACACGTATAGCCACAAAGTCCCTCACGTTATTTATGTGTCTTGTAAAGGCTTGTTAGCTCAGAATAATAAAGAATAAGGTTATGAGGGAATTTTTTTCCTGTTTCATCATCAATTACAATAAATTTGTGCTGTAGTGCTCTATACTGCTCAAATAAATAGGGCAGCAAAACATTTTCTTTGATTACTTCTGCTTTCAAAGTGGACTCGACACAAAAAAAAAAGGGAGCAAAAAGGTTGTAATAGCCAGTGTTTGCAGACAATTCTGCAATTCTCTTCCTGTGTTCTCACTCTGCTTAACCTAACGTGGAGCATTGACTTTTTTCAGTGTTATTTAGAGGCCTGAGGTATTTAAGCAGACAAGCAAATGCAGAGGATCGTGGTGCCATGGTAAGCATAAGGCAAAGAAGGTGAATATCTACATCACTGCAGGTGGAAAATACTAGTCTGGAGAAGGGAGTGCAAGCTACAATTAAAAATACTGTATCACTACCTGCAGATTTCTGCTTGAAAATGAGTCCTGCTGTCTTTCTGCCTGAAGCAAGGCGACAAAGTGGAGGCTAAAGATGCCAGTATCATGAGAAGATTGCTTCTAAGTCATTCAGTCTCCAAAGGATGATGAGTTTGATAGCCTTGTTTCAAAACTGCCTGTGTATTGCAGCTGTTTTGGGTGTGGGCAGGTGGATGATATTGGTGAAGCAAGTTTTGAAAGTTGAAGCCCTGTGTTAGGAAGGAAGACTTTTTGAGGCAATAGAATCAAAGATATTTAAGATAACCCCTTTGAGCGTTGCCAAGGTCAGATTTGCTGGGTTAATTGCCAGTCAGAAGTTTAAGGTTGACCAGCGGATCTGTTCCAACTTTCACAGTTTTCCAAAATTGTGTCCAAACTGTGGCTTTTCTGGGTAGTTTCTGCATCTTACAATTGTAGTTATTAACGTTTAGTTTAACTCGGCGATGGGTGCCTCACTGTGTCTAGTCAATCATTACATGATTCTCTGTAAACTAAACTCGGTTTCTGAGTCCGAAGTTTCTAAGCTCTGTTGAGCTCACCTGAGTTCCTGTGCTGGATAGTCTTTCTGATTGCTTCAAGTATCTCAACGAGAAGAAGCTGTGTTCATCTAAGATGGGCTTGAACTAACTAAATTTGTTTGAGCAGCCCAGCTGGCTATTAGCTTGGCCTCTGGATACTATGGGAATGTCTCAGCCATCCATTACCAATAGAACTAGGACTCTAGGAAGAAATGATGAAGACAAGGGTTGGAAAGTTTTAACTAGCATTTTGATGAATTCTGCTAAGTAGCAGCTGAAAATGTTTGGTTTTCCCTTCACCTTTTCAGTCCATGTCTACAAATAGGCAGGTGCCCACAATGGGATGCATTTCTAATGCCATGGTTTTTATCAGAAAACCCACAATCTTGGCAAGAAACTCAGGTGAGGGACAATTGATTTTATTTCATTGTTTTCACCTTAAACACCTAAAATCACTTACCTGAAAATCACATTCATTGTTTTGAAAGTGTTTTTTTTCTTGAACCATAATAAGTTTGAAGGTGTTTTTCTCAGCAAACAAATTCTTTTCTTCTATTACATAAAGGGTAACTGTCATTTTTCTTTCAGTAAGAGAAATAAAAACCTACTTGAAAACAGTTAAAATGATCCCTCAGCTAAGCAACTAAAACTACAGGTGTCATTTTAATCCAATATTGATATTGTCTCTATTAAGCGCAGCAAGCTTCAGTTGTGGCATAGTGAAATGGCTGAAGTTATTGAGCAGGTATTCTTTATTTCAGAGCTGGGTGCATGGGAGATTTATCTTCCTAACACGCACAGCCCAAGCTAAAAGTCACAAGCACATATGGTAGGGTTATGTACATATTCATAGGAAGGGAGGTGTCATGCAAATGGTTTCCTTGGAATTATATACATTGTGCCTGCCCTAACTATATCTGCTCTATAAAATAGGATGGTAGTCTCTGGTGGCTGTTGTATGAAGGCTCCAAGTTTTCCTTGCTGGTGAACTTCTGATCTTTAGCTGAATTCTGATGAGTTGTGCATCTTGGGTAGTCAGAGCCAGCTTTTGCATACTTTTCCCTTGTTCTCTTGGGCAAGCACCCCATGGTCTTTGGGTCTTACCAGTTCTCTGCAACTGGGCTTGCAAAAGGGCTCAGAAGGGTAAAAGACACAGGATGATTATTAACTTCTCTGTATCAGTTGAGACTTCTAGCTACTTAATTCTACAGTAGAAAATAATCCCATGGACTCTGGCTCTAAGAAGGCTCGTTTTAAGACACAGTGTCAAGTAGTGAACACTGTGGAACCACATTTAATCTTTTTTTCTCTTGACAGTGGGATCAGGAAGGAATCTAGTCACTGGTACCAGTTATATGGATACAGAAGCACTGCACAGACTTCTCCAGATGTTCTTGTATGACACTGGATATATATTTTCCCATGCTCTAATTTCTTAGACCCAACTCCTGATTGTGAATAGTTCTGGTAACTTCTAATTAAATTTGCAGAGTAAAGCATGGAAGTTGATATTTATGTAATTTTCACCTGCAAAGCCTTAATGTTTGAAACCCCTTTGGCTTTACCTACAGAAGTAAATCCTATGACTTTACACATGCTTTAATGACATTGTTAGTAGATGCTGCTTTTGTCAAACCTACTAATCTGTGATTATCCTCTGTGTAAAAACATGAGCAAATGGACCACTAACGATGGGGGTGAAATAATGGCACTTCCTTGCCGTCTTCAGGTCTACCATCTGGTTAGAGTGGAGAACAATACACAGGTACAAGATGGTGCAGAAAATAGCTGCAAAGTTCAGGGATTCACATGTAACTCAAGTCTTTAGACAAGTGAGAGAATTGTTTCTGCAGCCTGGAAGTGGGGAAGTGACATTCCCCTTCATTTGTGGTACTTGTTGGAAACAGGCTTTGTCTAGGCATTGGTTTCTTACAGGGCTCTTGATTGTGAGGTTGATACTTGAGTTTAGCGTGTCCTTTTAAAAACCTTCCATAAATAGGCACTTATGTTTTCAGTGTACAGGTAGGGCTTAGTCTCAGTCTGCAACTTGTCACAGTATTTTTCAATAGTTTCATTCCTAACACAGAATCAGTGTGATCTATTCAGTCCTTCACTTCCTCTGGAAAATGCCGTAAAAGATGGGACTGGCAGCGATGCTGTACATAGAATTTGCAAAGTGAAAGCTTATCTGTAAAAGCCCAGGGGATAAGTGTATTGCCTCACTGTCTTTGACACCTGTTAGTATGTGGCAGCAGGAGGATTTTTTACTGTTTTCAGGTTATAAAGCTGGAAAAGCAGGGTACTTCCTGCAAGATGCTGATTGCAACTGATTGTAGTTTATGGATAAAGTGCAATTTAGCAGCTGCAGTCTTGCCCTCCTTTCTTTCCATGCCCAGTGCAGCTTCTTGGAATACAAACATCAGGAAGAAGATTGCTGCAAATTTCTTCTTTGATTTACTAAGATACCAGTGTCTATTGAGAATGTGTATCTCTTTGAGAAGATCTACTTAAAATAATGAAATCATGTAAAGTATGTAAATTTGAGAGATGTGACAGTGGTAGAGCAGCTTGGATACCTGTTCAGTATCTCTGCACAGTGTGGCACCTTAATAGGTAATTAATTGGTAAGTAAGGCTTACTGAACTGTGGCTTTACTACTTTTTTGCATGTTTTCCGTTTCTGTTTTGCTTGAAAATGCCATTTACTTAATTTCAAATAGCATTTGCAGACATAAAGGTGCATGAAATTCACTGAGGTCAGAAGTTGGGTAGAGAATATATATCAGCTTCCCCCAATCTGTTTGTTAGTATGAAGCCTGAAGCTGCTTTCTGAACTGGTTGGGAGCCAGTACGGACTGACAGTAACGAGACAGTTACCACAGAAGCAGGATCATGATGCTGACTTTTGAGATCTGATGTTTTTAATAGGCTAATAATAAGGTCTGATATGTAGCGCCCTTTTGATCACCTTGAGGAAATACTGACATTATTATTTATGTTAGAAAGTGGTCTACGACAATATTTGAATACAATCTATGGTTACTGCTAAGCATTTGTATCTCCAGTACTGGAATAAAGTTCAGTGCTGCAAGTGCACATGTTGATTACCCGAAAGCTCACCCACACCTAAGGTCCATGGACAGCAGATGAGCGTGTGGATTCTCCTTGGGACTGACCACAAATGTGGATTTTTATTTTTAATGGGTCAGTTAGAAAAGAAATGTCAATGGCTTTGAACTTCATGTGTGCAATACTATCAGCACAGAGTTAGGGAGAGGTAAATCACACCCCAGGGTAATGTGTCCACATTTCCTCTAGCCTGGGGCCATCTTATATCTTGAATGAGAGCACCTAGATAGATATTTAAATGCATTTATTTTTTATAAGTTTTCTAACTGTCCTGATGCTGAATAACTCTAAGTGTTTATGGCTGTGTAGGGAATGAGCCATTGAATCATAAAGGCTACACAGATTGTTTGTCTCTGTTGTGCTTGGTTCTCTAGCCCCTTTCACTGCTTAGCAGCCTCTTCCTTGACTTTGACAAGTGTGTTCTGAAGTAATGTTTTCAGAGCTGGACCACCATCCCTTTCCCCTAGCTGTTTCACCTGGGCTTCAGGTATGGAGTCCAGCACTCCTGTGTCTCAATCCATTCAGGTCTATCAGCTGAGGCTGAGTATGGGGGCAAGGAGGAGTGTGAGCGGGTTTGTTTTCTTTCTGACTCCATTGTGTTTATGCCCAAGATTACAAGACACTGTAAACCAACTCTTGATTACCAGCAGCATTAATTTAGCACTGTGCTGCATTAGAATAAAAACTTGAGAAACAGAACAGCTGTCTCTTCGGTGGAGAGCTCTTGTCAGGTGCTTTTAGGATTGGAATAAAATGTTACTTGCACGTGTGCTGGAGCAGAATTTTATCCATGGTGGAGTGACAGCACTATCGTCTGATATTCTAACTGCTCAGTTAAAAATAGCAAGTTGTTTTGTTGGGTTTTCTTCCAGTTATGCTAAAATATCTGAATATTGTATGGAAAAATAAGGTGCTTAATCTTTTGATGCTTTCCCACTACCACCCCCCCACCTCATGAAAAGAGTTCCTGAAAGAAAAGAGAAGACCTCATGAAGCACAACTTAAACCTGGTGCACATGTGGTGGTTGGGACTTTATATTTGGGGTATAAATAATGCAGTATTACAGGTATGTGGACTATGCAAACCAAGTCTTACAGTGATTCCAGGGATAACGTATTTGTATTTCCTTAACCATAGTGCTGTATAGAGAACTTATGTTCTTGCCTTGTTGGGAAGCAATAGGTTCTGTGTGATTTTTATTTTTTTTTCTTCTGCAGAAACCTGCCTCTTGAATGGGCTTCAGCCATGGTGGATAGCACTCCTCAGTATTTTGTCCGGTTCTGGGTCACTCACTACACAGGCACCACTGGAATGTGTCCAGTGAAGGGCATTTATTCCTGTGAAGGGTCTGAAGCACAAGTGTTCTTGAGCCTGGAGCAAAGGAACCCCTCCTGGAGGGTCAGGAGAGACAGACAGACCACTCCACAACTCCCTGAACTTCAGGAGGTTGGAGGGGCTCAGCCTCTTCTCCCTGGTGCTAAGCGAAAGAAGGACAGAAGCAAAGGGAATGGCTGCAGGCTGCCTCAGGGTAGGATTAGGCTGGGTGTGGGGAATTTCTTCCCTCAAACGGTTTTCATCTGCCCAGGGCACTGGGGCAGTCCCTGTGGCTGGAGGAATTGGAACGACCTAGTTTGGGGGGGACCTGGCAGTGCTAGGTCTGAAGTTGAACTGGCTGATCCTGAAGATCTCTTCCAACCCAAGAAGCTTCTGGGATTCGATGCCCTTCCCGTGCTGGGCAGCGCTGTCAGGAGCAGCAGGGCCCTCTTCCTAAATGAAGGCTGCTTTGCTGGCTTTGATGTTGTGGAGGGAAGGGAAGGATGCCGCAAGATGGGCCTAGGGGGGGAATAAAAAAGCGAACCTCCTTTCACCTGTGCGTTGCTCTCATTTGAGCTATGGCCCGGGGCTAACCGGGCGTAGAGCGGTGATGCAGGTGTCGCACAAAGTCCGGCGGGAGCGGCTGGTCCGGGATACCGGCAGCTGCGGAAAGCGGAGGGAGGGTTCCTGCCCATCGTCTCTTGCCCGCCCGCCGCGGCTCGGCGCTGTCCCGGGGCTGGGCCCGGCCGCTCG